>VWZO01019281.1:373001-589048 GCA_013396975.1 Bucco capensis
TGCCAATAGCTCAATAGCTTTGGGAATCAGGGTAGGCATCTCTACACAGTGCTGCATTGTGCCATACGGATGTAGCAACATGCAGTCTTGCCTCCGAAGTATTTTTGGTGCGCTCTGTTCCAAAGTACACACAGGTATGTCACATGTGACTATTAATGTCATGGAAATTAACTCTCATTATGGGCCACACCCAAAGGACTGCTGCCTTTGTTAAATATGTCCTTTATAGTCTTCCCAGGCATCTTGATTCAGGTACTGTTGATATTCTAAGTACTCATTATATGACTGTCTTCACCATCTAAGAGCTGACCAGGTCCTGTTATTTAGTTGTTTGCTGGTTTGTGTTTTCATTTGCTCTCATTTTTTGTGAAGGTGAAGTGGAATCTGTTGAGTCCAGCTGTTGATCTGTCAGTGAGCTGAATAAGAACCCCAATTTCCCTCATACAATGTACATGTTAATTTAAAAGCATTTCCAGACTCTGCTGCAGTCTGTAACATTCTTAATGGCATTAGATATGTAAAAAAAATCAAAGATTATAACAGTTTGACTGAATAATGTATTCAAGTTTCCTGTGGGACAACTGAGGGATTTTTTCTTTGTCAGTGGTGCCAGATTTGGTATAGTGGTCTAGTTTGTAGCCCATTTTTTCAAAAATCCCTGCTGAGGGTTCATGAAGCCTATGTTTTAGACACTGAAAAAGAGACTGGATTTTAGAAAGTGCCTTCTTAAAAAATAAGTATTTGATTTACCTCTGTATTTCTATTTTGAACTAATTCAGCTGCCTCAGCATGATTCTTGTCCCTTCCTCACTGTCTCTTTTAACTCTGCTTTTTAAAAATAGTTTTGGTCTGCTTTGCTGACATGTGGCTTCTTGGGGAGGAATATTGATCTTTTTTTCTTTTTTTACCCCTGGTATATTCCCCATCAGGTGTCTCAAGGTTGTTTTCTGGTTTAGCTGCTCTGTGTTGTGGCTCATGCTCTCATCACCAGAGCAGTATCCCTCCTGCTGGAAGAAAGACAGGAATCAGATGCAAGAAACACAAGGGGATTCTGTACTGGAATGGTGGATGCAGAGGCATCTGCCTTTCCAACTTTTAGACAGAAAAAGGTAGCCTATGTTGCGCAGTGTTACCACCAGGATGTATTTAGGCTTAGCCCTTATCAAACAGGTGTACTCGCTGAATTTCAACCATCTTTCCTATTGCTGAAAAAGCTACCAATTACTGTTACTTGAATGTTTTGTTGCTATTTGTATATGGCCCTCTTTCCTCCCAAATCCTGTAGACAGCCTATTCACTTGATGTCTGAGGTATTCATTGACTCTATTTATTATGATTTTACACAATTTCTTCAAGTTTTGTTTTCACTTTTCTTTCTTTGTGTTTTGTGTCTTGCCCCTCTTTTTCATCATGAAAACCAAACTAATGGGAACCTTGTCTAGAAATTTGCCTCAGGAGCACCTTCTTTTTGTCGCCAGGTCTGTCTCCAAGACCCTACAGTATTCTTGTCAGCGTTGTGCTTCTTTTGTTTGTCAACTCTTTTTATCTCAAACAAAATTTTTTAATGTTTTCTAAGACACCATTTTTGATGTTTTGCTCTGGAGTTGTAAGATTGCCCTGTTTAATATTTATAGGTTCATGAATTAATTAGTTGGGAAATGCTGTATAAGAATTAGTGCGCTTATTAGCAAGAGGAGAAACCCTAGATTCTGCCCCCCCAAGAATGCGTTTTGTTTAAGAGTATACTTGCCACAGAGAGTTTACCACTAGGTATTGTGTGTCGCATGGATTCTGGCTTCTCCTGTGTGAAATGAATTTAGATTTTCTTTTTATCCTAAAGCAAAATGAGAAAAATTTGCAGACTCAAAGTATGCCATCTTCACTGTATCACTACTGATAGCTCTTGTCAGGGTTTCAGCCTCAGCTCCACTATTACCCATATAGAAAAGCTGTGATCTGTTTTTGAACATGACTGAATTTATGGTTAGTGTACCCAGTGGGGTTTGTGACTGGGTTCCAAGTTAACTCTGGTTGTAAGCTGAGTTTCTGTTTTGGTGTGAAATGCCCTTATCATTGAATTAGCAGCTTGGTAAATGCAACTAGATTTTAAGCTAACACATATTACTTCAATCTGCCTTTACAATAAAGTAAACAAATACTAGTTCTGGACCAGCTCTGTCCACTTCTAAAACATGGAAGTGGGAGGAGGGCTGGAGTTTTATAGCTATTGGAATTTATGTTAAGCTCCAAATGTTTGATATGAGCTGCAAATAAAATGAGACAAGTTACGTGGCATGTGAAGCACTAAGAACCTGCAGTTCCACTAACTTGGAGTTCATATTTTGGGTTTCTTTCTCTTGAATATCAGTGCCACATAATTTTGCAGCTATGAGGCAAAATGAATGTGTCTCCAGCTGAGATCCAAGCACTCTGTGGATTCTTTTCCCACTTGGAACATAAACATTGCGCTCCTCATCTGTAAAATGGAGGCAGTAGGATCGTGTACTTAAAATGTTAATAAATTAATGTTTATATGTTATGCAAATATAAACTCCTCAGTTTATTTCTGAATATAAATCTAACATGTATACTCTTCTGGGCATGGTTTGTCTTTGTGTCTTCTATAACACTGAATTTTAATAAATCTTAAATAGTAGAAAACACTCTTTCACAGCACCAAATCTGTCTTTTTGCAAATACTTTATTTTGCCTATCCCATTTGACTTTGTCCTTCTAATTGGTTTTATTATTTTCAATGACTCTTAGATCAAAAGAGATTTGGTGACCATTTGTTAGATCTGCAGTGTACTAGAAAAAAAATCTCTGAGTTTCCTGTGCACCCACTCATTTACAAATGCTGAGCATACTTATCTCTAGCTGCAGGATCTTCTCAGCATTATGTAGTATCTAGGCTTGATTTTCGCCTTTAGCTCAGGCTGAGAGCTGGCTATGTACCATCTATTTTAGGAGACTTCAGTGCATTATCTGCTTTATTTTTTTAATTAATGGTTTGATACTCCATAACCACAATGAAACTTCAGTTCATTTTACAGTTAACTTTTTTCCAAGTTGTTATCTTCAAGGAATGAATAGTTCTAACTTTCCCACATGAATCCCTAAAGTAAGTCATACCTAATAACTTTTAGTCCCTCACTGACAAAGTTTCAAGCAAAAACAATAACTTGGCTTTGACCCTGCTCTCTTCAAAAAGGAAGTTACTTCTGAGCAGCAACATCAAAAAGAATAAATAATTGTTTTTCTTTTTGTTGTTATGATATGGATCATCTGAGCAGTTAGTGGTAAGCAAGCCGTCTTTGATTTGGTTCAGACGCCCTAGTGCTTCGTCCTCTATTTATGTCAGCATGTTCCTGTTCCCACACCAGGAAAGTAGAATCCCTTGATTAAATTCATATTTGTTTTAATCTTTCCCTGTGTCTGATCTCAAGCTCAAAGATTCTAATGAAAAAAGTAGTGTATCCTGCTGGGAAGAGTGCTGATGTCAGACTTTAGTCTGTTTGTTCTGTTCTAACCTGATAATGCTGGAAATGCTCAGAACCCAAATGCTCAATTCTAGCAGATTCTTAAGACTAAGATATCTTGGTATTTCATGGAGAGTTATATGTAAGGCTTTTTATTGTAGAGCTAAATAAATAAAATAAAAAAATAAACCCCCCTTTAAGCAAATATTTATGAAACAGCAACTGACTACAACAGTGACTTTAATTAATCTGAACCCTGTTTTCTTTTTGTAAGGCAAGATTTTCCAAGCTAAGCACTAAATCAATAAGAATAAGGAATACAATTAAGTGTTTAATTATGTTTATTTTTTGTAAGCTATATTAAGAAAGATATCATTTTCTCACTCTTTTCCATAAGCATTCAATGCTAAGATTCATTCTGCCTTGTGCAATGACTAAATAACTGTTTTTTTTCTGAGAGCCTAAAAGCATAGCCAGATGCTGTCTTCTTGCTGGAGAGGATGGAGACGTTCCTGTCATTTTTCTGTACCCCCCTTCCTTCCCCATGCTTTCCCTCCAGCTGCCTCTCTGCTGGAGGTTTCTGCCCTAGAATTCCTGCAGGTGGAACAAAATGTGTGTGGTCATCATCTGTTTTAGTGTAAAGTTGGCCAGCCTAGCTAAATTCTCATCCTCAGTGGTTAAAATTAACTTGACTTACTAAAGTAGATGAAGAGGACATGCATGTCTCATCCTGCTGGCAGAGATGCCCAAAGAAGAAACTTGGATCAATAGTTTCTTAGATAGTAATAACCATTTGCAAATTGAGTTGGCATTGCAAACTAACTTATTAGAGATGATGGAAGGTGCCATGTGTCCTCAGTTTACAAGCTGTCAGTGCTCAGGCCGTTCAAGGAGGCATTCAATGCCTTAGAAAAGGCCTAATTAGAAGCCTAAGGGATGAGATTTCCCTCTAAATGATTTGTACAAACAGATATGACATAATAGCCCTTGGCAAATACAGTTTTACCTATAAGCTACAATGATTCTTCCTTTTCCTCAGCAACTTATATTGTGAGATCCATGTATCCTGAAATCAGTAAGCATAAGAAATGCTGACATGCACAAAGGCATCATGCAGTCTTATGAGTTATTCTGGAATAGTCTGAAGATAGTTTCTGGACCATGAAGTGGCATCTGAGTTTTTGTTTTATCCCAGAACCTCTGGCATGTGTTGTTAGTTTTGTGAGTGACTGGAGTAGGGGAAGGCAGAAGAAAGTAGTTTCTTTCTTTCTTTTCCAATACAAAACTGGAGTCAATATGAAGTGAAAAAATAAAAAAGAAGTGTTTTCATATGCTGACAGAAGCATGCCCCAAGATAGGAACTGTGAGAAACAACATGGCATATGTTTCCTCTAATGGTCAAGTGTTTAACTGATGAAAATGGGAATGTCTAGATACTTAATTGTTTGAATCCCCTGTTACATATTTGGGCATCTCAGTGTGGACTACAAAATCCAGCTATAAGCATCTGTTTTTAAACTTTTGTCATGTATTTATCAGCAAATCAAATATGACATGAATAATGCAAATCTGTGAGTTTATGGCTACTCTGTCAATAACCACACAACAACAGTGATTTTAATTATGGGTGGGAGGGAGGTCTTTCCCTGTTATATGACAGCTGGTGAATGTCTCGAAGAGCGATGAGAAGCATATGAGCTATACACTCATTTGAATTTGCAACTCTGTCCAGTTGATGGCTAATAATTGCATAGACTGTGGAGCAGTCTTTCTGTTTTGGATTGTGGTTCTTACTTACTTAGGCTAGCTCTTCATATTTGTTTAGCTGAGTCATTTTACCAAAAAGATCTAGTATAAATCAATAGAAATATGCACTTAGATGCAACTCACAAAAAAACCTATAGTGACAATACTGACACATATTTACCCCTCAAGAGTAACAATGCTCATATACTCAATTTGAGTGCATGGTTGCCATTGTGAATATCTTTAAAGTGCTGCTCAGTGGCCAAATATTTACAAATAATGTTTTGCAAAAATAATTTTTCCTGATTGCATTATAGAAGTGGTAGCTGATAGGAAAAAAAAAATTTACTTTTAGAGTAGTTTTGGGTATTGAAAAATACTTTTCAGATATAAAAATTAATAATAGATAATCTATTAGATTGTGATCATTAGATTAATTATTTTCTTTCTTTTATTTTAGCTCTGTAGAGAATATTTTTTTTGTTTTGCTGCAGTCTGCACATATGGTTTTCTGTCCTCAGTTGTCCCTTTTTTATTCTGGAAACACTGTAGATACTATATCCTCTTGTAGAGAAAGACCAACCTTGGCAGTATTCCTGACATTCTTTTATCTCTCCCTATCCATATGGCACTCTATTGCTTAAAGTCTATTGTTTATTTCTAAGGATTAACCAATGAAATGAACAGGTTGTAAAATATCTTCACATATTATTTGTCTGGTCAGTGCTTATATGATGTTCTTCTATGAGATTATCATAGGAAGTACTTCATTTGAAAGAGAACAGTGATAAAGGTTTCTTTCAAATATGTACCTAATGCTCCAGATTTTGTGCTGAGAAATATCCCAGTTTGATTATTGTTTCTGGACCAGGCCTTTATTCATCTGTGAAATTAATGAAATGATAATCTATTTCTTAACAAAATTATTTTGAGACTTTATTGTTCAATGAATTTCAGTAGTTTGGGATGTTGTCATTGTCTGTTTATGGTTATAGCTTTGATTATTTGATAGACTGATATATACAATCATGGTATATCTCTGCCATATCTCTATAGTGGTTTTAGCCTTTGTTCTTATGAACATTTTTGCTAATATTCTGCATGTTATCTGCATCTAGTTGCTTGTTCTGTGGTTCTGTACTATCTTGAACAGTCTAGGTTATGGGTTGAAATCTGAATTTGATGAGAACTGAACTGGAATGTGGCCATAAATACTCTTTAATGTTGTTAGACCTTCAGTTCTTCTTCCACAAATGAAGGAGACAGATTCTCCCCTAAGTGGTGTAGCTGACTGGAAAAACTCTTGGCATGACCCAGCATAAAGAATCATGGAATACAGATTTTTGTCAGAAATTCCATTGTAGGAATGACAACACTCCCTTGATCAAAATTTTGTTAAAATAAAGATACTTCCACAAAAGTAGAGATTTGAAAATACATCAGTTTGCAATGGAATAAAAATATTTCACTCCAAATTTTTCAGCCAGATCTAGCTTTGATGTGTTTTGAATATTCAGTTTGCACAGCTATTTGTCTAAACAAAGATGTGACAACTATGACTAAATAATACATCACTACATTCTATTTGTATTTTGGAATATTTATATACTGGTAGGATGATCTATGACTTTTTCAAGGGTGTCTCTTGAGGCAGCTGACTCTAGTTATAGCAGCTAAAAAATGCATTTGCCAGGAGAGGGGGAAAGAAAAGGGCAAATGAACTCAGCAACTGAAACTTTACTTTTACTGAATTCTTAACATAAAAATCTGAAATGAAATCACAATAGCTGTTAAGCTTCTACTTCTGCTAAGCATTATAACATGAAGAATGATTCCTGCCGCAACTTCTTGTTGCAATTCATTGAAAACAGAGAGCCTATTCCTGTAATGTCATAGTGATTGAATTAATCCAGTTATGTGGCTTTGCTAGGCTTGCTATTTTTGTTTCCCCAAGTTTTCAATCTATTTTTGTCTTTCTCTTTATATGTGCATTATGTAGAAAGAGAAGGAAGCTGCTCCCATTTTTAATTCCCAATGCCTCCTTTTCATCACAAACCTATGTATTCTGAGCATAATGAAACATGATATGAAATTGATTTTTTTGGTTAGTAAGCAGGCATCATTGTTAGTGAACTTTGGTATGGATAAAAGAATCGAAAAATTGTTCTTTCTTCTGTCCCTAGCTTCCTTCCTATGTACATAGCCTTGGAAACCAGAGCATAGAATATAGAATGTCTTGTATCTTGACAAGCAGAACTACTATACAGATCTGAACACTATTCTCTCAGTTTAAAGAAAAGAAAATGAAAAATTACTTGGCATAATTGAAGAGATAGGAAGTAACGTTTTACGTCAGTCATGTTTACACCTACAGCAGACACATTACACAAGTGGAGATTACAGGCTAAATTTCCAAAGGAGAGCATGGAAGGTATGTACACAACACTGTCAACAAGTAATATGATTTATGCATGTACCTCCCACTCACTGCTTTGAAAATTTGGCCTCGTAAGTAGCAAAATGCTAAACTGTGTTAACTTTGTTTGATGGAAGGAATGTAAATGATCTCTACAAGGGCCCACATTAGAGTCCAGACATGATTTTTTTTAATGTTTTACTATCAAAATGCAGAAGATTTTGTACAGGTATGGAAGCTGCTAAAGCTTAAATGTCTTTCTGGCCCCAATGTAATGTGCAGTCAAAAACCAGAAACTTACTGAAAGGATTCTTCTCTGAGCTGAAGCTTATCCTTTAGATAAACCTCTATCCTCGTATCTACATATGCAGATTTGGAGATTATATTGTCATTGTCCTCCCTGTAACAGAGTTCTGATTTAAACTTATCTGGCCTAACTTCCCATCCTTTCTTTTTGCAATGTCTTTGTCTGCTGTTCTGAAGTACCTACTATCAAACATTTGTTTCCCATTAGGTCATCATAGGCTGTAACAAGCCCAGGTAGTTTGAGTTCCACAATTATTTCCCCATGAGTCACCATTTTATCAATAGCTATCTCTGAACCGTCTGTAAGCTACTTGTCCTGTGGATGCTATTATCAGATGCAGTATTTCAGCAGATACTAACAATGCTGGGACACAAAGGTAACAAAATACACTTTTTTCTGCTCCATCAGTTGTCTATATATGATTTCATTAATAGGTTACTGTTAGGTGACTGTTTAGTCTAGTTTCCTCAAAGAATTTTCCAAAACCAACTGTATTACTCTGTTTGTCCTGTAAATAAGGTCTGTCCTTTCCTGACTATGTAATTTTGTTTTCAATCTTATTGGAAGGAAGGGAGTGGGGGGCAGTTTGTATTTGTTGTACAAAAAGTGAAGACGAATAGATGTGCCTTCATGAAATGACTACAATAGCTTATGATACCATTTCGGATTTCTGTCAAAGAGTTCTATACATTGCACTTCTGTTTTAGTAGGCCAGTGTCTCTATATGAAAATACTATCTGACACTTTCTGTAGTATTCAGACAGTCTATATTGTCTCATACATGTAGCATTTGACCATCAGTGTCAGTTTGGATTTCTAGTGGTGTTTTGACTTCATCTCACTTTAAGTATTATTTTCTGTTTCTCACTTGCAGTTGTAGTTTAAGTTAACTTAGCCCGGACAGAAATACATCAAGATTGTTCATATGGCCTAAAGCATGTCTCTAGTAGCAAATAATAGCTTTAAAACTTTTCTAGTTTAATTACTTCTTGTAGTCTGAATACTTCAGAAGTTTTATTTCTATCTCTTGGCCATATGCTTGTTAGGTGACTTAAGCAAGTTGCTGGCCTGCTCTGTACATCTGTTTTTCTTTCTTGCCTCTGCCTTTCATATCTGTTTAGATGACAGACTCTGTGAAGCAGGATCTTAAAAACTGCTGTAATGTAAATAATAACTTTTAGGTTTTTCCTTTATGTCCTGGATATTTTGTGTGTTTTCCCTCCTGGCATTTGTCTGTTGCCACAGCTCATCAGACACAGGCTTTGTCTAATCAAACTGTCCTCTTCCAGTTGAGTAGGCCCGCTTAAGCTTTCAGGTTAGTGCAACATCCGCTAGTTTGGAGAATCAAAGGACCTTATACTTGAGGGCAGTCATGCACACAAATGCATATACAAAGAAACGGAAATATTTCTCTTTGTCTAGTCTAATTCACTTCCTAATTGCTCCAGTAAATTAGTTTCCCTAGCTGAATGCACAGTTTACCAAATTTTACTCTAGTACACTGAGTGGAGGTAGCCATCATCATTGCTGGACCAGTCCTCCTTCAGAGTCTCTAGAGAATTCATTATCATGCTGCTTTGGGGACAGTATCTGCAGAAAAGAGCCAGCTAAAGAGTTGCATCAATTCAGCTGATAGGAGACATCAAATACAGGTGCTGCTTCAGTTCATGTAATAACAGCAAAGGGTTGTTTGTTTTGGTAAACTTCCTCTGCCGTAGGACTTAACAGCCTTTTCCCCTTCTGTTAATCTTGCGAACATTCCACATTTCCCCTGATAATTCTTTCAAACCCTGTCTAGTCCAACATTCACTTCCTTCAGCATCCACTTTAGCTCATGTTTATTTTGGCCGTTTTTTCAATCCGCCTGCCCTCCTCCACCCCTCAAAAAAACACCTTACCAAAAGGGATGCGTGTTTAATGCCATGTTTATGTTATACCTCTCTCCCCATCCTTCACTGTCCTGCCTGTTTCAGTTATAAACTGTTCGAGGCAGCAGCCTTTTTTATTACATGATTTTGGCACAGAACCTGGAAGAACATGACTTGTGCGTGGCAGGTCCCTAGGCACTATCAGTGCACACTTTTAAAATACAAATAAATTGGAGAGACTCTATGCTTCCATCTATTAAATGGAGAGAGTAACAGTTGTGTGCTTTTAAGAAGAGCTTTTTAGGTCTGCAGATGAAAAGGCTTTAGAAATGCTAAATATTAATTATTAGTAGTCATTAGCATTCCTGTCCCCTCTTACCGGTGCTCTCATATGCACCATATAACATACTCCAACTGCTCCCTTTCCTTTTTCATTCAGTGACCCTCCTAACAAAGGATATTTAAGAATGGTAAATAGCTTTTTTTTTCTTTTTTTGTAATCAGAATGAGACCTACCTGATTTTTCAGTTTAGCTCAGACACTTTTTTGCCTCCCACACCATGTGTTTTTTCTGTGTGGGTTCTTGTATGGCTGACATTAGAGTACCAGTGCACCTTAAAACAGGAGGTAAAAATACCTGACTGCAATTACAAGAGTCCTTATTCTGTGTTACTGCCTGTCAGGCTTGGTTCAGCCCACAACACTGGGTGGAAAAGAAAAGACAGAACTCAACAATGAACTTATCAGTGCTATACTGACAGTACAAAACTGTATAAAACTGAAATATAGACATTAAGTGCTTTCCCCATTATCTTGCAAAAGTATGGGATAAAGCTTGGAACGGGACCCTCATTTTTCTGTTGTATGCTAGTGATCTAGCCACAACATTATGTGAACAATATCTGTGGAATTCATTTCTCCAAAGAGAATTTAAAGAAGACTTTTGAGGGTGTATCCTGTTACAAGGGTGAAGATGTTGTCTTTCTTCTCTGTATATGATGAAAACATATAGAAATTTCTGGATGAAGCTATCGCAGTATATTTGTTGGATTTTACCTAGTAAATTTAAATGATAGTTCTTCAACACATACACACACAGAGAGCTTCTATTACCTTTCAATTCAGTTTTGCATTTTTAGTTTGTTTCTTTGAAAGTATATTTCCTTGTGGTTGTAGAATTGCATCACTTCATTGCAAAGACAGTATAAACACTAGCTATGAAAGCATTTTTTCTTAATATGCTCCCAATCAGACAAATTAATCCAGAATTTAGTTTACACAGAAAACAAAGAATTAGAAACAGCATTTCCCAATTAATTTGTGCTTCTTAAATGTGGTTATTCATGAAAGCTCATCAAGTATTAACTTGTAGATATTCATTTAGAAGTATTGACCCAATCAGTGAGCCCTCTTGGTTGTCTTATTCTAAGAAGTGGATATTGGCTCTCAACGTTTCTTGTGCAACATCTGTGGTATATACTTTTCTACCAAGTGGACACCTAGCAAGAATAATTCCAACTCTTTAGATGTGTCCTGTGATAGAAATTCCTAATTTGTAGGAATTTTCCAGTGCCTCCATATAAATTTCTGGATATAGAAACGTTGTAGGAATTTCTGAGTTATTTATAGAAATCTGAGGGCTTTCTGGGAATTCCTAGATTAAGACTCTTTCTAGGCATTTTTCTTTGCTTTGAAGGAATTCCTGGAAGTCAGTGCTTTCTACAGTGAGGTGGGCTTTTTGTGAACTTAGAGAATTTTTCAAGTGCTTTCCAGGAATCTTTGTGTTTTCTGTGAATAACTGGATTGAGAAGTTTTCCAGGAATTTCCAAGCTGTTGCAGCAAATCTCATTTTGGAGGCAGTTAACAACAAGAAGTGTATAGAGTCTCCAGTGATCTGTGTTTGCTTTTTAATGGGAAATATATCTGTTGACTAAATCTAGTATTATCTCTTAATCTAGATATTAATAAACATTTAGACATTGATGTCAAGTATGGAATAAATTCACATAGCTCATTAGTCTGATGAACATAATTTTGTTAGGATGATAGTGGCTTGTGACTAACTGACACCTAAACATTTTCTTAACGAGTGTACTAATGTTAGTCTGGTGTTCTTCCAAAAGCTACTTGGAAAATATGTCACATATTTATTTACATTTATTTAAAGAAGCAATAGGTCTTTACATGTTTAAACAGCATAGGTATGAAGGCTATTAAGTGGCATCAGGTCAGTGTTAGGCCTCAGCTGCTTGTCTTGTAAACCTCAAGTAGTTAAAACTGTACATTTTGTTTTAAGTAATTATCTCTTTCTTTCCCTCCTGGTTATTGTATATTATGGAGAGATAGTTTCATTTAATACTCAAGTAGTATGCTACATGATCTTTTAATTCGTCCTCTGTATGTCGCAACATCTTGGTATTGCAGACATAGTGTAACTATCTGTGCCTAATTCAGACAAGACTATTTCCATGTTGTTCAGAAATACACTGGAGGCAACTGGGAAGGTCATGTCTAAGTGCATTGACTTAGCATGTACAGGTTTAAAGTCCTCAGCTACATGAGTCACCTTGTAATTGTAGGCCTAGATGACTTTAGGTAAATTTAGAATAAGTATAGAAGAATGGCTGCAGGCTCTCCTTTCTGTATTTTCACCTTTTGTTATTAAGCTTGAAGTTGTTTCTCAACTGGTGGTAGTGAACTGGGAAGTTAGGTTTTGTAAACTGGAAAGTTGGGGATTGTATTGCTGCTTACAGTGGGGAAACAATTACTTGGCAAGGTTGAAATTTACATGTGCTTTAGCAACTCAGCTAGGTAGAAACTTCTCATCTGAAAGATAAATGAAAATTTTTAAGTTACTTCTTTCACTAAGTGTGTACACACTCAAGCTTGTTACTAGTGCTAGTTCCTACCCCTGGCATAGAAGTAGTAATAACTACTTCTCTCAGACAGTACTGCCCAGTATAAATGGATGTGTACTGGTAGCTACTGTGGTACAATTCATACAGGAATCCTCTTTCAGCAAGGATTTTGGTGCAGTGGTCTAAGATAGAACTATATTGTTTGGTTAATGAATCTTTGTGGAAAAGGCTTATGCATTTAAGTTCTAAAGACTTAGCAGTTTGATAGTGCTATCTCTTTCTAAAGAAAGCACATTGTTTTTTATTTCTTGTTCATTTCTCTGTCCGTCCAGGTGCATGGTGTTAAATATTCCATGCATTATGAAACATCTTGTGTTTCTAAGCAAGAGATGTTAAACAAGATTTATGTTGCCAAAGTCTGTCTTAAATTTGTACTGGAAAATATTCTTAGAAAGACTGCTTACTTGGGTTTCTGTATTCATACTGCAGTGTACTTCCTTTTTCCCTGAAGCATGTGAATGTTCTCTTTCTATTATTTGAGATCAACACAGAAGTTTCTAATCTTTTTCAAAGAGTAAACTATCTTTTAAAATCTTGGAAGTTCATTTTATAAAACCAGATCGAATAGTTTTGACATTTGCTAGCTAGACATTTAAAGGCATACTACAGATGCAGTGCCATCTTTCACTGGGTGATTTGCTGTAAAGGGCTAACCTGTGTCTGTCACTATAGACACAAGGAGTCCAACGTATGCGAGCAATGTCCTGGAGAGAAACATTCCTTGAATGTTAATCCATTGCTTTAACTTTTGTGCCCTCTTATTCTTTCATAGAAATAGAACTTGACATCAACAGAATTCCTCTCTTGCTCTTTATAAATTTGTCAAAACCTAAAATTGCTTATTTTAGTTTTTGAGTTTAGCCTAGTAATTCCTCAGAATAATCCTCAAAGTACTTACTCAACAAATATGCTAAAGTCAAATGTTGGAAATTCAAACCCAGGCTTGAGTCAAACTAAAAATAAGTATTTCATCTACCTGCATACATAGACTGTTCAGATGGATGTGTATGCTGGTTGAGAGAGACAAAAAATAGATGTTCATTGCGATGGTAGAGGCACACCTACTGGACATCCCTGACAGATTTCACTGTATTTGGTTTTATGCTGAAAATATTTAGTTGATTTAAGACTTGGTAATTGTAAACCAAAGTTGCTCATTTACTGAATCAATGGGTAAGTTTGAATTCTCTTTTAAATACTTGGAACAGGATAGCTCATGCACTTATCACTGGAGAAAATGCTTCAGTAATTGTTTTTTATTGCACACCAGTGTGTAGGAAGCTTGGACTGTTTTGGCATATCAGTGGTGAACTTGGTCATTACTTCTCTGGGCTACAAGTGGGCATAATTATGTAGTCAGGCCTTTAAAATTCTTGAAGGAGATGTGACTATCTAGAATGTTATTTTGAAAGAGTTTTGACTGAAATAACATGAATGTGGCTGTAAGGATTACTTGACATTTTATATGATTGGAGAATTGAATTCCAAGTCATAATTTTTGCATACTGTCAGAAAAGAGAAAAGGTAACTCTTACTTGGTTAAGCACCAATAGACAATATCTATGTGTATGGTAGAGCAATACTAAGTGTATTAAGGATGACAGACCAGTACTGTAAAACATTATTACCACACAAGCTCTGTAACTGAAAGTTCACATCCACCTTTTGCTGTGTACTGAGTCTTTGAATCCAGGCACAAGCTAAGAATTGCCTAAATATTTTGTATTTTAGGGTGTTACTGCCTAAGGATCTGTTAGCTTAATTATCACCTTATGTCCTGAGGATAGGAACAACCATACACTGCATTCACACTGCTGATTGATTTGGTTGTGGCTCACAGTTATGTTATCACAGTGTTAAATCAGAATCTTTGAGACATTCACGTTCTATGGCCTGAATATTTCAGTCCCTTAACTAGCCTAGATCAGGGATGCACAAATGCAATTGCAGTTGGCTTTTTTATATGATATCCTATATCTGTTTTTTACATACTTTCAAATTCAAAATATTTTGTGAACTAGTTAACTTCTGTATCACATTCATAAATGCTAGAGGGAGAGAAATATTATTGTCCCAGGGTTACTGACATGAACAGCAGCACTGTCTTGCTAAAGACTACATCAGAAATGCGTGGCAGAGATGGATAAAAGGGCATGTCTGCTCTACTGATTGCCACATCTGTGAAGATACCTGTCCTTGCCCTAAATGGGACAGTCCAGGCCCCACAACCTACTGGAATAAGACAGCATGTTAAATCTGCTCTAGCTACTCTGTAGGTAATAGCATTGCACTATTCAGCGTACATACTGCTAATAGGTGGCTGATGCTGAGTTACTGTGGGCTGCCTTGCTACAAAGTTACATTCCGCATAGCCTCATATGCTCTACTGTTCTACAGGAGTATGCTGCACTTTTTATTGCTGGGATTAATTAGGTGGTGCAGGTGCCGCTGGCACAGTTGTTTCCCCAATAATAGGGACTGTTTTGTGAAGATTAAATAAGGTGTTGGGTTTATTTTTAATATTGTTCTATAGCGAACACTAGAAAGAAGCATAAGAGTTCAGGAATTACGTAGGAAATACATGTATAGCCAAACACGTAGCCACAGTATAAACCAGGTTTTAATAAAATAATGTTGTGTACTAAATAAGGCAGGATTCTTATGGAAAAATCATAAATGTGAGCACGTAATTAAATACAGCATGAAAATTGATATGCACAAAATGACTGAATTGAAACAATACTGAAACTAACATTGCGTATCTGTGTATCTGACTTATTGCTGTCATATAGTGTTCTTTGTAGATAATAACTATAATTAAATTAATCAGTAAACAGGTCTCACCACGGTATTTATCTGGTCTGTTCTTGGCAGCAAAATGAAAGGGGAGTTCAGAAGAATTGCAGATCCTTTCATTTAGTAAATAAAAGCTTGTGTACTTATTATTCTGTATAGACATGCAGCCCTTTAGGATTAGATTTACAGGTACATGTGAAATAGCTAATGCACTCTCAGATTTGATTGTATAACATACATGTAAATAGCTTTATGGTTGCAAAAATAATGAGAAAAAAGTTACCTAGAATAGCAGTTTAAGACTTTGAGAACAAACAGAAATATGTAGACAGGATAGGTTAAGGAATGCAAATTAGGTGTAGTACTTTTTACTCCAAATTTTTAAGTGAAATTAATGTAGACTGGCTGCCTTAGTGAGAGCCTAGCTGTGTAGTAAAAGATCTTTTTTGCCTGAATTTTAGAATACACATTAGAATGGTTCAGATTGTCAAAGAACTTTGGAAAAATACTTTCCATTAAAAATAATTCTAAAGTAGAAATTACCTTGTGGATTATTCTAGGATTCTTAGCTCTCTGTGTTACTTATAAGAAGCAACAAAATAAAAATAAAAATTTTGAACTGGCAGCATTCCTCTTCAAAACTAACATGGTAAAGGCCTAGTTTAGACAGCAGCAAAAATGGCTATTACATAGCTTGAAAAAAAAAAAAGATTAAGCTTATACAGTTTAGCTAAATGATCATTTTATTACATGCTGTGTTCTGAGGGAAAAAGAATGGCCTTTCTTTCATCTGGTCCAGGAGTGACAGATGCTGGTAGAGAGGTGACCATCTGTGTGGTCCGAGCGACAGATTATGTATTGAAGTAAAAACCAAGCAAGAGAAGGTGTCCAAACAGTGAGGTCTATTAAGACTGTTAAATTACTAAAGCACTGATATTTAAAAGTCTCAGCGCCTGGCTTTGGGAAACACATCTACAGAAAAGTCCAACTGTTACCAACAATTTATATGAAAAGTAGTACAAGATACAGAATTAATTGCTGCCAGGATCATGGTATGGCTAGAGCTGACCTCTCAATTTTCAGATAGACCTTGATTTGTAGCATACCAACTACTTGTTTAGTAGTAAAGATTGCTAAATGTACCACGTGTGTGCATGTGTGTCTCCTTGTGTGAGTGAGTGTGTGTATGAAGCAAATGAAGCACTCGTGTGCCATTAGCAGCCCAGGAAAGAAGAAAGCTGCTGAAGTGGGTTTTTGTTCTCCCCCCACTCCCCAGCTTTTATTGGCCTAGATGAATGTTACAAAGAGGAAACCAGATGTGAGACAGGGATGACTTGAAAGGACAGGTAATTAATATCATCTGCCTTAACTTTCTTATCTTGATGGGCTGATGTTTACTACCCTGACCCCAGGGTGGAGGGAAGCGTGACCTCCACAATATGAAATGAGAAAAGTCCAAAGGCTTTTGAGCTTCACAGAGAGCTCTCCTCCTTCAGTGAAGAGCAGTTTGACTTTGTGTTTTTATGCATGTGAACACTGTCTTGCTACAGTCTCTGTTCTAACAGCAAGCTCTTCTAACATTCTTTTCATTAAGAAAAAGTGTTAATGACTTTTTTTATGGTATATTACTTTCTCCCCTTAGTTTTCTTTTGCTTTTAATTTATTTTGTAATAAGTTTATATCAAATGACCAAGAACTTTGGGGAGAGGCAAGAAACAGCCTGCAGAAAAGCAGCAGTTTTTCCAACAGTTGATATCACTCTCTCTCAAAGAAAAAAAATTTCTCACCTTTTGCACTTAATTATTTCTGACATTTTGTCCATCATATTGTAATGAGCTTCTTCAGAGGAAGTCAAAACAGCTTGTCTCTTTGAAAGCAGAGATGCAACTATTTTTTTTGTGTGTGTTTGTTATCAAAACACAAGCTGCTTTTTCTTCCTCAAAGGACACCTTGCTGTACAATGGAAGAAACATCAAGAATTAAATTAGACAGCATCAAGTTCACATGAAAGAAAATATATTTCTTTAAACAAATTTTTTTTTTTTAGAGAGAGAAAAGATGTAAGGGTTTAGTAATCTAACTCCTTTCCAGTCTGTGCTACTTTCTCTGCATAGATGTGATAGCAAGGAACTAAATGGCAGATTTCATGATAACAGTCTAATTGTGAACAAGGGGCTTGAATTAACTTAAGTCATTTGGGAGGTCTTTGATAATTCCATATATTAGCAGGGTCTGGTACATATTCTGGTTCCCTGTGCATTTCAGAATGTGTATCTGACTTTGATCATTTTACTCTGTTAAGCATAAATCACAGACTAATTTACTATTTGCTTTGAGTGGTTCTTTTATATGAATCTTTTGACAGTTTTTCAGAATCAGCAATAGAGTTTATTTTCTAATCCTGTGTACTGGAAAACAATACCATTTCCAGTTGCAGCAATTAGAATAGGATCACTAGAAGTGTGAGGTGGAGCCCCCTGATTGATAAGGGTTTAGAAGATTTCAAAATATCAACTCATTGGCCATGAGCCATGGCTGTTGTTTTTTATGTCTATGCCAGATGTGATGATTGGGAATATCTTTATAAATAGGTTGTAACAGTCATTTTTGTTTTACAAGCAGCACGTTTGTGGGTGGTCTCCAAAGTTTTCTAAGCCATGCATTTCAAAGAACCACCACTATAATTCTTTATATAGTTTGTTTTCATTTTCTCCACAGCCTAGATTCTAATATATTTTGGTATACAAGAATTTTAGTTATAGCCTTACACTTTATTTTTCTAGTTTTTGCCTTAAATGAGTGTACTACATATACATATAAGGGTGGAATGATGTAAAATAAACTTGTGTAGTGAACCTCTGTTTATACCGCAGCAGAACTGAAGTCCTGTGTTGTTGCAATTAGCCAGTTTAAGTCTTGTCAGCTATGTTTCCATTTAGTGTGCCTTTGCTCTGTGTCATCATTTACTTGAAGGTCTTTTCATTAAACAATGAACTGCTCAAACAAAGGAGTAGGGGAAAAAAGCCAACAAACCCCTAAATTTTGTTTACCTCTTCGTTAGCAAAATGAGCTAGTCATTATTATTATTGCATGCATGATTTGTTTGCCAAGACAAAATCTGTATTATAAGCTTGCTTGCTTTACTTAATATTGTCTTTTTTTGCAATTGATAGTTTTTCAATAATTCCCTTTAGGATTTCAGCTGAAGTATGGTATAATAACTAAATAAATGTATCCTAATTAGTGTGACAGTTTTTTATTGAATTGCAGTTGGTATGAAATAACAAGCTGCCACAGAAGGGTACCAATCTAGATTCCTAGTTGAGGTGATCATGATTCAAGTTCACTTATTCCATCAGGAGGCAGTTTTCTTCATTTGGAACATCAATGGACAGACATCTCAAAGAAAACCAGAGGACAGAAGTGTTTAAATCCTAGTAAAACTGAGAACTCTCTTAGGCAGTCTTCAACTTGTTTAGATTATTATTGTTATTAACCTAGCCATTATTTTCAGTCATAAGAGTGAATCCTCACAACAATGGTAGGCAGACTACTCCTGCTTCCATCTTGTGTGGAATTGGTGGAGAACAGAAAAATGAAGAGTAGCTGAATCTGCTTAGTTGTGGAGAAACTTTTTTCCAGGCTTTAGTTCTGAAAGTTACTGAAAATCAATGAAGTTATTATGTTAGGTCTGAGCTTGATGCTGCATATTTAATGCTATATTAAATCATCTTAGTCTGAATAGTTACCTTAGCTTTGGGATCATTTATTATGTCACTTATGATGCCGCATCCCCTAAAGAATAGGCACACAGCACAAAATTAATGGAGAAAGATAGTTACCTTTAGTTGGAAGCTTCCACACCTTCAGGATCCTGTACATGGACGTGCACCCAGTCCCCAAGGATTGCACCATTTTATAGGTTTTTATTAGTAATTAACATATAGATATCTATAGCCAACCCTGGCACTAGGTTTTCCAATAGCCCACCCCTGGTGGTCTTCAGCTCTGCTCCTCAGAGAGCCCACATGGGGTTTGGCCATCTTCTGCTGTTTTGTCTTCAAGCTGTCTGCAGGTGGCTTCTCCAAAACACCATGGCCTTGGCATGAGAAAGTCTGAATGTGCCTAGTGGCTTCTAATATGCGAACAATCCAGGAAGTGTCACATAATCCTAAAGTTCTAAAAATCTACAAAATACACTTAAATCTTTAGGCATCACTTATGTGGAAGATACGGAAATGGGCAAAGAGTCGGCAAGTCCTTTATTTATAAAGGCAATAGGGATCGTATTTTCAAAGTTGTGGAGGTATTTAAGATTGTAAATAGAAGACTGCTGAGTAGAAAGATGATTAGCTACCTAATTCACATGGAATTCTGTTGAAAGTAATGTCAGTTGGAAGAAGTTTGATGGGGTACTTATGAAAATCTGGTAGAAGCCTGCTTAGAAGGTTTTTAGTGTGCTCTGAAGAAGGTGTGGGCAGCTACTGACTTATCCTCTTCTGTAAGGCATATATGAAAACAGTTGCCAAATGTAGAATTTGGATGCAGGATTTGTTCTTATTGAAAGATATGGTTATTTACAGATTTTGTTTTACTTTCAGATTGACTAGAGTTTGTGGGGAAAAAATAGGAGAAACGTTCATAATGAACAAAATGCTGAGCCTCCACAAAGATGTTTCACATTCAGCATCTCATTATTCTCTTTGGAAATCACCAAGGTCTTACAGAGTATTTGAGATCTTATCTCTGTTATTTTAGCATAGACCAACTTTATCACTGAGAATGTTGTGATACCTGATGTCCAGAAATAAGAATCAATGTTTAATTTTGGTATATCCTGTGCTGTTTTGATTAGAAGTAAGACTGTTTTCTGTTGATTAGGCAATATTATAATCTTTTTTCTGTGTGCACAAACAGAAAGTGTCGTCTTGAATTTTGACTGAACATTACACTTTTTAACATAGATTGTCTTCAGAGTCACAGAATTGCTTGGGAAAAGCATCTTTCATGGATGGCCAACTGTTAAGAAAAAGCATCTTTGTTTTCTGTAAAAGCAGCTGCCCTGAGATCTGTAATATGCTAACAGTAACAGAGGAGCTTTCTTATTGCTAGTAATATTACTATCTTATTTGCATGAGCTAGGTTCTAAAAAACATAAATTAACAGTAATGAATACTTTGAGACTTTGCTCACCTAGATCTGTAACTGAACTTCAGAAGCAGAGAAAAGCCTGTAAATGGCAGCAGTTAGATGCTTTCCTAATTAGTCATATTAAACTATCTGAAGTGAGTGCTTAATAGGTTACAAAAGGTAGGTTGTTTTTCACTGGAGCTCTCAGGTGCGTAGTTCTCATGTATGGCAAGTCTAACGCTCAGGAAAAAAAAACCCAAATGTGAACTGCAGTTCATCTATATCAGCACTGAGTCCTGGTATAGAGCTTTTTTAGACTCACTGTTAGGACCCTATAATATTTCTGTCTTTATTATGAATAATTCCTCTCTTCCTCTTGTACTGCATATGGCTCTTAATCTCTATGACTTGCCTCAAATCCTAAATACTTGGTTTTGAGATGCTCTTCAGTTCAGGAATTTGTTCTTTATTTATTTTTTTTCGTATCTATTTGCCTCTACCTTCTTAGTAGTTTACAGGCTGTAAAGCTGCCTAAAAGTAAAGAACTATCCCTTTGGAATTGTTAGTGTTCTGGGCTGTCTTCGGTTTATTTCACTAATTCAGACACAGAGTGACTTCTGTTGATTATCTGTAGGTTTTATCAATCCAATTAAGAATAACATTCCTCTGCCCTCCCTCTGCTTGTTAAAGGTAATAAATCATCTCATAAAGTTCTGAAACTTAGTGATGGAGGAGGTCTGAGTGACTGAGGTAACTGTAGCTATTAGAGGCCCCAAGGTGGTGAAATATGAAATATTTACTGCTGAAGTGATTTAGTGATGAGCTGCTGCTTAGGTGGTTCTCTCCTGTGTTACCTTGTAGCTGTTTATCCAGTAGTTCTCTTCCTTATATGTATTGATGCCACCTTTGTTGAATTCCAGTTGTTGATTTTAGACTTCCACTTTATCAGTTTAGATTCTGACTCTTTCCAAAGTGGTTGATAAACTGACTTGGCATTTCCTGTGATTTTTGTGTGTGCCTTTTTTTTTTTTTTTTTGGTCTTGCAAGTAAATTGAAAAGAATCAGTACAACTAAGTAGAAGCTAGATTTTATGGTAACCTTTCAATTAATAAGGTATTGATGATAATTAGCTTTTGGTCATAGTATTCCTATGGCAACTCTGGTGTGCGGGTCCTTTAATTTTGTTTATTGGTTCAGTACTGGGGCTGTAGCCCTCAAGAAGTTTAATCCTTGCTGTGGATAAAGATCACTGTGTTGAAACAATGCAGACTCAGTAGGAGGAACCTGAATCTGGTCATAGGCAAAGCTATTATAGATAAATTAGCAATCAGCAGTACAGTCCTTCAGTTGCAAACACTGTCCCTGAATTTGTCCCTTTGGTTGTCTAACGTTTATTCTTTGAATATTGCTGCACTAATCGATTTTTCTGGCAATATTACTGCCAACATCTTAGTTGTCACAAAAGAAACTCCTTTGTTTTTGCCAGGGTTTTCTGCAACTCTTGCATGCTTCTAAATAACTCTTAATATTAACAGGAAATGGCAGTTGCAGTATTTTGGTGTCCTTGCACCTGTACAATTAATTACCTTGATGTTGTTCTTTGGAAGGTAGAAAACAGACAATTTTGACTCCTTTGTCAGTGGGTAATTCAGGTGAATAATTAAGAAAATAGTGCATGTTTAAACAAAAGGCTGCATTTGTCCAAAGAGAGTGAGAGAAAATCCAGAGTGCTCTGCTACTGAGGCATTGTACTACTCCAATCTGCAGTGAGGGAACCAAACATCTTAAGCCAAAGTGGATGAAATCAGTGAGAGAAGACCCTGGTGGGGGACCTGGAAAAGACTGAATTCCACAGAGGAAAAGAATAAGCAGGCTCCACTTGCAAAAAGTGTAATTTTTGCTGCGGAATTTTATGGGAATTCATGCAAATTACTTAATTCTCAAGATCCCTTTAGTCTTCCAATCCTTTTACGCTACATTCTAGTAACAAGCAGTAAAGTGGGCTTGCTCAGTTTTCCTTCCTCTATGTTATTGTTTCCTGCCTTACTTTGTGAATGAAACTATTCACAAGGGAATGATATTTACAGTGTTTCTTAAGGGGTTCACAGAGGAGTGTTAATAAGAATCTTTAGTTGAGTAACAGGTTTTTTTGTAATTAAAATTTTTCAGATCAAAATTCTTGAAGATTTTTCTGCACATGAAGAATTTAAAAATAAACCCAGACTTTCTCTTTACTCACTCTCACCTTTGTGGACTCTCCCTTTTTCTCTGATTATTTTTAGCTATAGTATTTATTAGTGATACAGGGGAGTTCTGTAACATGTTTTGAGCACAAAAGCCTGTGTTCAGCAAATTGCTTCAACTAATACCATATCCAGTTGCCTGAATGTTAAAGGTATATTTTATTGAATTGCCAAAGAAAGCAACTAATAATACTTCTAAGAACTTTAACTGTCGGATATAAAATTTGTGGTGTGTGTTTGTTCTTGGCAATAACTTTAGAGTGAAAACCAGATATTAAGAAAATAGATATCATTTATTCTATGTATGTGCCTGTTGTGTTTTCACCACACGTTTGCAGTAAAATTCTGAGTTCTGTTACAGAGCAATTAGCCCTTAAGTAATGTTTCAAACACTATGAAAACATAGTTGAAGCTTCTTATGTTGCTGTAGATTGTTACGTATCAATACTGCATGCTTCAATGTACAGACCTGTCATATATGTAGTAATAATCAAATAACTTAGCAGTACTGCAGAATATATTTATATAGCGTAACTGTATATGAGTCTGTGTATTGGATGAACTTCGTACATAGCACAGTATGGTTCAATCTAGTATTTAAATTCATTGTTGTTTACACATGATCAAAAGGGTTCCTTTGTGAGTAGGGAGGTTTTCCCACTTCAGTCACACTTTTTGTTGTCCATGGATTCATCATTTAGCTTAGTTTACTGGTCCGTAAATGGCAGTGATAATACCTAAAACACAGGGTTGTAGGTATTCCCACAGTTGAGGTCTTGGTTTTATGGCAGGCTGAGATTTAAGTGGCAAAGGAAAGTGCACTTGACAAAGAACCCAACTCAATATAACACGTGGAGTCCATCAGGAGAGGGAAATTGAGATCATTTTGCAAAAAACATAATTAAACCTTTTGGATTCTAAGGAAGACTAGTACCAGTAGTTCTTAATAAACTACATATTTACACTGTAAATATAAAACAACAAAACTTGCCACTTTCTAAGTACATGTTTTCAGTTTAAGACCCTACACCACAAGTAATAATAGGACTTCACGTCACATTGGATCTCTGTGTTATGTTATAACAATAAAGCCTCGCAAAGCTTTCTATTCAAGAATTCTAGATAACAGTCTTACACAGTATTTAAATACCAAGTGAAGCAACAGGCACTATGATGGAGACAGCAGAGCACTAATACTCCCTGGTCAGGACAGGGATTTTCTAGATGTTCTGTATTGGGTGCTCCTAACCTCTTCTTGGGAAGGCTAAATATGTTTAAGGAATTAGAGACTCCATCAGTTAAAAGATAGAGTAGTACAAGGATTATATCATGAGTTATCTGCTAAAGTTAGATGAAAATACACCAAAAATTAATAAAAAGCAGTTCTACTGGTGGGATATTATTTTATTTGTCCAAACCACAACACCAAGCAACAGTGGATGCTACACACCAGAGAATGTACAGAATACAGAGATGGATCATCCAAAAGTTTTTGAAGAGTGTCAGGTCTACCTTTCTGCATGTAATGGGTTTTTATGTACCCAGAGAATAACAGGAGTTCTGACTGGAGTTTAAATTATTAAAAAGGTTGATATTTTTGAATGAGATTACTAAAAAATCTGTGATTGTTTTTTGTTGGTTTTGTATTTAGATCAGTATGAACTTTGCTTACAGTACAAGCTGTCCGGTAATTATCTGTCTTACCTGTTTAAGTATGCTTTACATAAAACAAGTATATGGTATGGATTAGCTTGAGTTAGGTACCCTTTCTGTTAGGTGGCAGATGATACGTTGCTTTTGTAGTGGTTCAACTAAAACTTCTGAGTTGAAATATTTCTGTGCCTAGAACTTCTCCTTCATCCTGTGTCTCTTGAGTAACAAAGATTACCTCTTCTCATTAACTTTGCCTCACTAGTGTCTTTGGAATTGTGCAGCTACAGCCACATTGCAACTACAGCATGGAACTGTGATAAGACAGTGTATTGTGCTGTCATGGGTCTACATTTCTTCAACATCTTCAGTGTTATTTTCTTATAGCGTACTTGTGATTTAACATGAATTAAATAATAGTAAGTTGAATTAAAGAACTTGGAAAAGGTCTTGTGGTGGTAAATAAAAGCTTCTTGAGTTTAGTGACACCATGAGGTGCTATGGAAATTAACTATAGCTATACTTTATTTCTATTAAACCATTCAGAAAGTGAAATCTAGTCCTCTGTTGGTCTTTGGTATGTTTGGGTGTTCCAAAATAATGTTGCTAAAATAAAATAATTTCTATTTTCTATCTTAGATCACAAATACCAAGATTTTATAGATTAATTTTTGAGACTGGTTATCCTAAAGGTGTCTTTACCATACATTTGGTATGTCTTCTTGAGCCAAACAAATTTGCAAGTGTTAACGTTTACCTTTGTAATACAATACACTAACATAGTGTTTTATCCCCCCAGTGTCTATTTAATTTGTTTAGTGAAATCATATGTAGATCTATGCTGTAGCCAGAGAATATTATATTGCTTAGCTGTTGTTATATTTCCAATAAAAACAAATGCTATTCTGTCATTTGAATGAAATGACACAATCTGTAGCCAACTCATTGTTTATTTGTTCTTTATAATGTTAGACCTAAATGGATAAGGAATATACACTTTCTTGAAAAAATGTGTGGTTTAGGATGTAAATTTTTATCCTCTCATTTAAGATACTCCTGTAGCTAGGAAAAACATTCTTGGCTTTCTGGTACTCAAACGTACATATTAGATACTGCCTTTATATGTGCACTGTTAAGATGTCTCCTTTTGGGTTTTCCCCTCTTTCTATCCTTTTCTTTTTCTTCTCTGTTTCCTTTTCCCCTCCTTTTCTCCTGAGATCCTCACCAAATGGTGCTAGCAAACATGCATGTTGCATAAACAATAAGTCTAATATGTGCTGATCAAAGTCCACTACAGGAAGAGTAAATCAGTTTGATGTGTCATCAGATCCACAGATTTTGGATCTGTTATCTCTGGCAGGCTGGTATTGCAGAAGTTTTTTCTTTTTCCCTTTAGTTTTTTGACTGATGAACTAAGCTGCAGGAAAAAGGGAGGATTACTAATTTGCGTATATACAAAGGACTTGGAAAGGTTTTCATTCCAGTCTTGGTGTGTGAGATCTTAGCAGTTATATCTTGTCAATTCACTGATGTTACACCATTCTGATTTCACTTGTCGGTCTCTGCCCCAGTTAGAACATGGTGGCCATTCTCTCCTCAGTCACTGATTTAGATGTTACTTGGGATAAACCTTAATCTAAATCAGCCACTAACTCAGCTATGCTGAGAGCCTCTACATTTGTTATAAGGAGCTAACCAAAGAATGGTCAATCACAGAATTTCTGCTTTATCTGTTCTTCATACTTTGCTGATTCCCACCACAAAGAGAGCTTCATCTGCCTGCTTTTCCTTATATGTTCTTAAATGACTTTGGTAAATCTCTATTTAAGAAACTTTATGCCAAAATAAATTTCATCTTGTAAAATCTCCTAGAGATTCTACCTGTGCTAGTTTTCAAATGGTTCTGGCATGGTTACAATGTCTCTAAGCAAAAGTATTATATGGTAGAAACACCTGAAAATGATAAATGATGCTGAAGTCTTGAGGAATAAATAAGACATTGGTATTCCGTATTTTATAGCTGTTTTGTTAACAATCCTCAATTTGCTGTTGGAAAGTCCCCCGAGTTAATACATTAACTAAACATGCCAGGGGGATAGTTTGTGGAATTTGCATTCAGCTATCAGGGAGGCAACAGTTTGTAGTAACAGAGCTACAGGTTTGTGCTGAAGTTGTAGTCAAAACATGGATTTCCAATGTGAATAACCATTATAGAAAAAGCAGTAAGGGAAGTGACTTCATCTGTCTTTATAGATGATACTTTGTAACTGGAAGTTGTGCAGCCTGACATGGAAAAACAATTTCACGTGTGGATGGGATGATATTTTCTTGAATGAAATGATACATATCTTCTGGTAATTCATAGCTAAATGGATTCACCTCAGCTTTCAAAGGCACGCTTTATTTGATTTTGATGCACAATGAATAAGTACAGTTCTTTAAAAGGTGAGACTGTTTCCAAAATTTTTTCACAGAAACAGTGGTTAGGCACTGGAATAGGCTACCCAGGAAGGTGGTTGAATCACCATCCCTGGATGTGTTTAAGGGTTGTTTAGATGTGGTGTTGGGGGATATGTTTTAGGGGTGAACTTCGTAGAGTAGGGTTAATGGTTGGACTTGATGCCAAGAGTATTTACCGACCTGAATGATTTTATGATTCAATGAATCTTTACACGGAAAGACAGCCATCTGCAGATGAGTGCAAAATAACAGAGCTGCTGGGGAATGAGTAAAAGAGAAGTATCATCTTTGCAATCATAAGGTCACTTTTTGGTGTATTGCAATTGTAATTTGAAATGCTGGAAAGAAAACAGGCAGAATCATGCCCTGTCATCTCTAGTGACCTGTAGGCACTGCTGTATGTCAGGGCTGCATGGGGCAGAGGGTGCCTGAACCACTGAAACACAAGGTGTCCACATCCCAGTGTTGTACAGTACCACAAGGTGGAGAGAAGATATGGGTCATTTTTTCAGGCTGGTGGTAAGATTAGAGAATGAAGCATCAGAAATATTTTATGTATGTAGTGTGTAGGATGCCTCACATACCTTATAAAATCATGATGTAAATTAAATTATATCAGTACAGTACCTTCTCTTTGCACTTTGTATTCCACTATTAGGGCATGTACAGTATACAAAAAAATCTGATGTGCAATGTTTAATCTTCTTTTACTTGTTACTTAATTTTGCATACAAATGTACAATGCAATACAACAAATATTAAATGTACATACTAAAACACATGAATTCAAAACCCTATTTATTCTACCAATTGCTTAAGCTCATTTGATCATAAGGGACAGGGAGACCAAACAGCTATAAAAGAGCTTCATTTTCTATCAACTGAACCAAATCCTCCTTTGATCTGTTAATCCCAAGTTTATAAGGTTAGGAGATAAGCAAGCGTAACTAAATTCCTTTTTCTTTTTGTCCACCTAATAGTCTATGAAGCAAAGCAAACATAATAAGCTGCTTTGCTGCTTTTCAGCCTCTTCTTGCTGAATAATTCAAAAAGTGCATTACAGGTTTTATGAGTACAACTGTACACACAAGCAATGTTCCATGATTTTTTGCATACCTCAACTTTGCATATATTATATTTTTATTTTGCATTTCTGACACAGAAGCTGACTGCCTACTCGTTCTTGGCTTTTTATTAGGTCTTTGATGCTTGCTGGAGGAGAAGGCCTCTTTTGTCTCTTATAGCCTTAAGGCAGATCTAGGTTAGCAAGAAAGCCAGAGGTTTCAGGCTTGTTAAATGTCCCAGTAATGGCTGTCTTTACGCATTGAAATACCAGCCTTCTTCTTTATAGGAAAATGAATCACATTACCACCAAGGGAAGGAAAGCCTTTGTTGGAGGAGACTGCTAGTCTGCTACTTAAGAAGGGGATTTAATTTTCCCCTCCAGGCTTTTTGGCCAGCCCACTACAGTTGCCCTTCTGGAACTCTGATATCATAGCAAGTGAAGGATAGCAAACAAGAAAGACCAATTAGCCATTAATCATACTCATTTTGCATTGGATGGCCTGATCATTTAAAATACTCTGTGTATTCAGTACATGAGCAAGTAAAGCCTGTTTGGACAAAATATCAGTGTATAGAATTTTATTCTTGCTTTTTGGATAAGCATTTCTTGTTGAATTCTTATTCAGTGTCTCTCAGCTGGTGTTATGCATACTACTTTTTATTAAACCATTTTTTCAGTTTTAGTGCACACAGAATTAAATTCTGGATTTATAGTGCCCACAAAATGCCCATTTTTCATTTCTTCTGTAAGTAGGTGAATTACTTCAAACAAAAATGTAAGAACCCCAATATTAATTCTGCAAACAGAAAAACTTGATTGAAAAAATTGATTCGCATTTTTGTTTTTTGTAAAATAATGATTGATTAAAATTACTTTGCTGTTGCATATATAATAAAATATATACTTAGACTTTGTAATTATGTTATTATATAGAAAATTTTTTAACTATATGAAAGTGTGGATATATATTAATTTTTCTGCCAAATACTATTTTGTTAGAAAGCAGAATTCATGTTTTCTTAGTTATTAAATAACAGAATTAGCATGTGTGCTGGGGCTGTGTTAAAAAAAAGGCAAGTTTGTCAAGACATTTTGCATTCAAGACCAATTTAGTGAAAAAAAGAAAATACTACTGTTAGGCTGTGAATTGATGTGATTGTTTCTAGTTCCCAGGTCCTGTAAATTCATCAGACTAGGAGATCTAATACTTCCATTTTTTGTTAAATGTGGAAAGTTAGTTAGTCATTCTTTTTCATTCATATGCGTTTGGATGAACTCAAAATTGAAGTGGAATACTTTATCTGAAAACTAAAAGAAATAAAGCACCTGTTATTTAATCTAGCACAACAGTGTCATTTGAATGCTGACCCAGGTACTTTGATCCAAACAGTATCCTTTGCCTTCTGAGCTGCAGCAACTGCCTCTTACTTTTTGGGCTTGATTTTTATGAACTTTCCTGTGCTTCACCCTGTAGACCTGAAAGAAATGCTTATAAGGGACACAGTGTGTCAGTGGTAACATGTCCCACATCCTTGTCAATCTGCAGGCTTATGCTTTCCAGAAAGTGTTCAGAGCCTCTTTGGTTACTGAGAAGAATGTGGTCTCTGCATGTTTGAACCTGTATCTGGAAAGATGGCCCTACATGACGAGGAAGTAAGACATCACAATATTACTTTCAATTACTAATGACATTGTTCCTTGACTTTTGCTAATCCACATAAGAGGCATGCAATATTTTTCTTAATTATGATAGAATCAACAGTCATATGGTTAAGATTTTTGAGATTCAGAGAATTAAGTCCTAGCTTTCCTGCTGTGCTCTTGGGTGATCTTTGGCAAGTTGTGTTAATGTATTGGTTCCCTAACTTTAGAAAAAAAGATTAATGACTTCTTTATCTCCATGGAATTATGTTTTCTGGATATATCATGAAAGAAATAGACTTAGGGAGAAATTTAAGTGAATTTCAGGTCTTGGTTTTGTCCTGAAAAGTTTCATATTCTTAACACTCTCCAAACAGAGAGGCTAGAAATTTGTTAGAAAAGAAAGCAAAAGTTTGGTCCATCAAAAGATGATTTCAAAACCTAGGATTTTAAGGAAAATATGTATAGTCATGAAATCTCAGACACTTAGAGACACATTTGATGTTATTTGTATTATTTGTGTTGAGATTTCTCGTGCAAGAAAGCAAAATGAGGAGTCTTGTTTCAATACTTAGAATCATAGAATCACTCAGTCCTGTGAGCCATTTTAAAGTGAATTCTGGTTCGTTTTTATGTAGTGTAATTATTATCTCAACTGTCCTGAATGAACAGAATACACTGTGTGTCTCCTGAGATTTGGCACAATGCTGCATGTTTTGCACTCACCTGTATGGCTGCCCTTCCTGTGCCAGTGCTGACTGCCAAACTAAATCTGAACTAAACCAGGTTTGAACACGTCCTTGTGAAAGGACAGGGACATGGCAAGTGTCTTCCTTCTCCGCTGTTGTGCAGTTGTGTGTCTCTGGTTTTTAAGGGCTCACATTTTGTTATAAGAGAGAAAAGTGCTCTTGGCTGACCATGCCATTTTGGACATCTGAGCCCTACTGGGAATGCTAGGAGTGGCAAACCAATGTCTGAAAATGGGAAAATGCCATTCAGTTAAGTAATTGTAGCATACTACATCATATGTATAACCCCTTTGCAAATGTATGGCTAATGCAAATGGATTTTTAAATGATTTTTTTTGTCTTGTAGAAAATTAAAATAAAGGTAAGATTTAAAAATAAGTTTGTAGATCATCTGTATGTGAGATTTTGGGTTCTTGATAATTACAGAATTTGGAGTTTGCTTGAGGAATGTTGCTGCTTCAGTGGCACAGGATTTTAGTTAATTAATGTGAATTAGTACACCCAGTAGATCATAGTACAATAATCTTATATTTTGTTAAGGATATTGGGCCTATATTATTGATTTTTTATTTATTTATTTCTAAAATATAAAAATAATAATGTAAAAGGATATTGTGAATTAATTTTTTTATAAGAAAGGAAACTCTATACTGAGTATTAGCTGTTTGTACTCCAGTGTACAACTGTTTCCCTACTGTGCTGAAAAATGGCTTGCAGAACATGGGTGCATGACACGAGTCATGTTTAATGCAGCTTTCAAATGGTTAATAGTTGTAATATAATATAAAACAATAATTGGTTAAAACCAGCTTCAAATCTTATATGGATCAAAAAAGCAGAAAATCAGATGTCTGCAATATGTCTCAAAGGACCTATTTTTGGCATGCTTTAGTTCCGTAGTTTAGGTAATAGTCTTTCATGGAGTTGGTTTGTTGTGCTTCAAATTAAGAATGGCAACAAAGCTCTTTCAAAAGGAAAAGGATTTGCAATTGCTATGCATAGTGCATATAGTATTTTCATATTTATAGTATTTTTGTATCTCATGTTGATTGTGTTTTTAACATTAAGGCTAAAATTCTTGCCTAGACAAATTCAATTTTTGGCCATCCACACAATGAGATTTTTTTTTCCCCAGTTGGCAAAGAAACACTTGCATTTTCTCTCCACCTCTTTAGCTTCTACATTACTTGACTGATACATGTGCATGGACCTTGACTCCAGTGAATCTACCATCCCCTTATCTTCCTAGATAGCTCACAGTCCCTTGCTTTTACCCTTTTTATCTTTATAGCTGTATGAGGTATGGCAAGTTGTCTTTCTCAGAGTAAGTGAAGACATAGTGAGACCTCAGTGCCAGAGGCACCCAGGACACCTGTGACAGAATGACAAAAGGACTAATGCCTTCTGTACAATAATGTGTCCCCTTCCCTTTGTAAGAGAATTTTCATTCTTTCTATATTAAGTAATGGGGACTAAGTAGACATTCCAGCTCAGCTTTGCCTTGTTCAGAAACTAGAAAAGATCCATCTTTGTTCTGTGGTCTTAGAGCAGTTTCCTGGAGCGGAGGAAACATTGGGAGTTCAGTGTGTTAGGGCCAGCATTGGCTACTAGTATTGAGGTGAAAAGGGGACTAGGGGAGGGTATTCTCACTCTTCTTGCTGCTGAAAGGCTACCTGTAAAAGTAACGGAAGACACGTTCTCTGTATCAGAAAAGGCTATCAGAGGAAAAATCTTTGAAGTGAGTCAGGACTGTAAAGTATAAATTCTCAGCCAAGCCCTTTCAGTGTAGTTCCCCTTGTATATGATCTGTTCAGCTATGAGAGAGGCATGCTGAAAAGAGTTGTCCTTCAACAGAATGTCTTACAAGAGGAATATAACCCCTTTGTGTGCCTCCCTCTCCATCTTCTCCTACCGTATGCAAATCTTTTTTTTCCTCTTTTCTTGCACAGCTTGATATGTGATTGGTTCTTTCCTTCAACAGAAATGTCTGTAGATAGGTTTTTCTATTTATTCTGTATCAATGCCTTGGTTCTCAAACATACGGGGAAAACAATATAGTTCTGCCTATAGGAGGTTGAATTTGTAAATATCTATTAGTTTGGAAATGCAATGAGAGATAATAAAATATTCAAAAAGCAGCCTGCTCTTGTGGGATATTATTCTGCACAGCCAGGGAGCAGATTAATGACACTACACAGATAAAAATAAGATATGCACCATGAAATATGGATTGGAGGAGCAATGTGGAAACTAAAATTCCAGTCCTGGCAGCCTGTGAAACACATGTGTTTTTACAAAGTTTATCAGCTTATTTAAAAATTGGATTTGAGTGACACTCAAATGCAGTCATTATTTAATTGGGAGATGTTGAATTTTCTATCCTGTTCTAGGTGTGGGTGGTGTTAAGTCCATCTTGGGTGAATTTTGAAGGTGTGTTTTTATTTTTTCTGGACAGTGTTCTGTGAAACATACTGTCAAGAGGCTGTGTGTGAGCATGTAGAAAAAAGATTATTTTATTTGTCTTAATTTTCTTTAATTTTTTAAGCTGCAATCTTTGAGTGCCTTCAGATTGGAGGAGGTAGTGCTACAAGTGGAGTTAGTTTTGCTGGTCCCCAGCCATGTGCCTAGGACACTGCACTACTCTTTGGTGGAACCTATGGCTTCTCTGCTTTTTCTGTTTGCCAGCTGGCTACTGACCTCTTGACTGTGACCTTTTCTCTTAGATTCATACAGACCAAAATCTAGTGTATTATAAAGATGGAAATGTGGTGTTAAGCACTTTTTCAATTTGGATGAAATTTGTCATGGGGTCCTCCACAAAGTTTTCAGCTCAGTTTGCATATAAACCCTACAGGCAATAAGGTGTGGCATTTGCAGTAGTATTTTGCAAACACTTGTGTCTTTTAGGCAGTGCTAATAACATTACTTGTAGTGAAGCCTGCTTGAAGCTTCCTGTTAGTAAAGACTTCTAACTCTTGCTGACACCTTTCCCAAAATTCAATAGCTTGGTTGGAAAAGTTGCCTTCCCTTAAATACGCTGTTTGGAGAATAAGGGTAGAGAGGGACATCTCTGTGCATGATGAAAAAATCATGATCCTGACACTGAAAAATGGACCAACTCTAAGATGCCAATCCAGGATGGAAAATTAGGTGGGAAGAATAGTGTTGGTGTTCTGTGTCAGTGGCATGCAATTTATTATCGCTGTGGACAGTCACTGAGATCTGGCTAGTGTAGATGCATTTGTGGAATCTACTCATTTTGCAAAGCCAGGCAGAGGCTTCAATTTAATATTATCTGTATCTGCACTTCCTTTGTAATTGCATTTCTGGACTGCTGAGAGCCAGGCAATGTCTGAATGACTTAACTCAGATAACAGGAGGAAGGGGGGGTATTTTTCTCGTGCTCTGTATAATACATCTGTTCAGCCCAGGCCAGGTAGGGGGAGGAAGCAGCACGGTGCAGGAGTGATAAAGTAGCACACAGATGGGACAGTTAGAAAAGGACAGAAAAAATGCTTATGTATTCAGAAGTTGTTTGAATTGTGGTTGTACACACAAACCTGTGCTTCATACTTCCTTTTGTAAGAATGCTAGACTTCAACTTTTTAATATAAGGCTTCTTAACACTCTTTATATGTATTTGTAAGCATGTATGTGTATAGGTATACACACAAACACACATAAATATAAGCACACAAACAATTAATTTGATATACAGTGTTAGAACAAGTTAGTAAGTTTTTTCTTTTCCTGGTAAATTTTTTGTAAGACAGTTACTCTCTTAAAAATTATAATCATGAAGCAGTTCAATTTAGTTGATGTATTTTTCAAGGCATATGTAGATTTTGAAACTATGTATTGTTAACTTTTTAACAATTGTTAAAAAGTTGTTTTATTTGGAGAAAACTTTTAAATTATGAATGATTTTAGTCTCATGTTATCATAGTCTTGTAAGTCTCACAAGATTGTAGCGTATTTCAAAGCACAAACCCAAGCATTTCTTACAATTCTTTTGAAATTGTTTCTTCTGTTCTCATAGTGACTTGCCTTCCTCTTCCTTCTTCTGAAGACATTTCCTCTGTGCTGCTGTATCAAAGAAGTCTTTTTCTTTTTGCTGATTGTTTATATATTTGAAGATACTTTAAGAGGAAGTAAGAACTCTGTACATATAATTAAAGTCCTATCCGTGCACTTCTGCTTTTGAACTTTGGTTCTGCTTATGGATTGATATAAGCTGTTTCCTAATGCCAAGTAACAATGATAAGATCAAAATGAGATTGGCTTCATTACTAATAGGTACGTGTGCTTTTAAAACTTGAATTGTCTAGTGCATGGTTGCTGGATAATCCCTGGGAGTTCAGAATATATATGCTATCTTTGAACTGTGTTACAAATACAATCCTTTACTTAAGACATTACTGCAAACAGCAGTTAAATCAGACAGTGCTAAATCTTTTAGAGTGGCTCTAAAGTGCTCTGCAGCATCAGGATGGAATTCTAAGTACCAATAGGTATTACATACATAACTCCCTCTGAAGGAGTCTTTTAAGGTGTCTGATGATGGAATGACCCAAATCATTGGTAAATTTCATAGATTTTTGAGTGGAGAATAAATTCATGAACACAAGAAGAATTTACTAAGGAGAATTGAAATGGAAATGAAACAGATCTTGGCAGAGCAATAAAACATCTGACATAAATTTTTAACTTCATTGTAGTCTGTTTTAACTGAATGGAGCTATGCTGTCTTATTCAGACACACAGTTGAGTATCTTTCTTATTTTTAGTTTATTTTTTGTAAGTGCCATGTCTATGGTGATGTTCTTTGTGGGTTTAGAAAAGACAGAGATATTTGTGAAGAGCAAACCAGGAAATAATATAACAATTTAATAACCTTTATTACTACTTTATTGTATTTCTACAGCATAATAATAAAACAGAATTGCAGGTGTAATATGATAGTAAATTCTGATAAACTGTCTTTATAAAATACTGGCAATTGCTCATATCTGTAACATAGCTAGAAATATCTGGAAATACCTATATAAAAAGATATAACTTGCTTCTAAACTGAATATTGATGTCCTCCTGTGGCCAAAATCTTCTACTAGTATAAGCTGATATATCCCATTATACCTAATCTGGTGATATGAAGAATTACGTTATAAAATGCCTTTCTGTTGATAATGGAAATAATTAGTAATAATTCAGTGATAAAATCGGCAAGAGAAGCTGATTTTATGAATTTTATGAAGACTGTCTTGTACAGTTTTTAACCAAGTAGGCAAGGCTATTCTATAGAGTATTTATAAGGTATTCTGCATAATATTCAAAGGTTAACTGACCTAAAGTTTTACTATTAACAAATCTAGAATGATTTTTCTCTGATTTTAAAAATAGTTTGTATTTATCCAAGTAACTTCAGCAATCTGTTGTACAGATGCCAATACACAGGGTTTGGCATTTGTGGGTTGGCGTTTGACAAGTTTCTGCATTCTTTCCACCTGTTTCTTTGTTTTGGACTTTCAATTTGTTTGCCTTTTGTTCATCTACCAACAGTGAGCTATGTCAGAGGAAACTACAGCTTGTATGAAATAAATACAACAGTTTGACCACTTTCAGACAGAAAGATGAGAAAATCTCAATTCCATAGGATATAAGACTGGCCAAAATGGAAACCCTGCTGGGCAACATATGCATTTTTATGGCTTATTGTCAACCTCCTTTATTCTATACACAAATGGATAGAAGAAGAAGACAGGATTAAAAGATTAGTTATGTCAGTTCCTTTTGGTTCCACTATTTTACTGCTGTTTTATTAAATCAAGCTACTGACCAAATGTCTAGTTTCCCCTTCCTGTGAAGGGTGTTTCTTCATGCCTGCAATTGATTTTCACACTTTAATCAAAGACTATTCACATCTTTCAATAGAAAACTCAGGTATATTTCACAGATTTAAAAGTAGAATGAAATGAAAATCTTTTGCTCTCTAGTCATGCAACACAGGTAATTTTTTTACCATAATATACATATCTTTACATTAGAAAAGCTTTCTTCCCTGCTGATGTTTTTGAGAGAATGCTGCCAGAAGAGATCCTTCCTTTCCTTACATACCTGCATATCACAGTTCTAGGAGCTGCTGCTCCTAGAGAATGAATCCTAGAACATTCTGAGTTGGAAGGGACTCACAAGATCGTTGAATCCAACTCAAAATTAATTAAATATTTATGTAAGCCTATCCTGTAGCATGATACTGCAAAGCAAAACTAATGTCAAAGCATAATATAATTCAAGTTCAGCAGGAGCAGTGTATTGGCTCTGCTTACATTTGGTAACGGAAGCAGCCAGTGCCCTGCAAGTCTGTGTTTGACCATTCAGATTTTAGCCGTAGTAGCACTGACATAATGTAATGAAAGACCTGAAACATGCATGAATTTGTGGGGGTGTTGTGGATGCAGATGGTACTCAGAAAGCTTACTTTTGAGATTTGATGTCACTAAAATGTGTCCTATTTCAATTTTAATATTTTAGAAGTTTACTAACTCGCATCATCTATTGTGAGGCTTTGATCTTGTAAGTACTGGCACTGTGCACAGCAGGAGCATTTGATTTAGCGTAAGTGCATACAGTGACTGCCACAAAACTCAAGCGAAATTAAACAAGCAGCTGAGGGCTTGGTATTATTAGATATCTTGAGCTTCTTATATACCTCTCATTCGCAGCAATATTAGGTAGGAAATGGAGTGTGAACAGGGAAAGGGCTGTATAATTATGTAAGCTCAGCCTTCAGCTGACAAAGGTGATACCTGCTTGAGTACTTTCTGTTTGCAGCATAGCCAACTCACAGTTCTTTCCTGAATGTTGCAGTGCATTTCTTACCTTATCTGCTTTTCTCATCACCTTTTAACTTAACTGTACATCCCACTGTCTATGCCTGCATGGGTATAAGAATGATTTCTAGTTAGTAATTTCTGACTGTCTCCCTCCTCCCTTTCTGAACAATTATTTGGCTTTCTTGGTTATACCACTTACTGTGCCCCAGCATTCACAAAGGCAAAGCAATTAATTCAAAGACCCAAGCACTGCTATACACTAGAAAAGCTGCTATTACTTGCAATCGCTTCATTTGCTGAAACTAGAAATTTAAATCTCTACAAAGCTCTACTGCAAATAGTATTCACAGACCTGTATGCTTAGCTTATTCTGTGATTTTAAACTGTGTGTCTGCATTCAGTGGACAAACTACCTTTTTGTGAATTCAGCAGGAGTACTTTGTCATACTAAAGAAAATTACTCAAAGGACTATGGTATGATAGTCATTTATCAGCAGTGCTACTGTAGGGACTGCAGATTGTCTTGTATCTTCCTACTACAGAAAGGTTTGCTTTGCCTTCTCATTATTTTACCCCTTTGCTTATAGGCGTGGTAGGAAATTAGGATATTTTAATTATATCTGGTGATGATTGTTATTTTTATTCACAAAAGGCGAGGACTGGGAAGTTATTAAACTTATTCTCTTGAGTGAAAAAGATAGTCATCACTTCATCATTTTTTGTGACTAAGATACTCCATTGCTTCACAGAATTACTATAGCTGAAGGAGGACTATGTTTTGGGGCTCGAATTAGCATGACAATTAAGGAGATTCAGATCAATGGCTGCTGATATAGATATGATATATTTAGTACTATTTTATTCTCATGGAAATGAGTTATTTTTCTGTACAGTGCCTGCATACAAGATAAACATAATTCCATACTGACATATGAATAGCTCTTCATTACTATAATGTTTTAAGGAAAAGTACTTTGTCTCTATTCAGTGGCATATGGCTAGAGGTTTAGGATACAAAAGTACAGCTTCTGAATAGCTTGTACTAAATGAGGTTTTCCAGCCGCTGTTTGCAGTATTGTGAATAATCTTGTATGAATAGAAGTACCACTCTGCCATAGTTGTTGTTAGCTAATGCTTTTCATATATTAAGGTTTACATAACAAAATTACATCAACATCTTTGGTTTAGGCACTCTTAAATAACTTAATTCTAGGCATTCTGTGTAGTTTGGGTTTCATTCAATCCTGTTTACAAAAATGAAGGGTCATTTGAATGCCAATCTGATTTAACATGTCACATGAAGTACCTACTTAAAATATCAGTACCAGTGATATTTAAATCATGACTAACCTTGTATATTGAACCCTCCCAATGGGCACAGTCCATTGGACTATGCACTGCTTGAATTTTGAAGTTCTCTTCTTAGTCATTTTCTCATAATTGACGATTAATTAATGCCAGCAAAATATGTACAAGAAGCAGCATCCCCTTATAACTCTTACCTGTTCACAAATCCTTCTCAAGTTATATGACATCCTTTTAGTTTTTCAAAGCTTTGCAGTAAAATGCTTTTATTTTTGTCTTCTCTCATTTAGATTTCTTGTAGCTTGTTAAGTTTTACAGTTTTAAAGTACTGTACATTGCTTTTTTCTTCCTTTTTGAACTCTCCAGTATATCAGCTGACATGAGCAATTTTTTGTTTTCTTTTGCTTGCCATCTTTTTTGCTGTCTTATGGCAAAATGAGGAAAAAGTAGCATCGTATTGGAAGTGAAATCACCATTCCAAAGGAAATTTGGAGAATAAGTCAAGTTTTGGCACCTTTCTGAAAACTTGAGGTCTAGATGCAGATATTTACAAATTTAGGGTCAAATTAACCAGGAATGTTCAAATATACTACAGAGATTACTCCCATGATAAAATCCTTATCAACATGGATGAAGGATCAAAATGAATAAGACATAACTGGACCACAGATTTGTTATGGTTGAAGTAATTCTTGGAATGCACTTGCTACTCATGTTAAAAAGAAAAATGAATGACCGCAATGATTGCTCTCTTAAATAAGCAAAGGAAGTGGATTTTTTGATGGCTCATAGAAGTATAAAGCACATTTTTGCTTTGGAGTCCTATAAGAATGGCATAGAAATAACAAAGCTGCAGCACAGAAACAATAAGGAAGACAAGGTGATTCCAGACCACGTGATTTTATAAGACACAGATTTGAAATCATATTAGATAAGTGTGTTTACAAATTGAGGAAACAATGGCAAATTACTTTTGCTCAGGGATGATGAATATATATCCCTGATTTCTCTGCCATCACAAAACTTCTATCTTGGGGAGATTTTGACATGACCCGTTGCTACTGTATTTGTTGTTTGGATAATATATTTAAGATGAATGCTCTGGATTTCTGATCTTATTTTCTTGTGTCAAGCTTTTGCAGATTAAGACCTTAATTTATTCTGTGCCAAAACAACATACCAATAAATCTTTACCTAACAATGATTGGCTCAGAGACCACAGCCTTCATTTGTCACATGAACTATCATCTAGTCAAAGAATTTTAATGTTCCAGTGACCCATGACCATGTTTGAGTGGTATTTACACTTTCTAAAATAAAAGTGATTTGGTAAAGGATCCAAGCAAAGTTTTGTCTCAGGCATAAACAAGTGATCCTCAAATAGTTTGTGTTCTGCTTGGAATTTTTGTTGACCAAATCTATATATATAACACAGATTATCTCAGCGTATTCCATTTAAGCAGAATATTATCAAACACATCATAAAGCCTTGTTTGTTATTGCGGAGATGCATCTACAAATATAGGAAGGATTTGAAGATGGGGTTTAGCAGATTTTGTTCCATGTTTTGGAGCATCTATGGAACAACATTTTGGGGTTTTACTCATATGACAGAATGGTAATGCAGAACTAGGGGACCAACAATGGCATCATAACACCATGGTTGCTGTTAGGCCCATAAATGCTTTCTCACTTCACTAAAAACATTATTGGGGGGAAAAAAACCACCAAACCAAACCCAAATGAACCAACCAAATAAAAACCACCAACACTCTGCCCCCCAACCTTTTTTCAGTGTTGCAAGACAAAGTTGATCAAGCTGGAAGATTAGTCATTATCTAGACCTGAAGTAGCAGAACACCACGTTCTCTAGGAACTACCATGTTGTCAGGAATAAGGAAGAAGATTTTGTTCTTCTGTTATTGCACTTTGTCACTCTCATAGAGTCAACTTACCTTCTTGCTGTTTGAAGTCTTTCAATGGGTGTTTGGACAAGAGACAAGAGCTGTTTAATTATACCATAAGTAGCTGCAGAATGAAGGCAGAATGTTTATTTAGAAGGCTGAAGGGTATGTGGTAGTGCTTTGTGACAAGTATGAGTGTTTCTCAACAAATGGAGTTCCTTTTCTTCCAGGAAGACTTATGTGCTACATGTGATGTCTTTTACTTTAAGAGAACATCACATGTAGAAATGGGCATTGCAGGGTAAAAGGAAAAAAAACAAACAAAAACCCCTATTCTAACATAGTACCTCTAACTACAAAGTGCTCAAGACTTCACTCTGATACTGAAATTTAACACAGGACTTTAAAGAATTACAGGCACTACAGTAACAACAATTTTACTTAATATGTACCAATGGAAACTTCCATTTTCTCTATTTTTTTTTCCCATGTATTTTATCTCACTGAGCTTGTGCTGTCCAATTTTTTTCTTTTAAAAACTGTTGGGAAAAGTAATCCGCAGATGTTTTTCATAGAATATAAATTTCTGTATTCATTTGTTTTTATTTGTTGTTCTTCCTGTACAAACTATATAAAACTGATTCCAATAATACTTTAAAATAAAGCTGTTAGTCTAATGAGGAAAGGTGAGCACTGCTTGCTTAGAGCCAGCATGTTATGCTGCTTTTTGATTTATAATACTGTGTGGTTTGTAAAAAGACAAAATGATGCTTTCACAGACACAAGTCACCAAAGCATAGTTCTGCCCACTCTAATGCTGAAGTAGTTTATGAAGTAGTTTATGCTTTTCTGTAATGGTTCCTTTGTCTTAGTCATAAAATAGTATAACCAGTTCTAGCCAGAGCTATAAACTGTGTAGAGTTCAACTGTTGTGCATGGTAGAGTTCTAAGTTCCAAGCCTCAAACAGTAATCCAGATTTCAATTCCTCAGGGTCTTACCATATTTTCAGTTAGGACTAAAATATAACAGTTGCCTGAGAAAGAAGTTTTATTTAGAAAATATTTGAAAAGCAAAAAGCCATATTCAAATTTTACTAGAAAATGAGAATTCTGCACCAGTTCTCAGAAAATATAGCATGATGAGCTAGAGGAAATCTGTCTAAACAGTGTTACTAGGTGGTCACTGAAAGTATTTACTAGAGCTTGTGATACCTGCCAGACAGAGCACATGGGCTGGAAATTCTTCTGGCACAGAGTGCAACAGAGTAAATTTTTGACACTACTCATCTGAGATTCCAGAGGAAAGGTGAGTTAAAAAATTCTGTAACCTGTTCTAATGAAGCTACTTGTTAGTATCTTCCTGAGAGTGTCAATTGTATAACTCTTGTGATTGATTCCCCTGTCCACTGAGACAGACTGGTGAGGAGTTCATGTTGTTTTGAACAGGCTGTCAGCTATGAGATACTGATCCTTCCAGTCTTTCAACAGCCATCACAACTTCTGTTCTAAAAGAACAGCCACCATTGAAGCTAATGAAAGGAGGAATCTCTGCATTTAGGAGAACTTTGCTGCTTATAATTAACGTTGTCTTCCTCTTGTCTAAACCATACTTGCTTCTACCAGCAAGGAAGTCTAAAAGAAAAGGCTGTCTATCAAGACAGACACTGCAACTTTCAGACAGATGTTGGAGTAGGGGATCTTTTGATGTCCCTTCCACCATGGGCTGTTCTATGATTCTGTAAATTGAGGGGCAGATAATCTCAACTGATATTGAGAGACAGGGAACTGCGCTTGCTTGATGTTCCACAGAAGGAGGTCTATTGCTCTGGTTAGTGTGCTTATGGTGCTGAATCACAAGGATGCCATACCGTTACTTGGATTCTTTGCTTAAGATGATATTGCCTCTTTATAGATACAAGGAAGTTTTATACAATGTGCAGCCTAATTATATTTTAAATAAGTTCTCAGGTTTTAATTTTTCTGTGACTATTGTGAAGGATTCACAAAGAGTATTTATAATGGACAAATAACTGCCCATTTCAGGAAGCAGGGAAACAGGAGCCAAATGTAAGAATGAGTAATAGCATTTATATGTGATTGTGATTCAAGGGCTAGAGTCACAGAACAACTTCAAAGATTGCTGCTAGTCAACAGGACATTTGGAACAGACTGAGATGAGAAAAAAGCATTCCCTCTGCATTACAAAACTCTGGCATTCTCTTTCAAACTGCTAATTAGGAAAAATAGGTAGCACCCACAGATGAAAGCACTGTATGCGTCAGTCTTAGAAATAAAGACCTGATTATGGAATTCTTGATACTAAGCATCTAGATGTTGGTCCCCCATAATCTTGTTTGTGTATCCAAGAAACAGAATTTAGAAGTATGAAAAGAATAAATTTTCTAAATCATAGCATAGAGTACATTTTTTTCAGATTTGAATTGCTTTCTATTTAAAAAAAAAAGATTTCCCCAAGCATTTTGGTGGAGTATTTCTACCTCAATACTCACAAGTGTAAACTTATTTTACAGTCAAATGATTTCTAATTCACAGTATCATAATATGTTTGATAATCACAAGCATTTTTTGAGGATACCTGTTAAAGTTTAGAAACACATCAACTCTTGCTAAACTGAAGGAGAGAGAAAGGCATCTGTTTGGTATGTACAAAGACTTCCACAGTCCTAAAAGAAAGGTTGACCAAAAAATGAAACAAAAAAAGTGCAGAACAATAATGCTTATTTTGATTTTACTTTTTCCCCATTAGATAAGTTGCACATATGGTGCAATCCAGACAGGATAACAGTGCTTGGGAAGTATATCTGTTAAGTTATGAATTTGATTCTCTGTGTGTGTTTGTGTGAAATGCTGCTCAACAGCATAGCCTTTGATGTGGCTGTTTCTAGCAGCAAGATTACCTGAACCTTGGCCATCAACAATGGGTGGTTATAGCCCAATGAAGCAAAGCTTAGGGTAACTGTATGGAAATGTTTTATGCTGAGATTTTTATATTGCTTTGGCTAATGGGAAAGTATCTTTTATTCTTCTGTGGGTTAATTATTCTTACCTAATATCTTCAGGCACAGAAGTTGTGAAGGTAGTTGATAAACCTGGAAGAAAGGGTAAAAAGAATCTCCTGAACATATGAGGTTTCATGAACATTCATGACGCTCAAGATATTTACATTTAAAAGAGTCTCCCTACCTTTCAGAGTCCCCTAAATAGTTACATCCTTCCCTAAGCTGAAGTTCTTCCCTGTGAATGGGAGTACCTATGACTTGTTAGCTGTTGGATGCAGAGGGTGAAGTGTTTTCTTTCTGTTTAGTTAAGCATGGTTTTCTTCCCTTCTGTGTCTCTTTATAGATTTATTTTTTTTTTTTAGTTGTGATGGGATTGAATTGTAGGTGGTTGTGATGTTTGTAAATAAGTAGTTGTATTTGCTTTCATTATAATTTGGCTTTGAGATAGGTATGATTTCAGACTAAGGGGCATTGTATTCCTGCAGGGGTAGTGATCCTTAAAATCTGGGCGTTTTTCTAGTGCCCTGGTTTCCAAGACATTTCTCTGTGGCATGTAAAGGATATTTGACCATACCAGATCTCTCTTGGACTGTTTGATTTAGGAAAGAGTAACACAGCTACATGTAGGGGAAGAAGTGCCTTCTAATGACCTATCATAGCCACAAGAATTTGTTGTCATGTGGAAATGTAATGAAGAACACGTGGATCCCAAGAGTCCTGGAAAGAGTTTGGGACACAGGATCTGAGCCCAGAAGCATAACACATTGAAGCTGTGATTAGAATAGCTAGTGATGTGGTGTTAATGATGCAAGTTAGTAGCATGTAAAAATACAGTAGTTGCAGGAAAAAAGCACTAGATTAGAAAGTATGCAGCAAGAGCCATGGGCAGAATAATTTAGACTTTGATAACTTATTATCTTAGTATGTACAGTTCACAAAGTCTGTTTGAGCTGTACATAAGTTTGCACTGAGCTGCAAACTCTAGTTTGATAGTAAGGCTGAGCTTCTGTCCTTATTTTTTCCTCTTGGACTAAAAGGCCTTAGTCCTTTTGGAAAAGTGTAAGAGAAAACAAGGCAGAAAACAAAGCTACAGTTTACCGAGGTCCTGACAAAATCTGAGTGTACAGTCCAGAACTAATGGGATCTAATGCAGATGTTACTGTGTGGCCAAGTGACAGTAGTGCTCCTAAAGATGTGTGGAGTCAGTTTGAAAATATAAGGGCCAGATTAACAAGTGAAAAAGGACTGGTTTTCTACTGGGAGGTTCTGGAATTCCATCCTGGCAAAGTGAATGCAGTATGGGAAAAGAGCACACAATAGAGAAGGCAGCAGGTCACTTATTTGCACCACTCATACTCCACAGGGGCTTACACCTTAACAGTAACAAGGTTGTTGGAAACCTTGTCATATAGCTGGTGGATTAGTGAACATTTTATTTCATTGCATTTGGTTACTCTTTCCAGGACCACTCCTCTGTCCACTCAGCATTTTGTGCATCATCCCTTTTATTTATAGTATAATAATACATTAATATTTCTATCAGCAAAACTTGTTTCTGTATCTGTGCAGTGAGTGAATAGCATAATGTGATGTATTCTGAAGTGCTTCCTTGTAATTTTATCATTATGCATGAAATCTCAGGAATAAGAAAGCCACTTTTTGTAGAAATTGCTATTACAAAATTTATTGGGCCCATCAAAGCTAGTACCCAAAGCAGATTTTTAGAGATGATCTCTTTTAATTCCCTGCTCAGCAAAGTCTCTGGTGAAATACCAGTATAGAAAACTAGCTGCTTAGAAGATGTTTTGCTCCAGACATTTTGTGTTATAAGCAGATGAATGGAAGACTGCATCAAAGAGCTTCATTTTTTTTAATGGTTCAGTGTTCAGGTGGAATATGAGTGCAACCAAAGCAAATGCTGTCAGCCTTACATTCATCTTGGGAGCCTTTCCTCCCTTCCCTTGAGAGAAAGTGAGCTAAGAAAAAGGAGTCTGTAGAGTTGCATCTAAAATTCCATAATTATATCAAGTGATATTTCTGGGAAGAATTAAGAAGTGTAAAGCTAAATTGAGGCAGGATTTTTTTGTTCTCTTTTTGTGATTTGTATATGACTATGCCTTTTTTGAGGTGATGCAAGACAGTATGAGCACATTATTTTGTAGTGAAGAATTCAGTTTTTAAGCTACAGTAACACTTTCTGTGGTCAATATTTCAAAGTTTCAAAGTTTTGATCTGGTACTCACTGCAGTAATAAATTCCATTCCTAAAGCATCTGAATTTGTGAATAGTGAGACAGCCCCACTGAAACACTGCCCAAACTCAGATTTCACACTGGCAAGTATATAACAAGGTTATGATTGTCTAGCTGTAGAAAGTCCAGGTGCTAATTAGAGAGATTTTGCAGGTGATTGGCACGTGAAAGTGGCATATACTTTAAGAAAAATAAAATGTATAAAGATGGTACTCTCCAGGAGTTGTTTCTCTTAAACCATATTTTCCTGGAGATACAGTGTGCTAAATATCCATATGTTATTAATCTAAAATTCTTACCAGTATTTATTTAAATTTAGAATGTTAACAAACTGTTTGTCCCAAAGCAGCCTGCTTAGGTAAAATTGTGATCCTTATAAGAAAGATGTCTTGCAGCACGATCTCTTATAACTCCTGTTGCTGTGATGGGATTCTTATGAGGCAGTAGTTCTTGATCTGCCTTAAAAATTGATAGCACAAACTGCAATTTATGAGGGATGTAGCTGGTAATATGAATGTTAATGTGGTATATAATTTAATGAAGGTATTAAGTGGGAATTGGCCCATCTGTATAAGACTAAACACCTGGTCAGATTTTCGCTGAAAAGACAATTTAATATGTGGCCGTGTCTTTCATTAGAGGACAGATTTTGGTGAAGAACCCCATAGAGTACTAGTCCTATTCTTCCTTACCTGGCCTCTCTTTGGTCTCTCCTGGTCTGCTTTCACTCCATATGCTTTCATACTCAGGGAAACAATACTTTTAATGGAGCAGAAATAGAATGAATTAAATATGGGCATGTGAGAGAATACAGGGCAAGAGCAGAAGCACATAATGTTACCACTTGGGTAAGTGGATGTCTTCAGGTGCTGACAAGAATAACCAGCATGAAAAGTCTGATACATAGGAAAGCAGTCAGACAAGAGTACATAATGTCAGCAAGAATAGGTATGGCTTTGTGGAACAGGTTCAGAACATGAGTAGCAAAGCAATGTTTGAATGTAAGGCCTTTGGTGCTTTCTAAAAGGCATTGCAAGCACCATTAAATGTAAACTGAATTTGCTTATTAAAAAAACAAAGCAATATTAAAAAAGGCCCATGAAACCATTATTGTCAGTAACTGGAAATGTACCATGCAGCTGTTGTGCTGCCAACTAGCATGAGGTTATTGAATGGAAGGTAAGAAGCTGGGGGTTTCATAAATAGCAACCATGATGTTAGTTCACGTACATATTTCCAAACATTTTAATGACTTTAATTACTTCATCATTTGATCTATTTTCTGTAAGAAGTTGTGGTAAAGCAGAGGAGGATCCACAATGGCCATGTGATAAGCCTGCAGCAGATCAAGAATGTAAATTAGGAGAGAAGTGTATAATTTAGGATTTCTGATTCCTGCTCTAACATTAGGCACCCAGAATATTTTGCAGGAAAGAAGTTATCTCTAGATTTTCCTGTCTATTGGGCTACATGGCAGCTAAGTGAGAGTTTTTGTAATCAGAGTTTTGTCATAGGTGTTCATGTTTATTGTTTGTCCCAATCAGGCATCTAATATTTGCTCTATTTCTTGTGTGAGGTTTTTAACAACCAAAAAAACCCCCCAAACAAAACAAAAAAACAAACAACAAACAAAAAACCCACAGACAAAACCCCAACAATCCTTGCCTTATGTCATCAATCCTACAGTCTGTTCTTAATCTAAAATTCTTGAATAGTTCTACTTGGGAAGAGATGGTAGAATTGGGTTGATGGTAAATTATATTCTACAGTTGTGCAAATACAAACACCTGCAGTTGAACAGACTTCCTCCTCTGTGATGTTTTCCCAGTGAACTCTGAAGGGAAAGTTGTATCTGCGTGTAACACTCCCTTGGATGTCAAAGGACTAGAGGGCTAAATCACAGCTTAAGTCTTACAAGTCAAAATAATTTTTCTCATGATAACCACATCCCCATTGTCTTTTAGCTATTATGAAATCAAGACTTTGTAGTGGAGGAGTGGGATGTTTTTATGCAAGAGAAGTATGATACCAATTGAGACTTCTTTCTGTTTTCCAGCATGGTTTATAGTATACATACACACATACATTAATATACCCCTTTAAGATGCTAGATGTTCACTCAGAAAGGTCCATCAGTCCAAGCCATTTTATATGGAAATGACATTTGTGATTTCTTGTATTGATTTTGTTTTCTTTAAATAATTCTTCCTTACTGATGTCCTCAAATAAAAACCTCATTTAAAATGAGTTGTTGCCAGCCTAGGGTCTGGCCTTTATCCTCATTCCTTAACATTAGCCTGAAGGTTTAATTCAAGTTGTATTTAGTGGAATACTTTTGTAGTCCTTCATTTACATGTATGCCAACAAGCTTAAATGCACTGCAACCTTGGAAGACTTTCAAAGGAAGTAATAATTCCTCTGAAATAGGTCTTTTGAAAGCTTTATCTTGTTCTTTCTCTTTTTGTTAATCTTGGAGCCCCTTAGCATGTCAAAGCAATTTTTCTAATGTCACATCTTCTAGACATTAGCATGAAAGAGCTTTAAAAGATGATTTGAGAAAGAATAAATGTTGAATGAGCATTTATTATAGAGCCGTTTATGCTACATTTGCATTTTGACTGCATTTTTTGACGTGAAATGTTTGAAAAGCAGGCTAATTCAGAAGTCAATAGTCTCTAAACAATGCATACTACAAGTCTGTTTACATTGAACTGTTTCCTTTGTGCATTAATTTACAAAAATAAGATTTCATTAGGCTTAAAATGATTTGTTTATAGGGATGAGATTAAACTAGTCTCATTAGTCTTAATATTGAAATGGTATTCCCTTTAGAAATTTGTTAGTGATCAAATGTTCCTCTTTAAGTTGCATTCAAGAGACTAGGGAATAACTCATCAGTCAATTGATATTGATCTTTTTTTGAGTTCTGATTCCTTCCAATTGAACTATTATGGAAATTAATTACTGGAGAATACCCAGATCTGGAATGAGAAGACCATTTATTACTTACAGTAGTACAAACAAATTTAAACAATTTTTTTTTTTAATTCTGAGAACATGGCAGACTGAAATTGTCTGAGTATGTAGTAGCAAACAGGCTGAAAGTTGTGCATTATTTGAATGATTTTGCTTATCTTTGTGCATAGAGACTGGCCAGATAGTGTTTGGAACATTGATAGTAGTTATTTACTACCAGGGTAGCACATCATGTATCACCCACGTGGTTATGTTACCCAAGATATTCTGGAGAAATTACCTAAAAGAATTTGGTTTTCAGGTATCACAATATTCTATAAATGTCATTTTAAAAGTCTAAGCTATTGTGGGGTTTCCAGAAATACTATTTTGCAGACAGCTTGCTACAAAATTCAAAGGAAAGTAAGGACAAAAAAAGAGAATCTTTTACTTATCCAGTAAACTCTCAGCTTTAGTAGATGGACCAAAATATTAACAAAGAGGGAAAGAATTAGCAAGATTGATATCTGTAATGGATGGGGAAAAAGATAAGAGATAAAAACTATGATGGTGTGAACACCCAGCAGGCAGTAAAAGCAAGCTAGATGAGCTATACCTTCAGATAGCCACCCTACCTGGTGGGCACGTCTTCTATCATAGCCCCTCAAGTCTGTGATATGATAGGAACTTGGACAACTATTGATCTTTGAACTCTAGAAGAGAAATTCCCTCCTCTCTGTAGAGGCCTAGTAGTCACATTATTCATCACAAATATTGTCTTTCATATTCATACACATTAACATTAGTTAATGTTTTTGAGAAATACTGATTTGGAAGGTTGGTTTTTTTAATACAGTAGGTTTTATCATAATGACAGGATTATTATTATTTCCTGGATGACATTTATGGTGTAATTTCTGACATGTTCCTGTCACTGAGTCCTCAGTACAGGTAAGATTCAGAGTCTGTATTGGTACAATAACAAAAGAAGATGAAGTATAGAGAAGGGAGGGAGTGAGCATGTAACCATTGCATAAATCCTATAAAGATCAGTCTTGGATTTAAGTAAAGCAGTACTGAACCCACATCTTCGCTATAGATTCAACTTTTGTTGCCATCCAGAGAGGAATTGCAATTTTCCCAGCCTAGAAACCTTAAAATACTGCTAATAACCCATCATTCTGATGTGAAGAAAGCCATAATCATTCTAAGTATGGCTAATGTGCAATTACACAGAAGCTGCCCTCCTTAAACAATCCTTTTTAAGCTCTCACAACATATAAAGGGCAAATCTTGTGGCGCCAAGTTGTAGAGATCAAAGGGTCCTGGTAGTAGCAAGCATTCTGAAGTGCCAATAATATCAGAAAAAGGGGAATCCACAAAAATGAGCAGCTTCTCCATGGGTGTTCTTGGAAGATATATTTTTCATTCCTCTTGAGATATCTGGGTTACTTTTTAAAAAAAGCTCTGTTGAAATATGTATTCTCAGAGCAGTCACTCAGTGAAGAAGATTCAGGATAAAACTAAATAAACTATGGCCTAGTGTAGGTATGTATACATCTTCAGATACAGAGAAGTTGTCTAGGCTATTAGGTTAGGTGTTTGTATGTATTAACGTGGAGAAAAATACATATACACACACAAGTGTGATATATACACACAGAACCATGTCTGTTTGTATTATATATTTAAACATACACATATGTATATATACACACAGTTGCCAGTGCTTAGTGAGTGTCTTATAACAATTATTCTAATACTTGAAGTGACAGTCTAATTAGAGGGGATGTCTGGGTGGAGTTGAAATTTGAAACATAATAGACCTTAAATGGATCCTCCCCAACTCTTCAGATGATATTTGCTGTAAGAGAGCACATAAAGAATAAGTGAAAGATTTGTACTCTTGCTGTTAGTCTCAGACACACACACATATGTGTGTGTATATGTGTATAAATATATATGGAAAGAAAAAGAAACTATTTGTGAACTTTCAGAATAAAGTAAGAGTGTTCTCATAGAAGTAGGATTTTTAAAAAGGGAATTGTTGAAAATGGCCTAAGAATAAAACTTTTGAACACTGTCTCCCTTTTTTCCTTGGTATGAATAAAGGCTCTAGAAGCTGTAGCCTTTAACCTTTTCAGGTCTTTCTATTCACTTTCTGAAGAGATTTACATGAGAGATTTCTTTTTTGTTTGAGTTGTTTGATATAGGTGATGATAATGTAAGTGCAAGGGCCTATCTTTCTCAGGATCTTAGACCTCAGCACTGAGCTAAAAGCTTGCTCTCAGCAGTGGATAGTAGATGAAAATACCTCTGTCCTACTTCAAATGTTATTTCCCTGGAAGTTTTAGCATTTCAGGGCTAATGCTTTACTACTTGGGTGCCTCCAAATCCTAGCCTTCAGATAAAACTGTAAGAGGTTGCCTAATACCTTGGGCAATCCTAAGAGGACATCTACTAGTATGAAGTAGTTGCCTGGGGGCTGAACTTTATCAGTCATGATATCTCATAGTCTGCATCCCTTCTCTCTTTTTATATATGCAAGTGGATTTTGCTCACGCATTTAGAGATGAGAACAGAAACATTCTTTAAGTGGGAGGCTTCTAGGGAAAGACAAATTCTGAAGTGAACAGTCCTATTGTCTGAGTAATTTCTTGCCCTCTGTGTGCCTTTTGGAAACTCACTCAATAATAAAGCATAGCAATTCAAGAAGCAGAAATCTTGTAGTCAGAATTCAGCATAAAGTCTCAATCACTTCCATATATTAGAGTTTTTGTGGCTTCTTTTATGTGAACAAACAATAAAAGACTGGGTAAATGCTGGCCTTCCTGAAGTCAATTAAAAAACAACAAAACAAACGTTCCATTTACTAGGTCTAGATTTAATTTATTGGTCCTAATGGATTTTTTTTTTCAAATTCCAGCTAAATTAGTTTTTCTGCTTGCTGTGTACTTATCTCGCAGCTTGACCATTTCTTACTTTGTTGTCACTCAAGACTTAGTTTCTGAAAATTATTCCATTATTTCCTCTTCAGTAGGAGGAATTATTGAACTATTAGAAGGAGTAGTTCAGCGGTTTCACCATGTTTCACAGTGCATTGCATTATGAATGCCTTACTTTATATTCTCTGTTTTCCTCCCAACTCTTAACTTATTATATTAGTGATTAACAAAGTTTTTGTTTGTGCTACTCTCTGGGGTAGTAGCAGCAGTGACCACTGGTCTGACAACAGGAACTACTGCATTTTGTCAAGCTTGCTTTGAATACTGTGATGAGAATAAGTAGTTTATGAACCTAACTGTGCTAAGTAAGTAAAACTTCCTCTTTTTTTCCAGTTATGATAATCTGCTCTGATAAAACCCTTTTCTAAATAAATCTTACTTCACAAGAAATGTAGAGACATAGGGACGAGAAAGCACACAGAACTTAATTTTCGGAAAGACAGGAACTGGAGTCTGTAGCAACCATATCCTCTGACAATTACCTTGTGCTCCTGCTTAAGCAAGCCCTAGCCATACAAGCAGGGTCATATTCAGTGTTTAGCAGAACCTTGGGTTGTGTTTAGGTATTTAGAGATGAGCCACAATTTTCTGGTGTTTTTTCCTTTTTTAATCTCTACAAACCCAAATTGTCTACAATTTCTGCAAATTTTGGTCACTTGCACCCTTCTTATATTATCCCTTTTTACTTTTCTATTCTCAATGAGCCACAGTGTTGCAGGTTAGTTTAATCATATTCATCTACCCAATAGCTTTATTATTTGGTAATGCACTCTCTTGATCTTTCTTAACCTTCTCTCCACTTTTGCTTTCCTCATGTAATCCTGCTTTCCTGCTTTTGATTTTGTAAACTCCTTTACTCTCTTCAGAAAGACACCTTTCAATATGTGTGTATTTTCAATAGTCAAATTTATGGTGTCATTCTAGAAATAATTTGCTTTCTTTCATGCTACTTGTTAGAGTTGTATTAATTCTGATATATTGGTACAAAGGTTAATACATTAAATATGAATAAACAGCAATGAACACTAACATCTTCATTTTTCTCATGAGCATAAAAAAAAAAAGAATAAACCAGAAATTCTGCTCCTTTGAGATGGATACTTAAGTGTTATTAATATATCCTTGGAAAAATGTAATAATGACCATGTTTAGGTGAATATTAATTCTATGTTTTATATGCTGTAATTTTAAAATAGTTACTCTTACAGCTTACTTCTTGAAAAGAAGTTCAGTGTTTGGATAAAACAACTCCGTGTAGCACAGGTATTGTTGTATTACAGTGCCCCCTTCTATTTAAATTTAAAAGACTAAACAGTGCAAATAATCTGAAAGTTTATCAGGTGATTATTTTACAAGGAATAACAGATTTGCTAAGCCCTACCATTGTGCAAAATTCTGAAAGTTACCACTGCTAGTTAGTTCTTCTAGTTAGTTTCTAGTTAAAACTTCTGCCTAGTTGTGTTTTTGGAAGATGAGGGAATGTTAAGTATAATGTAGCAAAATCTGACCCCCGATAACTGTGCTTTAATGTTTTAAAACACATAAAAAATTCACCAAGGATTGCTTTGTCCAATTCCCTGAAAATAGAAAAGGGAGTATGGAAAAGAGAGGAGTCCAGGAGATTTTGAGGTACAGGTTAGGAGCTCATGGAAAAGGTAGGAGTCAGATTTCAGTATCAGTGAATCCCCTTGAAAGATAAACAGCTCACTGGTTTTTCGTTGCTTATGGCTCCCTGTAGGAGCCCAGTAATCTTAGAACCAGAGCTGATCTACTTCTGTTGTTCCTATTTTGATGTTCTTGAACATGTTAAGCTGTCCAGATGGAGAGCAATGTCTGAAGTTGAGTTGTTGATCAGCAATTGAACAGAATATACAACTTAATCTCATATTAAGTAAGTAAAATATTCATTCACAATGCAGTTTTAGAGTGACATCAAATGGGATGTGCTCCACAATTATATTCTAGTAATTCTCCCTGCTGACTGCAGTCTTTTACTAACATCTCATCTTTTTTCATGTCTCTGGGCCCTAGTTAAGTCAACTGTTACTTTGATACTTTTGCTGTTATAAACAAAACTTTCATGTTTAGTGGCAGTTTATGTGCTTCCATGGAGAGAATATACACAATGCTGATGTATATCAGCTCCTACATAGTCTCATAAATAGGCATTAAACCCTATTTATGCCTATTCATTGCTGTTCATTGACATGGAATATAAGAATGTGCTGGTCCTGCTATTTTTCTGTATTATTAGTGCACTGAACAACTCCAAGTTTCAACACAGTGTGATGAAACTTGTATGTGAAATAGGGCTCCAGGGATACTGTTCTGTTGACCATGTGACATTGGGATTTGGAATGCTGAGGTGGGATACAGATGGGTTTCTGTGGAACAAAGCTGGTTTACCCCAGCTTAGTATGTGTCTGCAATTTTTTGGGGGGTCCAATTTCGTATTCAGTGATTAAGCGAAGCTCCACATGACTTCAATTAAGAGGTAAGTCTGAGTATGTGCTAGTGTAGTGAGTCTTTCTGAGATGTTAACATCACAAGTTTCGTATGCATCTGGAGGTAGAAAATGTTTTCATATATGACACTGGAACAAACCCATGAACTGTTCCCAGGCTACTCAGGTCAAAGGTCCCCTGTAGCGCCCCACCACCCAGGATGAGTATTGTTTAGGTCCTAGAAGAGGAGAATTCTGCAAGTACCAATAACTGGGACTCGTCTATCCAATTAATAACCAGAAAAAAAAGCAAATATAAAGGGGAAATTGGTAGTGATCCTACTATTAAAGCATTAAATATTTTGTAGCATAAGAGCACTAAGTCAGACTTCACTAAAGCATTTGAAATTAGGGCCTCTTTAAAAAAATACAGCAGTTGGAGGGGAAAAAAAAGCTTCAAAGCTGCTTTTTCTCGCCCTTGGAAACCTGCTGGCATTAGGATAAAATGAATAGAGAAAAGAGAAAGGTTTGCCTTCTAATAAAGCATCTGTTGCCCACTTTGAACATTTCTTACTTCTTTGTGAGTGTGTCTCTTCAGTTATGGTGACTACTGACAATGAGGAACAGAGGTATAGAAAAAGACAATACCTGTTATATAGCCAATATTTCTGATTTCATGTCACTTTGAACAGAATCTTCATTTGACCACATGCTGTGTCCAAAAGGAATTTCTTTGTTGGCTGATCCAAAGATGCCGTAAGATGCTCAAAAAAGTAAACTGCAGGAATCTGTTCAGTAAGAAAGATAAAAACAAATCTTACAATTCATTCAGTGCACTGCTATCGCTTTTAACTTCAGCCTATTTTGGCATGCTGCATAAAAACTGAATTCAAATGACTTGTACATCTTTTCCCTTTCTTTTAATTTTGTTAATTCTAGTCGTGGACTACAGATTTCCTTCATCTTGGAAATAAAAGGTAACAAAATAAACAACTTCGTATCGATTCAAAATGGAAGAAGGAATAAGAGGTGCACATACATCACTGGATTGTTTAGAAACCTGTGGACTGCTGTTATTGTCATGAAATTCAGCTGCTCTAACTAAGCTTTGGGAGGGCTACACTCCACAAAAGATTTGCAGCCTTTCTTGCAGCAGCAGGTTCTCCCATTTGGCTGAGGTACTCACTTGAGTGATATAGCAAAATTTTGGCCAGACCTCAGACACTTTATTTTTCACTCTTATGTGAATGCTTACAGTTCAAGGCCAAAATAGGAGGAGATTGTATTCAAAGGGCTACCTTCATCTCTTCGCAGTCTGCTCTTGTCCTGCTTGAAATGGACAGTCAGCTCATGACTGGCTACTGAAGCATTAAGCAAAGGCAAATAAATAAAACAATCTTAAAAGTTTGACCAAATTTAATGGAGTTTAACGGAAAAAAGCCACTTTTGTTTTCAATGGATATAGGAAAATATGACATTTTGAACAGACAAACATTTGAATCTTTGAGTTTAGAGTAGGTAAGGCTGCAGAGATGACTTCCTTTGCTATCTTCTTTCCAGTACTCTTGAGCACTCTCAACTTCCTCCTCAAATTCTTTCCTACTTTAGCCTCATTTCTATTTTAGAATTTGGAGAAAAACGGTTGTGGCTTGTTTTGGCTTTTTTTGGTGCTTAAGAATATATATAATTTTTCTTGTGAATCACACTACTCATGAATGCAAAAAAGGGCACCTGTGGGTCTAGGCATAACTCAATTGGGAGTTGTGAGGTACTCTACTCATCAAGAATGTTTTTAATTACTCAGATGTAGTTAATGATGCAGATTTCCTATATGCCTGAATTGTAAAGATGCTCTGAGATGCTCTCATAGTACAACAGTGAGAGTCTAAGCACAAAGATGTAATTATTACAGTTTAATTTTTTTATGACTACAGTCTAGTACAGTCTAGTCATGTGAACAATATATTATGTTGGATTTTTAAACATTCAGGCTAGTTAATTTCTCATTTGCAATGTCTTCAATATAGGAAATGGAGCATGCTTTTGGAAGGCAAGTCACATGATAAAGAGAAAACAAATCATGCATATATCTTGCAAATGTTACAAACAATCGGTGTAATATAGATGGAAACTGAGGTTGATTTCAACAGCAGTGTCATTCATACCACAAAACAATATCAAACATGCCATCAATCAAATTTAGTGTCAAAGACAGCACAGGAGTCTGCAAGAAATAATCTTGTGACATGATCCTACTCTTTGAACTCAATAGGAAAGCTCATTGATGTTAATGAGGCAGGGCTGAGTCCTTGCAGAATAACCTGTTCCTACAGAGAAAAGTGTGTCTCTAACCCTTTCTTTAACAGTGGTTGGCTTATAAACAGACTGATGAGGACTTGGATCCCTTCTAATAATAACCTTCTTATTTTATAATGATGTTCTTGTAAATTTTGAATTTCTTTTTCAATCTCATGCATGTCTCAGACTCAAATTTGTCATTTTGCAGTAAGTTCTGTGGGTTTAATAACTGTGTTTTTTAATATTTCCTTTAACTGGTTTTATATTATGCCTTTTCTTTTTAATTCATTTTGCCATTGTATGTATTTTAAAAGAGAGCAAACGTGAAAATTCAATCTGTTATCCACATCCTTCATTACTGCTAAAGACCTTTCTAGGTCACCTCTTTCATTTCCTCCACAAAATAGGAGGATTTTTCTGAGTGCTAAGTAAGTTTACCTGGGAAAATACCTGTGTCATTTTCCAAAAAATTTAGAAGAGATCAAAAGAATAGCCTGAAAATGGAGTTCCTAGAATATTTTCTGTTCGTTCTCTAACATTCTTAAATCCATCTGTTTCTTGCTTAAAAGCTACAACACTAATTATGGAAGCCCTGGAGTCCTGAATGAGCAATGCATCCACTTCACATAGGTGTTTGAGAAAAGTTTAGAATATCCTGGCCCTTTGAGGAAAAGAGGACACAAGCTTTGGGAACCCAAATATGTGTTTGTGAATGGCATACGAGATAGGCAAATGAACTCTGCCTTTTTATAAGCTTCTTTATACCAGTAGTTCCCTAGCCTGGCATGGCAGAAACAATCAGGTTGTGCAGTGAATCTGACCAGGCTTACTCTGGGAAAGGCAGCAAGTTTTGTGCTTATAGACCATATTAATAACCTGACTTGAGCAAGAGTCCCTTCCTTTCACTGTTATGTTCCATTTCAAATGAGGGCACAGCAGATGCTCCCATTTAATCATTAGCAACTTAGCTCTAGGCTAGCCACCCTCTGTCTCATTTGAATTCCTTGGTCCACATCACTGCCAGCTTTCCCGGGGGGCTTATTCTTCAAATTATGCATTCCTTCTCTCAGGTCATCAATAATGTTACTCTGAGCAGATGTATGTTCTGTAATTGATTAGTTATCTCTTCATGGCAAATAGTAGAGTTTGTGATTGAGCAGGCAAGTTCATAGACCCCCTTGATCAAAGCATCAGAATCTGATTATGCTTCCCATCAAGAACATCCTTTGAAGTGGATCAGCACTCAGGTAATTCCATTATCTTCTTTCTGGAGAATTCATCTTGAAAGGAGGTCATTTGCTGAGGTACAAAGAGGTGGAAGATCCTGTTTTCGTTATGACCCATCTGGTGAATTTATGTAAGCCTCAGAAAAAAAAAATATTATGTAAAGGTTATTTACTATATCTGAGAGGTAATGATATGATTTTTTTTTAATTCTGTAGATTAGAGATGATAATTTCTCTAAAATGGTTCCCATATTATATTCACCTGCATCTGACCCTTACTAAACTTATAGAAAAAATGAAGAGTTATCAAGTTTAAACTTAAACTGTAGTATGACTTTTCAGAATGCTATACAAACTCAAACTTTGACCTACATTTGCTGGCCAGCCAATTATCCTCTTCATAATCCTGGATGAAAGTCCATTTTTCAAACCAGGCATCAATTTTTTCCTTTTACATAGGGCTGAAAGTTTCTAAGGGGTGTCCAATAATCCAGGAATTATTGTTCCACAGTTTTTCCCAGGAGTGTGTCTAATTTCATTATTGAAATAGATCGGTGGTTCTCATTAGGTACCAAAAGAACTTCAATACAAAGAAATGATAAGTCCTTCTGAATACTACTTTAAAGCTGAGAACTCCAAAGGGAAGTAATGTAAAAAAGTAAAACACATTTTTAATTCAAGTACTTTTAAACATGAGAATTATGTTATTCGTTTCCTTCTTAACCGTGAACTTCTGACTGGCATTTAGACTGTAGGTACATAGGAAGTTTGCAGCACCATTCCCCAATGCAATGGACAGGTGCTTCAGACAAGGCCTATAGAAGCTCCTGTTAGTACTGAAATCTTTCTTCAGTTCTCAGTTAAGGAGATATGGTGGGGCATAATTGATAGATTTCATCCCGAGAGCATCAGGAAGAGATGATGGAAGAGATTTTTCCTCAGATGTGGAAATAGTATAAAAATGTACTAAACCAAAACAATCATTTTGGTCTTCTTTCCTTTTACACTACAGCACCCCTGCTATAATCTTTCCTTTTATCTTTTCACACTAGAGGGACTTTTTTTTCTTTCTTTAATGTGGGTCTGATGGCTATAGGATCTGGCAAAAATTGCAGGGCTAAAAGCTAATGTGAAGGTTGAATGAGAGAAAAGAAATTAGATTAAGAAAACGGAAAAGTCAGCCTTTTTAAACAACTGTGGAAGTAACAGCCTCTTTCAGTGATGTGTAATGTTTGAAGGGAGGGGAAAAAAATTAGGCAATCTAGTCTTTCTTTTTACTTTCCTTTTTTGGATTTGCTTGGATGAATTCCATGGCCAGAATTGTGCCCCACTTCCTATCTCCATAACAAAGAAATGGCAACACAATCTGACAGGATCCAGCAGGGAGCTTCCAGTTAGGAGTCTCCACCTCAGTGTTTTCTTTCCTGTCTATCTTTAGCCTTCAGAATCTTGTCTTCCTAGGGCAGAAAAAAAGAAAGATGTGAAGGTATCATAACATTTATAAATAAATTCTCTTAGACGTTCTTTGTTATCACTGGACATCAGGGAGCATATGACAACAGTACTTCCTAAAGTGGTGATATACATGGTATGTCTTTGCAGTTAGCTTGAATTATGTGAAGTTTCATTTTAGATCTCATACTGTTCTCGGCTGGTGGAATCTGTCCATAGTAGAGGGGAAGGTGGTCCCCAGATTCAGTGTTTGTAAGAACTGACAAATCCTGCCAAGTACATGTTTCTAGCCAGAAGGCAGAATGATTAAAATGGAAAATGAAAAATAGCCAGCCTTTGAGAGTTTTAAAGGGAGCTGTCTCCTTAGGACCATGTGGAATTTCTGAAAGAATTCTTTCAGCCTCTCGCTGTGAAGAAATGCTTTTTTTTGTGAAAGGGAAGGCAGGCCCACAAAAGTAAATTGAGGATTTAATATCTCTTCTTTCTTCAGCTGGTGTCACTTGTGTTCTCCTCCTTGCTCTTTAGGCTCCTCCATGTTTGCCTACCTGTGGTCCCTTTGAGGTACTTAATGGAATAAAAAATATTTCTTTGAATACTTTTGATGGGAACTTTCAAATAGAGACAAAAGCTTTAGGCTTCTTACTCTGGCTGCTTTGTACATCAGTTTTGTATCTTTTGTGTAACCTATGCGACTAGCCCCAGCTAATTAAGACTTCCACAACCTTACATGATTTCACACTCTTCCATGTGCATGTACACATGAACTTTGTGTTAAAAATATTTCTGAACTTGTGAAACTAGGAAATTAATGTGCAAACTTAATTTGATTCTTCTGGCTCTGCTCTCTACCCATCTCACCTGTTTTGCAATTCTGATCTCCTGGGGCCAGATTTCTGCATCTCTCAAAGTATGGCATGTAAACCACTTTATATGAGTGCTGTGAGGATTAATTTTCCTAGTGGGGTATGGTTACAGCACTCTGTTTCCATGGAGTAAGGTTGATTTAGGTATATTTTCAGGAGAAAAGGAAATAATTCCTTTCTGTTGTCCATGCAATGGTCTGCTCTTGTGACTAAGGCATTATCTTGTTTGCTAGCTCCACAGTCTGTATTTTAAAACTCATAGTAGTTTCTAAGAAACAATTGCTCTTGGTTCTGTTTTTGCGTGCTTTTTTTTCCCCCCTTGGTTATAAATATATAGGTAAAAACAATAATTCAACTGTAATATTTTGTACATTATTCCTTTAAAGAAGTACAGTGTCTTTCCTTATTCTGAGATTTGACCAAAGCTGTACTTTGTACAAAACATAAGGACTGTTCTAAAAGCAGACTTTCTTCCAGATACAGATAATTCTAGTGGCCAGAAAGATACTTTGGCCCAAAAGAAGAGTTCAGGTATCCTTTAACAAAACTAACATAATTTTAATCCACTTTCCCCCTTCCTACTGCAGGGAGTGCTGAAAGCTGTCTTTGCATCTAACAAAGGAAGTGAATTTTGTGTTTAACCATGTCAAAATCTGGGAGCAAGCAACTCACGGTGTCAATAAAATCCTTGGAGTGACCTTTTGGTCTTGAAGCCTGAAGTTCCATTTATTCCTGAGAATGAGTACAAGTATTTACAGGAAATTTTTTGGTCCTATTCCATTGTGGTGGTCTCTTTGCCTACTTAAGCTGTGTGTTTCGACTGTGTGAACTAGTGCAAGAAGATTCAATTTAGTTAGCCTCTGTCTGTTCTGTAAACTGAGCAAGCTATGATAGGGCTGCCTGTTCCAAGATGTATCTAAAGCACCTACTGCAATAGAATCCTAGTCTTGGTTAAATCTCCTAGATGCTAACATACCATTATTAATGATAACAAAGAATATAAGGTATTAATTAGTACCCTGCATTTTACCAACATAGTTGAATAGAATGCTCTTCTCTGGGAAGTAGTAGTAGTTGGCTAAAGCAAAGGTCCACTAACTTGTTTTGGTTTTAAGTTCATGGCTATATGTCATAGGAACCCATGTAAAGCATTTTGTAGTGAAAAACGATAATCAGAAATAAACAAACAAAAAAAATACTTAACTGCTTCTTTGCTTCTACAACTGCTGAAGGAGTAAAGCCCATTTAGTATAATGAAGATGGTAGCAGCATTACAGTATGTATGTTACTGTGGAGTTATTCCATTGAAGCCATGGAATGCTGATAAAATGTAGATGTGTGAATGCTGGTGCAGTAGACAGGCAATGAGGAAGTTACATGGATGGGACTGTTGGAATGGAAACAGAAATCATTAAATGTACATGTCAGGATTTTGACATATGTCTGTGACTTTAGGCAATTTTGCAACTGATACTGAAATGAGAAACAAAGAACCATCCTGTTAAAAGTTTTCAAACTTTGCAGACCAAAAATACAAGCTAGTCAAACAAATCACTGAAAATGCTCCTACAGTTTCCTTATGTTGTACGTTTGAATATATGTGGTTTGTAGAGGTTTTATCAGTGGAGAGACAATGAAGCTTCTGGACTGACCGGTCAGGGATGCCTGGAGCTCAGCTGGAGGAATGCTGCTTACTGCCATGTCAGTGGCACTTGAGCCTGTGCGCATGGGAGACCTGTCTGATGGGTGAAATAGATGCTTAATTCTCTCATTCTAGTCTCCCTTTCTCTCTGTATGTGCCTCTCAGTATCTTACACAAACTTGAGTCATTAGTGAACTGCCTGCTGTAGAGATCTCTGGGCTTTACACAATCTGGCTGTCTCTGTCACTGGAAAGGAGATCTAAATCTAATCACAGCAGAGAAGAAGAAAAATTTCTCTTATGAGAACTGTCATCTTGCTTTTAAAGATGGCTAAGATTTGAAGGGGAAAAAGTATTCAGAAAGAATGCATTTCTGTAATCCAGCAAACTTTCTCTGGCTTGAAGTATTTTATTGTTGTACAGGGAGTTTTCTTTTGTTTCCTTGGTCTCTGTGACCTCATGGTCCCTCACATCTCATTGTGCACAGTGATCTTAATGCATCCCATCCATGGGAGACAGTAGCCCCGACTGTGGTAACTCCTATGAACAACTTTTGGAATTCAATAATATTATGTTGATATAAAGTGTAAATATTATAAACATATGTTGGTTTCCAGCTAAATGTTGAGTCTTAGTTTTTCCAGAATAAATGAAGCTGTGGATCTGATAGCATTAGATCTGTGGTTTGACTCTGTTCTGTGTTCAATTTTAAAATAATTATAATACAGAACTCCTAATTATCTTGAACTCAGCACTGCAGCTGGACTGCAGTAAGGATTTGAATTTTATCTCTACTGTGGTGAAATGTGTTTAGTTCTGTGTAAGAAATTTTGCCAATATCATGTCTACACCTGTTCATTGTGAATGTACAAGGCTTCTTGTGACTTTGTTTTGTTATGCTGAAACTGCTGCAATTTTTTTTCCCTTTGTCTCTCTGCATGTGAATTAAAAAAACATAGTGCCAGGCTATACTGCTGAAAGCGTCTCTAGCATGGGGCAGAGTGAGCACCTGACTCAGTTTCTTGCACTTTTGGAAAACCAGATTGATATTAGCTGCAGTATATTTTTCTTGATATGAAAATACTTTAGCAACTTAGTTAGGACTTTGTCTTTCACAGTGCTGTATTCATGTCACTGTCAAATGAAATAAGTTCAGGATCTCTTCTTCGTCTTGTGAATATTCCGTGTGTAATACGTGCTTTGACTTCCACAAACTTCAGTTGCTTTCTAAAATTACAAGACACAGGTATTTCCAATCCAAAATGCTTCATTTCAGAATTGTCTACTAATTGATAAAGCATCTCTTGTGTCCTTTTGAAAAAGTCAGGCTTTAAAAAATGTAGGAAATGAAAACTCCAGTATGACAATTCCACCCAAGCTGTGTGATTAACGTGCTGGGATGGATTCTCAGCTGTGCTCAGTTTGGCCTTCATGAAGCTGAGCAGAGCCAGGGAGAGTGGTGGCACAGAGCCACCTTTCCAGTCCTTTGATCCTGGGCCAGCCAGGGGCAGAACTGGCTGTCTGCATACTTTAAAGCAACCTAAGAGGTGTTTTAAACTGTGCAGTTATAATGATGAGGTAGGGGCTGCTAACCTAGATGACTGCTACTCCAGCTTCAGTTTAGTGGTATCCTGGACATTGCTCTCTTCTGCTCCCCAGCCTTGCTTGTGACCCTGTCACTTGTCACCAGGAATACTGACTGCATCTTTACAGTTGCTGGGTTTAGAAGTAAAAAAGCAGCCAAAGTCAGAGGCAAAAATATTGCCTATCAAATTTATACATAGAAGGAAATACTTCTTTCACCAATACATGAAGCGTATTTTTGAACAAACTCACTTTTAATTATTTGTCTTGGTTTAAAGTCTCAATCTGTTCTATTAAGTGTTACTATTAATCTTAAATCAATATTTTACTTTTAAAAATTCTGTTTGCCATTAAGTGTTTATCACTACAGATATTTGAGGAAATAACATTTTTGGAAAACATTTGCATATTGGAAAAATGTATGTCCCCTGGATTAAGGTGAAACACTTATATTTTGGAGTGAAACTATTTCACTTCTTTCTTAAATCGATAAAATGTAACTTCCTCACCAGGATTTAATGCTATTGTAGTTTTTTAGTGATCTTAATTCTGAGAAATATTCTTTACTTATTAATCATGTTCATAGATTACATACTCCTGAACTGGTTGAGATGAATATGACAAAAATATCCTTTAGTCTCTTCTACTGTTGTGATGCAGTTTTCTGGAATTGAAATTTTAAAACTATTCCATTGAAATTTTTCTTCTCAAAGGTAAAAGCTATTTAAAATGGAAGGCTTGCTACTTGCTGCTACTGGAGTGCTCTTTGAACTAGATTGTCTAGATTTTTCCCTTTGGATGAGACCTTTATGGAAGGAGGGACAGATGATTCTGTGTATCTGCTCAGTGTGTGGTTTCTGAAACATCTGGTGCTGGCTCTGTTGGAGACAGAGGAGTGGAGGGACAGGGAAGGGGGAGGAAGCATTCTTCTGGAAAATCTGCTTTTTCCCTTTTGTTCATTCTAAAATCTTTTTCTGAATGTCTTCAGATTGCTCTAGTTCTGAAATTTGTGGCTTTCTCTGAAGCTGGTATTTGTGAGTTGTTCTGTCCTTGTAATATGTAAGTGTAAAAAAAACCCACAAAAAATAAGAGAGCTCTAAACTACACTGTTCCTGAAATAATACTGCTTGGTGATCTTAGTATGTATCTGAACTTAACTTTCACATTTCTAAATTGTGACTGCATTACCTTGCAGTGTTAATGTTCCATTACCCTTTTTATTCTTCAGGGCTCACTGAAGGAAAAAAAAATCTCGTCTTTCAGAGTCAAAGAATTGTTTTTTTTAATGTGGGCATTTGATTAAATTTTTTATCCTAAATTCTTATTCAACTTTAATATGGCTAATTATTTTCAAGATTTTGTGTTTTGTTTTTGAAAGCTAAGCTTGTTTTGTAAAATGCCTTTGCTCCACCAGATGCTGTCAGGACATCTTTAAAAGGCTATGTAAAGTGCCTGCTTTCTCTGTTGCAAGACCAGTTTGGTCCAGTCTGCACTTCATGAAATGGGAATGCCTGATACCTGTCTGCTCTGTCTGACTGTGTATGAATGTACAGCACAACGTGCTGCCACCCTTAACAGCAGAGGAAGTACCACTCTCACCCCTACTCCAGGCTGTGTTAGATGGCATGATGCCATAGCCTTTCTATCTCATGTCCAAAACCACTAGGAAACAGTGATCGTAGCTCAGATGTTTGAAAACTTTGTATCCTACCTCACCTGGAAAGGAAAGAAAATGAAAGAAAGAAAAGCCTCAAAATATATAAAAAGCTGCATGATGGAGAAGTGCTAGTGCTTTGTTGCTTTGTAGCAGGGACATAAAATGTGGTAGGAACAAACATGCCTTCAGAAAACCTTTTTCTGTTCACGTGAAAAACTTCCAGGTTATTAACTGTTGAAAAAATGCTTATAAATGAAATTCTTATCTACTTTTTCCTAAGTGGTCCAGTTTCAGGGGACAGTTTTGAAACTAGATTTAGAGGTTTGGAAAGAAAATGCAGCACAGCTATAGGGATGTGTGGAAAAAAGCAGGAGGCTGACTGGGACAGGGAACTTCACAGAAGGCTGAGACTGAGAGCTGGATTTTGGATGGAGGAAATGGAGTTCAAAGGGAGAACATAGGCTGAGGATAGGCAAGAGAGACTTTTAACTGGACTTCTCTAGCAAATGATTACAGAAGCTCCTTGCTAAGTAGTACTGACCTGGCTTTAGCTTGAAGCTCTATCCTGTTTTGTTCTTTGAGCAAACTCCAAAACCATGTGAATCTTGGACAGCAGAATGAAGGTTGCTTGTGCACTACTACATCAAATACCTTGACTGGATATTTGTTTGTGGTTATTATCTACGTAATCTTTTCAATGAGTGCCTCAGAGCATAGGAACAATAGAAATAATGTAGTGGGAAATACAGACTTTTCAAGTCATACTTACTTGTGTGCAGTGTGGTATTGCTCTTTCCTGTTCCATCATGGTCCTTTTTGGGCACAGCAGGTTGGCACACAGCAGTGCAGGCCAGGAGAGCAGGAGCAGAGCTGTGCAGTCACAGACCGCGTGCTTGTCAGCAGTGTCCTTGCTCTGAGCATCCTCCCTTGCATAGGAAAATGCTTCTCCCATGACCAAACACCTCACTGTCTATCCATTATATGAGTCAAAGTGTCAGGGTCACACTGAGAGGAGAGGATCAGCCACACAGTGCTGTCAGCTCAAAGTGCTGAAAATGAATGATATTTCAAATAAATAAAATTAGAACTTTATTTTCTGGTTTGTGGGCTTGTAGGGTATATTTGACTATTGTCAGAAACCGCAAAGGCTAGAAACTTTCCTTCTTTAGTGATTCTCATGTTATTAACTGGCTCCAGATGTTGTAACTGTAAGGAAATGAGTACCGGGAGAGTTGCAACTGTATCACTCGTAGCAGCATTCGTGTTGCAATCTGAAGAGGCTGATAGTCATTCCTTCTCCAAGGCACATTGGAGACAATTAGGTGTAGCTGAGCAGATAAATATTTAGGTAAATGTGGCCGTGGAGGGTAATGAAAGACAGTTTGGGGTTTCTTTGCAACTACTAGCTACAGAATGGTCATCAGATTAAATGAGAGTAAAATAAAAATAGGTACCTCACTTTCTGCTTCAGTGCCACGTACAAAAGTGCAGAATGCATCTTTGAGAGGCCACAGTTTGCTGTGAAAAGGAGAAAATGAAAGAGACTCGGACTTTGCATACACTTTAAACAAGATCTGAGGAGTTTTATCTGTATGAAACAGCATATTACTGGTCTTGCACTGACTAGTACAGACTCTACTAATGGATGTGAATAGATATACTTGTAGTGAAATATTTAAAGCATAGAGCTCAGAAACTAAGTCATTAAATTAATGGATTCACCAGAAAACATACTGCTGAGAAAAAGTGTCATAGTATGTATTCTCCTCTATAAATTGTACTAGTTTGTGGTTTCGAAAAATTGCAAGGAAATCGAATGTTAGAATTGGGTTTTCTTGACTGTGAGAAATCCTGAATTAACAGCAAAATTCAAGACAGTCTCTGAAAATTATGAGGAAATCAGTATATTGGATCACAGCAGACACATTGTTTTTATGCATTTAGTTCTTCCTTTTGGACTATCTTATTAACATGGGCAGGGTTTTATCTGATTACCACACTGGTGTGTGGTAGTGCACAGACTAACATATACTGAACTCTTGTTAAAGCAGTTTGAAAAATAGCAGGATATCAACTAATTCCATGCAAAGTGCTGAAGTAAAATGTAATTCAAATGCAAGACCCTCCCAATGCTGAGGATGACTGCTACATTCACTGTCTTGCAGGTGTAGCTGTAGTTGAAGAGATTATGATACAAGAAACAACAGCACTGTGGGGAATTAAAGCAGTGTTAGCAGATTGGGCCGGGGCTTAGAATTTTTTTTTATTATTGTTTGTGAGGAGAGCAAATGTATGTTTATTTTCAGGCAGTTTAGAAGTTTCCTCAAGAAGCCTGGCTCAGATTCCCAAGATATATTTTGTGACCTTCTTTGTATGTGAAGGATGTGGAAGGGGTGAGGTAACACCCCAGGAGCTGTGTGGGGAGCGCTGCGCAAAGTGCTGTGTGGGCCACTGCTCCCAGCCCCAGCCCCTGCATGACACACCAGCTGAATTGCCCTGTGAATTACACCATGAAAATCAACTCCCCGTTAAGACTGCTCTTCTACCACCTGACTCATGCTCACAGAATCTGGGGCACATTATACACAAGTCTCTGAGATGAAAGGCCAGCCGTGAACCAACCATTCTCCCATCAAATCCTTTCAGTCAGTCACTCTCTAATGAAAAACACTAAGAAACATGTTTCCAACTCTTCTCTGGGTTTGGTCAACTTCTAAAACAAGGCTAATTGTCTACAGGTGTGTTGTTCGGTTGAAACTCTGTCAAGAAAACAGTCTGGCTGGCTGGGTTTAGAAGTTAGCTCTAATCCTGTCAACCACATTAGTTTAAGTTGGAGGTTAAATTCCATTGGTATCTTGGGTCTATATTCTACTACAATGCACAAAGAAAACCTAAGCCATTTCATTCCGTTCAAGACCCCATTGGGTTAATGACATGTTCTTAAAAGAAAGAGCTCACTGGTGTGTTTGCTAGCTTAGTAATAACATAATGATATTGTTTTGAGAATATAGCCTGCAAGTAAGTGGACAGAGTTGTTAATACTTCTATAGGTAAAACAATATCTGCCTATTTATAGAATTTAAAAAAATAATTGATACACTCTGTAATGCATTTGAAAAAGCATACTGTTAGAAAAAAGGCTTATTTTTTTAATATGCATTATGTCATATTACAAGTCAGTTTTCATTTACCAACAAGAAGGAAGTTCTTGAAATAAGTACAGGTTCACCTTATTCATCATCACAAATTGAAATCATGACTTGTTCTGCCTACATTAGCATTGTTAAGGTATTTCTAAAGATAAGATTTAATTTAAATTCTGGGAGCCTTTTGCTTTTGATCGATTATTTTGCATAGTTGAAAGTGAATAATGTAATAGAAATTTCTTTAACTACAATTCAAAGGGGATGCTAGCCTATCTGGTTTTGTTTGTTTGGTAGTTCAAGTGATATATTTTGTGCTTTCTTGTTGCCCATACTAAGGCTGTTTTTTGTCTTCTTGGACTGAACTTTTCAGGAGTACTAAAATGGTCTTTCCTTTGCTATTTACTTGAAAAAAGACGTCTACGTGGAGGCTCTGATATTTTTGGTAGGCACATGTGGGACAAACATGTCAAATCATATGACTGATCCAGCAGATTATTTCGCTGTGTATCATGTTATGCCATTTAGGGGAACAATCTGGAGTATGAAACAAATTCAAGTACGTGTGAAAGTTCTCTGGAGCCTTATGTATGAAAATGCCCTACTAACATACCCAGTGTGTAATTATGCAGACTATTGCATACATTTCTGTAATGAGCACATTTTACTTTTAAACTAGTCCACTCTGCTGCATCCACAAGAACATGCAGACAAAAAATATACTTGTCATTTGCCAAATGTCTTAAGATGATGAATTAGTTAATATAGTCCAAGAAGATGGAATATCACAACTGGTTTGCATAGGGCTGTAGCAATGTTACGTGTTGTGTGTCTAATGGCCTTCAGTTATTCTCACTTTCATTATAACCTGGAAATTCTTAGGATAAATTAAATACCCCAAAGGTGTTTGGCATGCATACAGTATTTATTTTATTTTTACTTTTTAAATCTTTGAATGTGAGTTCCTCAAACAGTCCCACAAGGTAAAACTACTTGAAGATGCTGCAAGAATGAAGAAAGTGCCTTGTACTCGTGTAACCAGTTCTGTTTGTTGTTTTTGTTGTTTTTTTTTTTCCCTTTAAGATGGTGTGTCAGTACTTCAGATGGCTTCTTCATGCCTCAAAGTACCTCAGACCTCAGTGCACCTTAAAGCATCCTTAGAGCATGGTGACACACAGCATCCTGGGCCACCTAGAAACAGAAGCATTAAAGCAACAGCAAGCATCTGTTATGTTTCTGACATCAGTGAACTGCAACGAGAAAAGGTAAGAGGAAACTAAACTGTGGGACATAGAGCTTAAGCAGCAAGATCCTGGACTTTCTTCTGTCCTATGTAAATAGAGGGAAAGTGCAGCAGATACACTCCATATCTGCTATGATATATTAACATAAAGGAGACATTCATGCAATGAAGTAATGTTGGTAAGTTAACTCTTAATGTGTCACATCACTCAAAGCGTTACATGAACTTCAACAGAGGTTAGATAACTAGATACTATTGCTGTATAGATGGATAAGTAAAACTTCTGTAGAGTGCTACCTTGGCAGCATTTTTGAGGAGTGAATTGTTTGCTGCTGTCATGTGATATGAATTGCTGGTTACATGTAAATTCTCTCCTTTCTCCTGAAACACTCCATAATAGTTCTGAGCAATATTATGATGTCCACTAATGCTGGAAAATCTGTAATCAGCAGTACTGGAGAAGACTTGTGTTTTACAAAAAAAGGCAACTGAAGCACAAGCCAGTCTTGCCTGAAGTCATTTAGTGGTAATGCTAGGAGGAGGAATGATAAGTCTTGACTGTGTTCATTTCAACAAATTGCAAAACTTGCTACTGTGCATGCCTTTTCCTTATACAACTTGACTGCAATTTAGAGGTTGCTATAAAGACCTGCCTAATCTATGGAGATTTGCAAGAACAATTTGAGACTCCAATTAGTGAGTCAAGGAATTGAATACACAATAGCTTCTTACAATGATTGAAGGAGACATAATACAGCTGAAAATGGTTACACACATTTTGAGGACTACTTGTCTAGTTCTTATTATCTAATATAGAAGATGGCAAAGAAGCAGATCTATATGTTGATAGAATGTAATTCACATGTTATTAATTGTAGAAAAAAACCCAAACAACCAAAGAATCTGGAAAAAACCCGACACAGAACAATTCAGCCAATTAATGCATATTTTTTAAGCCTTGAGAGACTGAATCTGTAAAGCCAATCCCTCCTCAAAGGTAGCAAGGAATCTCAGTTTTTGTGGCTGCTAAGGAAGTTGGATGTCCTCAGCAGCACTTCTCTGGATTGGAATTTAGGCCACCAAAAGTCACCTAATAGATTACGTTATCCAACAAATTGAAAGGGAAGAGCAGATCTTACAGAAAGTATATGGACTGTTTTGGGAAATTGTTACAACTTTTAATCTGATTATATACTCAGTTTGCCTGTTGTTCTAATCTGATCATATTGTGATGAAATATTTAAACTAGCATAGCTATTTTACTCCCTGGATAATGATTTAAAGAAATAATCTGATTTGGCAGAGAAAGAAAACAGCCAGCACTTTACACATTGTTTCAGGTGGGTAAAATATTCAGAAATGTAAATTCTGACTGATATAACTGAATCCACACATATCATGCCTGTACAGGATTGATAGTTCTTATCCGAGATAGTCAACTCAGAATGTCTATGAATGTCCTAATTGTTTATTCCTTTCATTAGGCTAGTATGTGGGCCTCAGGAGTGGAATAGTTAAGTGATAAATATTTGAGCACTTACTTATTGCTTTAACAATAAAAAGGTGGGTCAGTTTTAGTGGAAAATGTTTCTTTTTGAGGTAAAAGCCTGCTTTTCTCTGGAAAAGGTTAATTTGTAAGAGATAACAGCTTAACTAAACTAAAATCATCTCCCAGAGGAATGCAGGAACTACTTGCAACCAAGTGTCCATTTACAAAATGTTGTGAACTCTTCCCTTTGAAAATGATTTTTGCAGTTCAAAGGAAGAACTCCCCCATTTTTAGGGTGAGTGTATGTTGCTGTCATTAGCAGCATTGCTGTTAATGAGGAAGAGTGGGATCAACCATGAATATAAATTTGTATTGCTCAGTGTAAAGCCATCTGCTTTTTGCTGTAATGTTAGAGATAGGACTAGAGCAAATAGAGACCCCACCATCAGTGCCCTGGCAAAGGCCTGTGATTTCCAAAGGGTATTGATTTCTTCTTAATACTTCAAAGAAACCAACCAGGCTTCTCCGTCCAACTTTAGGGTCGAGATAGCCGAGCTTTTCTTTTAAGGCCAAGTTATGAACTGCTGAAACATAGAAGTTTATCACAGAGCCCTCAGTGCAAGCTGAGCTCTGGCCATAGTACAATTTAAATTATTTATGCACAGCACTGTGTTCAAACCATGTGCACATTTGTCCTTGTCAGTCAACAAGTGTTCTATTAATCAAACAGGAACCCTGGCGTGTTCATTACAAAAGTAAGAACATTGAATTTGGAATGGTATTTTTAGTGCTTTTGACAGACAAGGATTATTGAGTTGTCACTCCCTCTTTTCTGCCAACTCCCCTATCTTCCTTCCCCTTCTTCTGCAATGCATTGTCATTTTATTATTAAGAGCACACTAATAGTTAAATGACAGGAACCCTAAACCCCTGACTAGTTCTCTGACATGACAGGTTATTTTTTCCCTCTATTCCCTGTCCAAGAACCCCTGCTGATCTTCCCAGCATGCAGTGCTCTGTGACCCTTAACATCTGGCAGTGATTAATTGTCTTAGTGTCATAGCGATCGCCTTCCTCCCTCTGATCCTCACTTACTTTGTTCTCCTTTTTAAAGCCAGTGTGCTGGAACCTTTTCTTCCCACTTTTAAATCTGTCCAGTATCCAGGATACTCTGTGTGTCTACTGAGATACAACTTGAAAGAAACCGAAACAGTCAGTTATCTGGCCCTGAAAGTCTGGTCATGGATTCAGAGGGCTTTCTCTTCACTAAAGGGGTGTGCTTGAAAAACAGCACTAACTAGAATGACACAGATCTTGTTGAACTTGATCAGGATCTCAGGTCCCTTCTAGGCAAACAGTACAATTATGGGAAACACCATTTTCAGCAGACACATGCAGTATTGTGTAGAAGGCTGTTGGCTGAAGCTTACACAACATTACATAGATTAGGGGCCTGACACCTCCTGACAGCAGTTGCTCCTTTGTACTCAGCACAGCCTGCTGTACCATGCTGCTGCAAAGGTCTGAGCCCTATCTGGGCCTGAGCTCTTCTTGCTCAACTCCCACTGAGTTAGGCAGGACTCCTGCATGTGTGCTTAGGGCTGATGTATAGGCTGCAGCACCACGATTGCCTGGAGGGAGAGCTAGAACAGTGATGATGTTTGCAAGTGAATGTATTGGCTGAGCGATATCTGGGGAGTATTCAGGCCTGCTTTAGATGCATGTGTGATAAGAATACTAGTGGAAGAAGAGAAGACTGTATCAGTAAGATATATGTCATATGTCCTTTTTCTGCTTTCTAAATTCAGTAGGCTTCCTATGTGATTCTCAATCATTTTCATCCCTGCCTCAGTTTCTCATATTGGAAAATACAGTAACTGGTTCAAAGTATGGGAGATTGAATTAGAGTTTTCAGAGACTTTTTATTTTTTCTGTATGAATGTGAAGTACTGCTAGGCAATTATTTATTTCCTCCCAATTTTTATATTAAATACCAGCTGCCAGGCATGGGGAGGAGCTGTGTAAAAGAGAGGAAGGAGGCCATGTTGTGTAAAAGCTTTTTTTAGATTGCTCAGATTCAGGGTGCCTGTGATCTATTCAGTTTGGCAATGTGCATGGGTAACCAACTGCTCTAAACTTCCATTTCTTTGCCTGCGAGAAGGGGATGAGCTAGTAGTCTCCTTTGCCAAAAAACCTAACCCTCTTAATATTTGAAGATGGAAGTTTAAAAATAAACAATTGTTCTGAATCCTGGTTGAATTGCAGAATACATGCACTGAACTTAAACTACTATTACACTTACATTTTAAGGCAAAATATCTGAAAGACAGTTTCTCCTTCACTTACCTATTGAATGTTGAGTTCAGAGTCTCTCTGTCTCCCATGACACACAATCCTCACAAATAGATTTCTCTAGAGCAGTATTATGTTCTAGCTCTCCATGTATTTCAAATAACTATAAGGCCATTTATTTTCTATTTCAAACCAAAATAGTAAAATGGAGTGCATGGCCTTTTCTAGTTGCTAAGCAACACTTTGTAACTTGCATCCTGCATTTTGCTGTGCCATTTGGCAATTCACACAAGATCTTGTTTGTTCATTTCCAGTCTAGTAACATTGGTTGCTATATTTCAAGTGCCAGTATAGATCAAAGTATTTCCTAGAAGGATAAACATGTTAACTGGCAGAGAGTGAATGATTAACCTCAAGCACAAGCCTTTTAGTATAAAGGACTTGGCATGTCATCTATTGGCAAAGCTATTCAAATGAATGCCATCTATACCTAACAGATGTGCCACTGAGGAGTTATCCTCTTCTTTCCAAAGTACTTCTTGCTGTGCTGGTGTGACTGAGTAAGGATGATAGCTACTGCTGAGCTTTGTAAGCAACTGAGCCAAATGCTGTTGTCAGCCATGGTAGTGTATCTGGAGATCTCTGCTGCTGACTTTGCCTAAGCTACCTCAGTTTTGCATCCTTGTGACTAATTGGCAGAATTATATTAAACTGCTATTTTTTCTTCCTCTGCCCTTTACAAACAATTAGGAAAAAACCCAGAGTCTAATGTTTGACTATTTAGTACTACTTGTCTCCAAAAAACTCTAAGTATGTGCCTAATGACAGTTGTCTTTCAGTAGTGAACACTCATACCTCATAACAAGGCAAGACATAGCTGGTTTTTGCTATATTCTCTGCATTTCCAGACTTCTGATTAAAACTGAATCCCTTTGTTAGCATGCAATTTGGAGAGAAGGGTTGAAAGAGGGTTATTCAGGCAATGTTTTTAATAACGTGTAAGAAAGACAATTTTTAGAAGCTGCATATAGCACGTATTTTTGCCCTTGTGTCTGTTTTGTCATCGCTAGCTACTTGTGCGTGTGTGACATCTTTAATTTGCAAAGTGTCAGAATCTCAGTGGTACTGTATACACTGGAACAAATGTCAGGTGCTGACAAACATTCATTAAAAGTGGTGCAGTGCAGTGTTAAGTATGACATGGGTGGCAACAACTTTGACTCAATTACAATATTCCAAACCCTATGGAAAAGCTGAGAGAAGTTTTAAAAAAAAACATGTATACCTATTGTAGAATGCTAGAGGATAGTTTCAAGAAGTGAACATTTCCCATTACAGCCACTAAAACGAGCAGATTATCCAAGTAATTCTTATAAAACCTCTTTGACTTGGTCAGTTGTGTCATGGAAAGTATATTTGACAAAGCTTCTCTGGACAAAAATTTACCTGCCAGCAGTGCTGGTGGAATTGTGGAATTGTAAGTGCTGGAAGTGATTTTTTAAATTTTTTTTAACTGAAGAAGCAAGCAGGGGACTGTCTTGTTTGTGCAGTCACAATATCTGAGTCTGATGGTATGGCCAAGGTCAACCAGGGGATAAATCTGTTCATACCTTTTTATTCCTTGATCACATTCCCTATCTCAGACATGGTTGTGAAGAAGAGGATGAAGAAAGAAGTAAGGCAGATTTGGCTTATGTGATCAGAGAGCAAAGGCAAAAGGCAGATTCTTTACAGTGCCAGAAGTGTGTACAGCTGGGGAGAATCATCCCTCTCATTTCATGGCAAATAATCAGTTTCATATTTTACTGTGGCAGCCATTAATATACTACAGCCTTAGCTCTAGGCCTGTAGGTAAAGCTGTTTGCCTTGACTGCTTTTCTGTTTGTCCCCAGAGAGCTGAGGATTCTCCAGAGAGTCCACAGTGAGCAGGGCAATGTTCTGTCCTGTCTCTGATATAGCAGCCAGAGCAGACTCAGGCTCATTATCTTGTAGCTGTATTGGTAGATACTTCCAACTGATCTAGAAATATATTAAAGAAGCTCTTTTTCACACATGCACAGCGGGAATGCACATAAGTTGAAAGCTGGTATTTTAAAATTGACATGTACTATCTCTAAATCATATTCCCTATTGCTCATTTTGCATTTTCTTAATATTGGAATCATTATACTGATTTTTACTGCGCTAACTAGATCCTTTAGCCAAGTCATGGTGCTGAAGTAATATGAAATGAGAATAGCACCTCAATGATTCCCTAAATGCCATGGTTCTTAAATAAGTTTTAATTTCTAAACTGCTTAAATATTGATAAGGAAGCTCATCATTTGCTTCTCAGAGTATGTTTTTATTTACAGTACAGCTATAATAATTGTGGTTAAAAATAAACTTAAATGGCATGGCAAAAATATTCTTAAAAGATTTCTTGTTTGTAATGGTGTGAAGTAATTTGTGTAGTCTTAGCCCAGACTTATGCAACTGTCTCACACTGATTGTAAGCTTAATGCCCATAATGTAGTGTCAGCTTTTTAATCCAGCATTTGTTTTTGAGAGTATCTAGCACTCCCGTACAAACCTAGCAGGGGGTGAAAAGAATGGGAGATAGGCAGTTGAGTTGTACTCTGCTGCTTTGGGCCTCAAGTTTAGTGTCTCTATGTGTCTTCTCTTGAGTAAATAGAAAATTTATCCTCCTAATGTTTGCTACTGTGACCTGCACCTGGACTGTATGCCTGAATCAGCCTTACGTAGGTGATGTGGTGACAAGATGACATCTTCTTAGTGTCAAATCATGGTTTGCCATGGCAGTACCACTGGTGAGGTAGCAGAGAGCTGTGAGTGGGAGCAGCCACAGCAGACTCTGCACTGCTTGTTGTGAGAGAATGTAACTGGAAGGGGCAGTAGGGTCCGTACAGAACAGGACTCCCACTGCGATGTGTGTCCACGCAGTGCACATAAGCAGTCAAGGCAGTCTGCAAAGGGAACTGAGACAACCCAGTGCTTTCTCTGTGCTATGTGGATGGCCCCACAAAAGGCTCACAGAGGCTGCTGCTGCCTCAATGACACCTGAGCAAGGCAAATCAGGGAGAATTTCCTACACAGAGATCAAGGCTAAAAAAAATTGTTGGCGACTTATGTCTGCCTACCTCACTCAGGCCCTTGGCGAGCATGTGTACCCCATGGCCAGAGCAGTGCTGCCTGCTGTGGATCAGGCCGTGGCTCTCCTGCCCTGCGTGGGCGTTGCTTTGGCAGGCAGGGGGTAACTGATGTTTGGAGCAGCAGCTGTTGTTGTCTGTGGCCGCGGGTGTGACTGCAAAGGCACTTGGGCATAGTTGGTGTTGGAGGGCAGGGTTCAGGACAGCATCAGCTGTAAGGCTGCAGGCAATAATACTAAGTTCTAGTTGTCATTTTAGCTGAGTATTTGTAAAACAAATAGAGCAGCTGTTACATTAAAGCATGAGAAGGTAATGCCTTCAGTTAATGCCTGCTGCAGCCAAGGCACTGGATTTTAAAGAAATCCAGAATCTGTTGTTTCCATATTTCTTTCCATGGGAGATGGAAGTCAAGGCTCAAAACCGCTTAAGTACTGATTTCCCTGGGGAGACACACTGACACACAGAATTTAATGGTGCTAGGGCAAGCCAGTGTGGCCACAGAGCCAAACAGCTTATTGCACAGATCCTTTCCAAGGGAAAACTAGAACGATTTAAAAATCCTGTGGGAAACAAGAGATTTTTTTTTTTTTTTTTCAACAAGGCTTGCAATAATGAAGAATTTCTGAGAATGGAAAATTTAAGAAATCTCTTGCCTTTAGAAATCTCCACATGAAATACCTTGCGTATTCAATCAAATACCAATTCTGATATTTCATGGTAAAATGTCCTTTGGAATGAAACATGTAAATTTAAAAACATTTCATCTTATTGATTTAATGTCTGTATTAGCTTTGAATGTTACTTAAGAAAATCTCACTTAAAAAAATTGAACCACTTTGCTAATCTTTCCTTTACATACTGTTAACTATTGCAATTAATACAGTTTTTGAGGCATAGCAAAAGGATGAAATTTCTAGATTAGGACTACATCTTGGTGATTTTTTTCAGTTAAAATATTTTAAATTAAAAGGGAGTTTTAGATTTGTAAAAACTTTCAAAAAGTCTAACTATGTTCTCATTTGAAAGAAAAACATCGTACTGTTTTCTTTAAAAAAGGATTTCTACCGTTCTGTGAAAATGTTCCAGCAGTTGCTCAAGTCTTGAGAAAACACTTTGGGCACACACCACTGATGGTGCTGCAATGCAAGGTGATGCTTCTGTTCTGAGCAGTTAGATTAGCAGTATTGCTGGGTGCACTATGGTTACCCTAACTTGTCAGAATTTTCAAGATTTAATATTTTTCCTGGAGCTAGGATGAAAAGCCAATCTAAATATTATTCACATGTAAAATTTCCTAGAAATTTGGACTGTGTCTATTCAGACATTCCAGTTTTATTTGAAGATTTCCAATGTTATAAATTCAGTTTAATCTACTTTTTAGAAAATCTGAATGAAAAAGGGAACTTTCTCATTTGAGCATACATTCTTTCAATTTCAACACCTCTTTTCCATTCTCCTTCATTTTTTTGAACAGATTTTTTTTCTGGCTTTTGAATTTTTAATGATTGTCATTTTCAGATGAAATTGGATTGTGAAAATATTCCTGGCCACCTCTCTTCAAATTCCACGTGTATTTAAAATGTAATTATTTGGGTGCAATTTGGAATTACATCTCAAGCTCAAGTAGAAATCAAGATACAGTTTATATAAAACACCCTTTCTTCTGTCCCATTTGTAATAGATAATTTACAAAATGCTTTTTACAGAAGTAACAGACAGCAAAGATAAAGCCACAGTGGAGGAAAAATGGTAGAGGAGAAGGAGACAGTTATCTTTCCTATAGATTTTTACTGTTGGTTGCTTTTTGTTGCTTTGCTATATGTTTGCATTAATGCCTGAACTATAGTATATGACGAGGAAATTCACAGATTAGGCAGTCACTGACTGAAATAATTATCCTTCTACCGTTGCTTACTGAAAACTGAACTTACTCTCTTACTTTTCTGCATTGTCAGGTAACTTCCTAAAGTCAGATTCTGATCTCATTTTCACTGACATAAATAGAGTATAACTACATTCACTTCAGAGGAGCTACTCCAGAAAAAACATTCCTTAATTAAGAATATAATCTAATCTTTATAATCTTCATTTGTGTATATTTTGGTATACACTGACAGGAAGGTAGTCAGTGGGGTGATAATTATGTCTAAGGTGTGTGGGGTTCTCTTGGGTGCTGGCAGCATTGCACCAGGTCTGCTACAAGCACAGATTACTTGAAGGAAATACTGTTGTCTACCACGGGGGTTTCACTCCTGGAGCTTGGAAACTGGGCTGTTGACCCTGGTAGTCTTAGTAGGAAAAGAAGTTACATGGTGCCCCTTGATATTCCTAGGAATCATAACAATTCATGTAAAAATACACAGTTTATATTCCATTTGTAACCTTACCAGCAAGGGGAGAAAAACTTCTATCCCTTGGCAAGAGTCCCCAGTGTACTCTGAGCTGTTGGCTGCATTTGTGTGTTTATGAATTCTAACAACTCCATCACTAATGTTGTCACCAGCTACCTGGGCTCTAGCCACAGTAACTATATTTCCAAATATTTCCAGTGGTTTGCTCTTAGGATCGTGCTCTCACTTATATTATGTAGTTACTATAAACAGTAAGATACAGTGTAAATGTTTGGGTTTTTTTGTCTACTCCCTAACCTTTCTAGTCAACAGTGAACTATACATGGCATTACTTCTAGACTTCTTGTGTTTCCTGTGTTTCAGTGCTGTAGAGATGGCTTTATCTCTTTTCTTCTAAGCCTTTATATCCTAGGATGCAGAGCAGTAGAGGCCACCACCACTGGAGTTAGTACAACATTTGCAGCTGGCATTTCCAAAATGTTGTTTAGCCTGCCATAGAGGACCAGTATAACAGGTTGATTAACTGTTTTGTTGCAAAGGGAGCAAAATGTTTCTTTATATTGTTTTGGATCAATAATAATAATGTCCTAAAAGAGAGAACTCTGAGGGAAAAATAGGCATGTCCATAGAGAAAGGAAGAAACTCGCTATAGTTTTGTGTATGATTGGAAGGATCACAAAGTGCCTATCAGTCTGACTGAAGAGTCAATGAAAACTCTACTTTCCACAGACGTTGGCTCAACCTAAATCTTCATAAAGGGTTCTGACAGGGTTGAAGGGATAAACAGTATCTTCTTCAGGCCAGAGGATAGCAGCAGAGCAGTAAGAGGAGTTACCCAAAGTGGTAACAGGGGAAAGAACCTGCTTTCTTGAAATCACCTGGAAATTTCCAGCATAATGATGGCAATTAGGATTTTAGGGATGAGACCAATTTTTGGCCTAAGATATTCTGTTAGTTTTGTTTATTTTATACACTTGTACTTTAAATTTCAAGTAGGTGTAAAAAATAAAGGAAAAAGAAATAGTTTTGTATAAGTATTGTAAAGCAGAAAAAAAAAGGAGCAAAAATTTGGAGTATTCCTTGGCTACAGCTCTATTTCGCAAGTGTCACTGAGAAATATTTGACCAGTCATGTTTTCTTTAAGTATGATGAAAGCTCTGATTATTCTCTTTGAAGTAAGAAACAAAATTTCTGTATACCTCTGTGGACTTTTGTGACCATAATACCTCAGCTTCAGTATGTTTATCTCGGGGAGATAGTATGTAGACAGGAAGAATGACCAAGTCACCAGCCTGAAGTCACACAGGGAACCAACCCATTGCAGAGCAGTTGCTCAGTTTGCCTAGTGATAGGCTGTCCCAGTAACCACTGGACCTGAAAACTTGCCTGTTCTGCAAACAGAACAATGCACTGTACATGTGTTTTTGCCTACCCACCTTCAGGTAACTCATCTCGTTTGCATACTGAAGGACCTCAATTCTATTCATGTAAGATCAGCTTTTTGGTAGCCCTACACCTTTCAGAAGAAAAATGGGAGAACTAGAGGAAGAGCCCATTAGGAATAAGATGATGTCAGGTTCTTTTACGTGCAAGAGTTGCTCTAAAACAGGTCCTTGTTAGAAGTGTGTAACTTTTGAACATGTCCCTAGCCTAGTGCAGCACAGTAGCATTTTCAGAAATGAATAGTGAGAAGGGTTTTTATCATGAAATCACACAACATAAGAAAAAAAAAATTGGTTTTTAAAATCCCGAAGTCTTTGCATAAAGAGCATTGTTTCTGTGAGTTAGTTTTGTTTCCTTTCTATATGTTTTAAAAAATAAGAAAAAACTCCAAGTTTTATTCTTCAGTTTTGAAGGGAAAAAAGTTGCTTCTATGGTGAGATTTGGCATGCCAAGTCTCTGGCCAGAGCAAATTTTTAAAGCTGTATCATAAATGTCTGAAAATATGAGTTTTTAATAGAAATGCAGACATACAGCTAATTATATCATCATGAATGGCGCCACTATAATTAGCTAACTTCTATATGATGCCAAGTTTTAAAGTATTTTACTTTTATGGCACTAGATGTCAAAAGCTATTTATGTTAGTTTCTTTCATTTTTTCTCTTATATTGTTTTACTGATCTGGCTCACCAGGTTAGGCAAATGGCTTGCAGATTTTTCTTCAGCTGTGAAGAAACTTAGCAGCCTCGATGTTTAGCAGATTTCTAGAACCTAGGATGAAGAAGGGAGTGGATTGCCTCCAAAGGCAGGCAGGAAGATATCAGCAGTTGCAGTCTTCTCTGAATAACCTTGGACTTGTGGTTCCCATTGAAGGGCTTATTCTGAGATCAATGGCAATCTCAGCTGGACAGCAATCTGCTAATATTTTGCTATTATATGTACTTCTAAGGTGACAGTTTTAAAGAAAGATAAAATACAGAGGAGAAAAAGAACATAATCTGTTTCACAAATACAGTATTTCCTACAAGTTCAAAAGCAGAGAAAGGTGCTAACAACAGAGACAGAGAGATTATGGCATGAGAAAAATCTCCTTCCTTAAATTTTTGTTTCCAAGTAACTGTAGCCCTTCTGCAGCTCATTGCTTTTTTGGTGCTTTATAGCTCTCACAGGGATCACTGTTTCACCCATCACAGAAATCCAGTTTTGCAAAAACCATCACACAAGTATGACCAGGGCTATTGTTTGTTTAGGTTGCAAAATAAAGATGAACATACTGTTCAGTTAAATAACCAGGAGAATCTGTGAATTAACGACACATGCTTAGATATTATTTGAATTGATAATGATAGCTTTAAAAATTTACAAACAGAAATTAGTTATAATAATTGGAATGTCCAGGCAAAGTCTGTGCCTGTTTTGTAAGATAAGTTGAATTTCCAGAATTTTTTTCCAAGGTGAATTAATTTTTTTTTAATCAAAGAATATTCATATGTGTGTATAAGTGTCCTTGGTACTCATTGTCCTTATTATTCAACATATCCATAGTTATATATGTATACATTAAAATTATTATTAATATTCATATGCTTGGCATCAGTTTTCTCAATTATAACTGACAAAGATCTGAAGGTGAAACTTTAGCTCAAATTTACTGCACCCTGTAGGTTGTTGATCTTCAGGGATTGTCTAAATAGTGCTACCCCAGAGAAGAGTTTTTCTGTATGGATGATATTTAAGGTGACCTGTTAAGGCAATCCTACTTCCATTTTCTTTTGTATAAGAATATGTGAACTAGTGCAGTTCTAGGAGTGCTTAGTGGGTATTAGTGTTAAGCAGATGTTAACAGTTCTTGCAGTCTCATAGTCCTGAAATATTGTGTTTGTTTGGCTGGCTTTTGCTGATCTACCATCTAATTCTATCTCTTCCGATAAAACTTCTGATGGTAATTTTTAGAACAGTTTTGCAGTAATCAACAACACAGTAGGAATTACCATGGCTTGTGTCATGCTTCTCAGACAATCTTTTCCTTTTTTTAGCTGTGTGCTTATCACCTTTCCATGATAGCTCTTCCTTTCATGATCATTTTTGCTTATATGCTATCTACCAGCTACAAGGAGTTCCACACATTACCTTGTACAGAGCTGGTAATGCAAACTAATGACATGAGCTCAGTTACCACACATTCCCCTTTTTCATGCTGGCTTACTCAAGAATCCTCAGGTGGTTCCTTCCAGCTCCAATGGATATGAGAAATCCTGCTGGTCACAGCAGAACTGCCCAAGTGAGTAAGGAATGAGGGACTGGCCACCGAGTGCAGAATGGTAATTTCTGCTCAGACAGGGCATGTCAAATCCGTGGCCATCAGCCAGTGTGATGGAATTAATGAGGGGAAACAGTAGCCAGCACTGACAAGTTGGGATAAACTCAGAGTTGCAGTGCCACATCCAATTATTATATTTCATTGTTGTTCCCGGGAGATGGGAACCCTCTGACAACCTCCGTGAAAGCTGAACTGGAAATCCTGGGAATAGAAGGAGCAAGTATTAGTAAAGCTCATGCTGATCTTAAAGAACAAACCCCCTAACATTTAAAAAGCCTTGCCTTTCTCTTCTGTCCCTGACTTTGCTACAAATTCTGCACTTTTCTGCCTGGCAGGAAGTGTTAAAATAAATTGCTTTCAAATAAAAAGAGAAATAAAAGTTAGAAAAACAATTTTTTATCTATACTTAATTTTGTTGCTCTGTTGGAAGTGATGCTTCTGCATTTTGATGCAAAACACATTTTAATGTAAGCTTCTTCTATAAACCAAAGTGGGCAATCAAGATTCCTGAGACTGCCTTAAAAAAATAAAACCTACAGCATCTTTTTCCATTCCAAATAAGGACTTTTCCAGTAAAGGAACCAGAGAATTAGTCCAAAGAGTGCAGAAAATATTTTGGTTCCAGTGATATTTTACTCCATGGAGTACTTCACTCAAGCATAGATTCCAACACATATGAGCAAAATAACAGCCTAGAGGAATGATTCATGTGGAATTATTTAATTCTGCTCAGCAGCGTGCTACTTTTAGCTGGGAAAAATCTTCTTATAGACTGGTAGGCAAAAGACTACCCTGTACAAAGCCAAATGACATCAGTAGTTTCTCTGTGTAACAGGAGTCCAATGGCATCCCCCCTTGCTGAGTGAAAATTAGCAGCAGGTCTTTTCACAGCACACACACTTTGAGAGGAGGGAATTGTGTCATTATTATTTGCTATTTCCGCAAGCTGACACTTATCTTGTAAGCACATCAACTGTTTGCTTTAGCTCCACAAGTCATTTCCTATACATTATATCAGTTAGTCATGCTGTTCTGCATTGTGTGCAAAAGAGGTTAAATTCCACATGTAGAGAAACCAAAGATGAATGAGAACTATCTAAATAATTGTTTTAGAATGGGAAAAACTATTCACTTATTTACAAAGTGACTGGGCGGATAAACTCTTTCAAATTTTTGCTTCTACAACATTTGAAGCCAGATCAGCACATTGAACTCTTAAACTTCTTGAAGATAAATTAGATCAACTCAAATTCTGCCAAATAACTAACTCAGAATCATAACTTTTTCTTGTTTGTTTTTACATCCCCAAAAGCACACAGCATTATCAGGAGAAAAAAGAGAACTGACCATAGTTGCAAACAGTGGTATTTTCATATGTAAAGAGACACATTTTCATAATCATTGTATTTTTGCAGGCGTTGCCCACTTCTATTAGCAAATGTTTACCTGCTCTATTGCTGCTGGAGAATTATTGTATCCTCACAGAGGAATTGTATGGAGTCTAGTAGGTTTTTTTCAGTTCTAATGTCATTGAAGCTTTGGATTTGGATCTGTCTTTCTAGAGCAGTGTTTGCTTATGCTTTGCTTTTATTTAATTAGAATTATACTGTCATGCAGCATTGCACTGTATGTCTGAGAATATACCAAATAGATCTGCAACTCCTCAAGCACAAGGGAAAGTGAGAAGAGAAAGAGAATGCAGAACTTTAAGAAAATACAATATTCTTTGGCAAATAGTAACGAATGTTTTATCCAGCTTAGTTTGAAACATAGCATTGTAGGATTCTGTTAGCTAGAATATAGACTTCTTTCAGTTTTGGGTCTATAATACGATCCTGAAAAATGAATTTCCTTAATCTATTGTTGATTACAAACTTATCAGTCAAGATTTTCAGAGTCTGTAGATTTCTGCAATAGAAAGATTTCAAACACTTAAATGATGCAGAGTTCACTTTTTTCCCTTGTTCTCACTATCTCATTCCCACGTAACTGTATTAACATCACTGCTCTTCATCTTTTCTTTGTTTTTAAATATCCCAGGTCAATATTATAAAATCCTTGTGGAGAGAAATGTGAAAAGTAATGGCTTCAATTCATGAAACACTTAAGCAAGTGCTTAATTTAAAGCATGTGTGTAATCCAAATTTGCTTCAGTCATTGGCTTCTGGACGAAAGCCAACACATTTGGAATGCATCCTGCATATTTATTCTACTATAGACATGATTCTATCACGTGTGCAAAGTTGTTTGTGATTAAAGTTGTCAATTACAGTAACTGGATTAAAATTTAACCTAAGCAAGATATACAGTGAGCAACACTTCTGCAATAAAAGTAATATCTGAAGACAGAAATCTTTAATTTTTTTTTTTAAAAAACCCTACCATGTAAGGCAAAATATCTGTGTAAATTTTCTTGTGTTCTTTCCTGAAAAGTATCAAAAAAATTAAAATTGATTGATGTTTAAAACAAGGAAAAGCTATTGGATCTTGTTGCCTTTGATATTCTCCAGATATTTTTTCTGGTGCTTAAGTGTACTGGAAATGTCTGGAGAAACTGCAGCCAGTTGATTTGAGAAATCAAGTATTTGATTCTCCAGATATTGTCCAGAATAGATTCTGTAGAAAAGCTTCCAGTTTAGCAGTTCCTCTGAAAAATATTTCATCTCTTTTGAGATTTGATATTGATTGTTTGTAGTATTAAAGTGCTGATGTTCCAGAGTCTGTCCTTTGCACCTGTCCTCTTTGTGGATATGTTTGGTAGCTAAATGCTACCTAGATCATATATGTATATTGAGACACTATTTCTCTTTGTGTGTTTGTGTATGTATATGTGTGTATATATACATATTCCCTGCATATATATAACAGGGAGAGAGGAAAAACATTCCATTGGTAACAACTGGCTGGTAGTAAAGAGCAAATAAACTGCTCTAAAAAGAAAGAAGTTGATGTTTCTAAATTACCTGACTGGACTCCTACATTATGTCCTTCCATTCTTAAAGAATCTATAATCTCTATCAGTTGCTATTCTGCTGTGTCATTCTGTGTATCCTTTGTTATACAGAACAAATACAAGAATATATTGTTCTTTTGCAGAATAGTTACATGGACCTAACTGATAAAGTCCATCATTTGCTATCAACAGGAAGGGCTGATGTATTTGTATTAGTATTCATATTTATTTCAGAAATGTCATTGAGGGTGAAGGGCTTCCAGGATGGCTAGAGTGACTCTACAAAATGTTTGATGTGCTGCTTTAGGAAGCAGAAATTTCCTTTTGTTTCTTTGGATGGAAACTTAAACTCTTTGTTCCCTAATTCTCTGATTGCTGGTCTACTCTCTTCAAAAGAAATTTCAGCTTTTTGTGTTATTTTTAAAACAGGAAGAAACAGTTTTTCTTTGTTTTCAAGTTTATCACTGAAGGCAAAACTTGAAAGAACCTTTTAATATAAATATAGAAACACAAGCATCTGTTCCCTTATCACTGGCGAATAGTTAAATGTCTCAAAGGAAGCTCCATTCCAGCATGACTAGCTTCCATCCATGCCTAAGCTACCAGCATGTGCTGTAGTCATCACTGGGGGAGATGACATTGCTTAGGCATGCTTACAAGTGGAAAACTTCCTTGTGGAAACGTCCTCATAGAAATGGTGTACAAAGCTAACTATTTATAAAGTGCTTTTAAAGAAGATATCTCGGTTACAAATCTTTGGTATTTCTGCAAATCACAGAATATTAGTTTACAAGGGCCAGATTCAAATCAGCTAAAGTATGAGCACCAAAGAGATTTTTCCTGTGGTGCTCTGATCTTGCTTTCATTTATATGGGATCTGGCCCAAATTTAGAAACAAAGTTGAATTTTGTCACTTCCCATCACTTCACCAAATGACAGCAAGTGACAAGAAATGACAGACCTGCTCTCAGGACCTTGGCATGTATTAGAGATAGATGGCATATGTGTGAGAGTTTCAAAAGGAACAAGTAATAAATGGAAGTATTAGCATGTCTGGAATCATGCTTCCCTACAATAATGTCCTTATTTGGCATGACATTAATGTGATGTTCTACATTTTTACTAGCTTGCTTTCCTCCTCCTTTTCTCCTTCAGAAGATTTCTAATGGACATAGTAAAAATTACCCCAAGTTGTTGGTTCTGCTTTCATCTTCAGAGCCATCTGTTTTCTTGAATCCATATGTACGGTTTTTTATTCAAGACAGTCAACAGAGAGTATGAAGTTACCCACTAATCACTGAATAAGAGTTAACTGAGAGCCTGCTCGCTAAGTCAGAATCTGAAATATCAGCACTAATTACAACTTTTCATTTGATGATTATGAATGCTTGACCTTGTCAGCTCAGATTTGAGTACTTCATTCTGAAGTCTGAAAGTCACAACTCCTGTGTTTTAAGTGTTTTAAAGGAGGGACTGCTAGTTTCCACAATGTAGTGACAGATGGTCATTACATATATGTTTCAACTGAATAATAATATCAGCTCTTGCATATTTCTGTAGCCAGTGCAGAAATGTAGAGTGGAAGTATGTAAGACACCAAGTCTTTTGTTAACCCAGGAGTTACCTTTTGTTCTTGTTGTTAGACCCAAGGTAATGATGACTTCCAATTAGCATGAACTAGTGTATTGTTAAATGACTAGAAAATGTAGGGAGGAGGGCAGTGGAGCTATCAGGTGGGACACTATAAACCTTGAATGAAGATTTGGGTTTGTGAATATTCACCTAACAGAGCTCATTTTTGATCTCTCCCTCACATTCCACTTATGTATTATGGCAACCTCTGTTTCCTTAGGCTAACTTGCTATCTGAAAGTAAACACTGAATTACTACCAACGTAAACTTTACACTCATCCACCTGCAAACTGCAATGTTTCTGGCATCAGAGGTGCCATAAAGCACACCCACTTGAAAGAATAGTACATGGGTAATTTATTGCCATACATTCCTAATCTAACTGCTGGAGAATGGTGATTCTCTCAGCATACAGTTTTGTGGGTGTCTTTCAAATGGCTTTTGAACTGATTTAAGACATACCCTTGGCTAAGAAATCAGTGGTTTCTCTGAGGTAAACAAGGTGACTATACAGGTCACCAACTATTGCTGTGTAAACATCAGGGAATTTTTCTTCTTCGGTGTGTCAGTAGTGTGGTGCAGGGAGAGGAACCTCCTAAAGTCATACTGACAAACAGGAGAGATTACAGAAAGCTGGATGTTGGCAGGCTGCAGCTGAATGCATAGAGAGGATCACATGGGCAAAGCATGTGGTTTATGAGAAATGTTTCATACCAAAATGTAAGATGCAACCTTTGTTCTTTTAGGAGACATTATTTTACTAGAGATAAGATACTGAATTTCAAAGTCCTGAAGTACTTACAAACCAATGGTGAAACAGAGAACTAGTTTGGCTACTCCCATATGCTGGGAGCGCCTGACTGTGGTGGGGAATGTGTTTTATTAGCCTGAGATTGGTATGACTGTGTTAGTTGTGTGATTGTAAAACTTTAATGAGTGTTCATACAAGTTCCCTTGAAACACTGTCCTTAAAACTTTTAAGAAATTACCTTCATGCATGACTACAGAGTTACATTTTCTAGGAGAAAAAGGTTTTTTGTAATATATTTTGAGAAGATATTTTTTGCCTTGCAGTTTCCTTGGGGGCAAAAGTCTTACCTTCCAGGCCTAAGAAATAGAAAACACTGTTGCTTGAAGTTACACTAATACCACTTTATCTACCCACCCCTCTGTCCACAGTAGCTACCTGGCTCACATGCTTTCATAATTAGACATTATTCCATTACAATGTGATTTCTTTTAGGCAAAGTGTTTAGAGTTTTATAGGTAAGAACAAGTGCAGTGCTTATATTTGGAAGTGTCAAACCTGCATGACTGGTGGCTGACTGCCCTGCTCTGTGTCTGTTGCAAACAGGGGTTTCTGGTTTTCTATCATTTTCACAGAGAAGCAAAGCTGAAGTCTGAGCCAGTCGATGCAATTAACAGAGAAGTGCAGGCATATTCTATAGACTTAAATAAACTTAAAGGCACCATAATCAAAGAATTATTTTGAATCCAAATGTTTTGAATTCTTTGTGTACTTTGAGAAGTAAAATGCTTTTGGTTTTGTTTGCTTTTGTATTTTTTACTTAACCAGGGTATCCATATAAAGATTCTATACCTGCTCTTGTATTTTGAGGACTGTGTATCTCCCAGTGATAGTTTGTGCTGGAGGAATGAGATGATGTGGAAAAGAGAGAATCAAGGAAACACCTGACAAAATTTTATCAATGAAGTGTAGATATAACAGCTTGGTGTTGACCCTGATGACTGACTACATTCTTACATCCTTTCTATAAAAAAATACTGTTTACTGGAGAGGAGCTTCCAAGAGCAGTGTCCCAGCCTGCTGACAGAACTGTGTTACAGCACAAAGGCAGCAATACTAGGGTGTTGTCACAAAATTTCTAAGGATGCTCTGCACCTAGCTCCTCAAAACGTATTCAGTGTGTGAATCACAGGTTTGACTAAGGGGGGAAATAAGGGGATGGGGGAGGAAACAATTATTCAAAGTTACCCAAGATGTTAATTAACAGTGGGGGAAAAACAGGCTTGAATGATTTTTAAAAATAGTTTTCAGGTTAACTGGATTAATTCAGCTATGCAAAGAGGGAAATATTTAAATACACTGGGCCCCAATCTGTTCTGGCTCATAGGCTTGCTGTGGCTGCTTCACTAAAGTCACTGTAAAAGATGGGAGGGTCCACATTTTGGAGTTAGATGCTAACAGCTGGCCAGATCTGTGATCTTTTACCTCTTGATCTTTTCTTAATCCTCCAAGCGTATGCTTAGAAGCAACAGCTTTCCATGCCAAAGTGTAACTGCTCATATTTTCCAAGGCCTGTTTTCCAGTTCTAATAGTTCTAGTACAGTTAAGCTATATGTTTAACAACATAAGACTTTATCATCTGGGAAAGAGCATTATGTTTGGAATCCAGGGGAAGCAAAGTAGAATTCAGTACTTTCTAACGGAAAATTGAGAGTTTGTTGTTTAGGACAAGTATACTAAATTACTATAAATTAAAAGGAGAGACATTTGTGGTAAGTTCCTTCAACAGTCTTGAAGATCATTTTAATCTAGTGTTATACTCTAACAAATGTACAAGCAACAATTATGCAGCAACATCATCTTGTCAGAGATGCGGTCTGTACTCACAAATCTCTTTAATTGCTAACGGTTAATTTCTGTTTCCTGGAGCATTTTATTTGTACAGTTTACTTTTTAGGGTCTGTCATCAATTAAACAAATCTTAGGGGATTTTCTGAAACCTTTATTAGAGTACAACCTCTCCATGCACCCTTGTTCTATTTTTCTAAAACTATACTAAAGTTGGAACCAAAGTATGTGTGTGGGAAGGACATATGGCTAGGTAGAAGACAACATATGTCTTTAGTATGCACTTACCATGCATCTGTTGTTTGTTCAAACAACCTCCTTTTTTTTTCTGTAGGGGGAAGGGTGCAATCTGTTTAAAGGAGACCTGCAAAGAGAGGGAAGGGAAAGGTTAATGCTGTTTTCTTCTTTTTTTTCCCCTTATGTTTAAGGAAGAATTACTTCGGCTTGCCTTTTGCCTTAGAAATATCAGGACTTCGAAGCATTATCTTTCATGGTTTTATTGCAGGCATTTTTGGATCACTGAGGTTGTGTGATTTTTTTTGTCCACTTTAAATGGATAGGGGAGTAGGTGTAGATTCCTAACAAAAAGCATTTCTCCAAGCTGTCCCAGTGAATTTATGTTTCTGTTTCCATCAGAGCAGTCAGCCTCCTCATGTATAGTTAGGATCCTGCAAGACTGTTTGGTGTTATGCACCTTATTTAACATATGAATTTGGCATATATGTGGTGATCTGTTATTGTAGTTCAAGGAGCATTTATTTGTTTGGTGGGAGCAGATGTTCCTCCTCTTGCCTCCCTGAGAGCTCTTGTTGAGCAGGCAGCTGCTGCGGTATCCAGGTGCTGAAGAAGCAGGAGAGGTGCAAGGAGACAAATCCATTCTAACTCCAAGTTTATTCAAATGCTGGACTGAGACAGCTGCTCTGGGCTCTCAGGAGCTGCATGCCTCACCAAGTGGGCACCTACATGAATCTACAAGCCTTAGCCATCTCAAAGGTGCCACCAAGAATTTCCACCCCAAAACCCTGACATATTCGGTAAGCTTTGAAAGGCTCCATGACCTCCCTTCACTGCATCATGTTTTGATAGTCATGAGCCTGCAACCAAAAACAGCTATTAAAGAATTTACATAAAACCTCACAGTTTGGCAACTGTGTAAGTGTTTTGCTAAGCCAGTACAAATATAGAGGCAGAGTCAGTTTTGGCAGGAAAGAATTCCCAGCTCAGCTAATAGGCCTTTCACATGTATGATCTCTCAGATGTCTCAAATCAATTGATTTGCCACTTGTCTTCTATTTTCCAAGGAAAAGCAGAGTAGTCAGACCTGGATTTCCATGGTGCTTATTGTTTTAAGAATTCCCACACTAGAAAGAAAAATAGGAGGCAGAAGGAGAGGGAGGTGTTGGTTGTCATAAGCATTGTAATTGCTCAAATAAACACTTTCCTATCTTAATCTGAATTATCTTAGGACAACTTGGTATTGTGAGAAACAATGTGTTCAGTTAGGAACTTCAGTTTTAAGTTGGCCCTCAAATCTCACAGCCTGGATAAAACCCCATAAGTTTGAGTGCAACAGACTCCAGGAAGTCTGCCTCATTAAGTTAGCTTCCAGTTTCCACAGCCTTGAGAGGAGCACACAAATCAATTAGCTAAAGAAAGACACATATTTGAATCGTTTCACTATTGTCTCCATCAATCGTTTATCCATTATTATTTATATGCTAAAACCTCAGCCAACAAGGAGAGTGAATACATCTCAAAATTAAAAATGAGACAAGAAATTATGTCTTAGTAGGAAAAAGTGCCCTTGATTCTAGTAACTAATAAGGGAAGTAACTTCTTCATGAAGGCAGATAAGTTACCATAGAGAACAAGAAGCAGAGGACAGAAACAATTTGAGTAGAAAGAGACATTTGTTGCTCTTTCCAGCTACTTCATAACAGTTGTGACAGAACTATCACGCAGCTGCATCAAAGATCTCCTCCTCCTCTACAAGTTGCCTTTGCTGCAGAAGTCAGATGAGGGAGCTCTAGGGTGAGTGCAAAATCAGCCCAACGATGGTACTTGAAGAGTAATCACCAGTAGTTTCCTCTCAAAGTGGCTGCTGGGATTCTGCAAAAGTCTGTTATGGGTCCAGTATAGTTCAATATTGCTATTGATGAGTACAGGTGAAAAAGTGTCTTTTTTGGATATACAGTGGTGCAAGGAGGCGGGAAGAGATTGTTAGAATTCAAAATAAGTTTTCAGACTGGAAAAATGTCCACATTTTCTTTTCTCAGAGAAAACTCACTTCTAGCAGACTCATAAAATACTGTTCAAATAATGGATGGGGACAATCAACTAGATAATACTTATTGCAGATGTACCTGAGTGCTGTAGTAGTTCAAAAGCTGAAGTGAGTCAGGAATATGTTCATCTGGGATAAGAAATTACTTTTTCTGCATCTTCCACATAGCCTTGGCTGGAGAGTTGCATAGATGTGAACAAATTGGAAAGAATCCAGAGGAAAGCAAGGAGAGTGATCAGAGGTGTTGCAAATGTGACTTAGGAGGAAAGACTGAAAGAGAGAGACTTCTCTATTTAAAGAAGACTAATAAATGTAATATGCAAGTGTGCAAAGCTGTGAAAAGAAGAAAGGAATAATCTATCCTCCACATCTGTGAGGCACAGAAAGGGAAATAATGAGCTTAGCTTGTGTCAAATGATTTCTGGTTTAATTTTTTTTTTTAAATCTAATACTTAAGCTTAAAAAAAAATGCTAATGTGCAGGGAGGTGCTGAAACTTCCTTTTGGACATCTTTAGATAAACATCTGCCAGAAATAACAACAGTATTAATTGACCCTGCTCTGGGAGTAAGGCTGCACTAAATACAGTTTTTAAAGTCCTTTCTGGCCTTATTTTCTACGATTCTCTATTTCTGAGTGCTTTGGGCACAGCACAGCTTGCTTATTCCTGCTTCACTTCTGTGTATCTTTCTGCATACCTATAAAAGGCCAGGATACCTAGTTTGGACCCAGTTTGATACCTTGGTTCTCCTATACCAATAGGCACAGCAAATTTGTTTTGGTAAACCCCATGCCCCTTTCAGACCTGCATAATTTGAATCAACTTTTCTCCTGGTGAAGACATCTAAGTTCTTCTTTTGGACCTGGTGTGCAGTAGCTACACTGCCAAACCTGCCTCTGTGCTGTATGTTTAATTATGAGATGGACACCCTTTGAAGATACATATGCATGAAGACATCAAAATATATTAAGCAATGTTAAATAGTTACTAGATGTTTGTTTGAGGCCCTGCAAGGCACAAATGTAAATTTATTTTTGGACAGCATTTAAATGATGTATCTGAGTGTTCTTCGACTACCAATCCATATAATATGCCTTATATTTTATGATTTCTTTTTGGCAGGAAGAATGCAGAAGTAATTTTAATTTTAGTAATTTTATTTATATGCACCCCAAATATATTTGTATACACAGAGAGCTCCAATTACAGTGTAATTAGAGTAACATGAGAGCCTTAAGATCAGGAGTTCAAATCTGTATTTGTAAATATTCCACTAACTTCTAAAACACTCTTCAAAGATGTTTATTATCTCCATTTTCTGATTGATGGAGTTGTCATACTTTTAAATACAAACCGCAGTAGTATAGAGAGTTTCACCTATATACAAGACCTTTATTACTTGAATGTTTGAATAATCATAACTGTTAAGATAGTTGAAGCAAGAAACTTAAATATGTGGACAGGAGGAGGAGAAAGGTAAAGAGGCTGCACGTAGCTAGATATAATCTAGATTATAATTATTTTTGCTAAACATTAGTAGCTGCTCATATAAAAAGCAAAATAAGACTATGAGCAATATGGCAAACTGTGGTTTTATTTTACAGGAAAGGTCTGAACCAAAACCCTCTTCTATTTTTTTATAAAGTGTATAACAGCATGGATCCATCTAGTGCTGTCCAAAGAAAATTTTGTTCTATGTGATCAAGTTACTTATTGGCATACAATGCTGGAAGTGATTTGTATGCAGCGGATTCATCTATTGAGTCACACATTACCAATAGGTTATGGCACAGTTTAGTCTGTTCTATTCCTTTGAGGAAAAAGCCTTTCAGACTGGTTATTTCTAGAAATAACCCTTTTAGAGATGTCTGGCAAATACTTCTTGATACAAGATGAACGTGGAAATGGGATTTTTGGCAAAAACAGATTAGAATTAACATCTCTTCAATGATATGATTTTAAAAAAATCAGTTTTTGCAGTCTTTACTCAAGGAACTCCTCAGCCTTAGCTGGGATTTCTGTAATGATGTCTATAAGGAAAGACTCTTACTTTCTCTTTTTGTTCTTATGTTTCTCAGTAGTTGATTCTAGGGAATGTTTTATCATTAACTGATTACTGAGAGTGGTTCAGTTTTATATCAAATCAACCCTTTAAGATTACGCTCTCTGGATAACTAATTGGGATTAGAGTTTGGGAACTGAAGGCCTTCAGAGCTGGAACTCCATTAAAGTCTGCTCCACCAGAGAGCTTAGCCACTGGTATGATCTGCTCTGCTGGGGCAGGCGCTGGAGTGGGCCACTGAACGCTGTCAGAGCTGAATTTCCTGTGGAGGCATGTCCAGCCTTGGAGACCTGGGATTAATGGTGTTTTAAGGTGGAGCTGGATGTTTGGGATCAGAGGGACCGAGTCAGCAATTTAAAGGAGAAGTTTCCTTTTCTAATGAATAAATACCTTATTCCAGTGAACTTTTAAGACATTCTATTTGCACTTGCTATAGAAAGTCAATGTTGTGTTGCTGTTGAAGTGTCCTGTAGCAGAAAATATAAAACATTGTTCTTCAGTGAATTGTAGACCACACCTGAACTTAATCCTTGGTGTCTGCTGTCATTTCAAATGAGCCTCAGTTGAGCAAACTTAGTTTTAATAGTGTCAAGAACTACATTAAAGCTTAGATAACCATTTTTTGTTAGATTGCAGATTTGTTTCTTCTGTCATTTTAAGCAAAGAAATTTACTTTTGTGAGCTATTGGAGAAAAGATAAACTAGTATGTTATGGAAGTAGGTCTAGAAATAAGTCTGGTAGTCACTGAATCCATGGTCTGACTAATTTTCCTGTTCTGGGCCATAAATATGAAGATAAATTCTACGATGATTCTGTGATAGCTATCTCTCTCTTCTGAGGCAGTAGTCCTTAAGAGTAAATGGGTTTCTAGCAGCATTACATAAAACTGAATGTTTATCAAACCATGTTTCAAAGACATGGTCAGAGCCATGGTTTCGCAGGAACTGGGGATGCATTGCTGTAGCTTCTGTGGTAGGGGTTTAGCACCAAGAAATGAGACTGACTAAATGTGAACAGCACAGGCCACAGTTACTGCAGTATATAACCTAATGTGAGAATACAAACAACTGGGACTCACCCAGCATGCAAAAAAATTTAATGAGACTAGAGGGAACTGGACTTGAAACAGTGATGGTTTTGGTGAAATCTGAGTGTATGCTGGGAGTGGGGGAGTAGCTGCTATACTTTCACTACAAAACTGATGTTTATTGCTTGATGGAAGTCTCTACAATTCCTGCTTCTCCCCATGTTTTATTAATCAGAGTTAGTAATTGTGCTGAAAATCACAGGGTGGTCCTTCTGTACCATTTGCTTGAGTAAGGAGGAGGGATCCACTGTGTCTTCCAAGGGGCTGACAGAGTTACTGTCTCTTGTTCCCTCCCCCAGCCTCCATTTCATTGTGGGAAAAACACTGCTGGAGCACACCTGTGGATAGATGGACTAGAAAGGGATTTGGTGTTTCAAATGTCTTTGACTCAGAGATGTGAGCACTATCTGCTGTGTGTCTTGTTTAATAAATTCTTCCTTCCTTGCAAAGGAGACTTTGATAAGAGGACTTTACGTCCTCAGCTGAATCACTTGCCATGAAGGACTATAAAGGAGCTTTCTTCAGTTCATCCTACCTCAAATGGCAGCTTTTAAGAAACTACCTAGTAAGAAACACTTCTTGAATCAGTTTTTTCTTAAATGCAAACCTCCTACTGTGTTCTTAGCACTTTGCATTTATATGACACTTTTCAACTAAGTCTTTTAAACTCTGGTGTGTTATAACTTTGTTGAAAGTAAGAAAATTTTACCTGGGATACATGTTTTTAATTATACTAAACAGTAATGAAATCATGGACCTGATTCTGCAGGTTGATCCCACTGATTGAACCCAGCTCTCCCATGAATTCTTTGTGAAACAGGGGCCTGACTTCAGATGCCTTTCTTCTGGAAATGAAGGAGCTGAGCTGCACCACATGATTAGTTTTTTAAGCAAATAACTTTTTGGCTATCAGTGGAGAGAACCCAGGAGGAATGACCTGCAGGTGTGGAGGAAAATCTAACCTCCCAACCATGCAGTATTAATTCTTTGTTCTGCTGATGCAGGATTAAAGCTCAATGGGAAAGAAAAAGATCAATGACATTTAAGGCTTTGTCTATACCGGGGTAGGATTTTTATGTTCTTAGCACCCATAACTGGGAGCAGATTTTTTCAGCACTACTTGGCCCTCACTAAGATGCATAAGTATGTACTTGACATTAAAGCAGCTCAACACCAAACGTAGTCAACTCTTGAAAAATCCATCCACTTATTTGTATACCTAAGTTCTCTTTCCAGAAATATAACTCTGTATTTTTTATTTTCCACATTCTTGATACCTGAAAACAGCACATGAAATGTGTAGTATGGGTGATACTTCTGTGAACCTAAGCTAGTTACAGTTAATGGTGTCTGGTCACTGTTCTGGAAATTCCATTGGCAAAAATCCCGAAGTAGACCTAACCTAGAGGTAAGCAAACTGTTTAGGAGAGAATTAGAACTTATTCAAACTGTTTCTCAAGATGCTATGGAAACTTAAACCAGAAAATGCTTTGAAGTTTAGAAGATTCTTTTATTAGTAATTCATATTTCTAATTTCTAGGATTTTGATAGATCTGAATAGATTATTTTAAACATTAAGTTTTTATCCGCTACTTTTTTATTCTAGAAGCAGCAAAGTAATTTGCTAAAGAATGACTTGCTAAAGCCAGTGCTATAGAATTTTGTTCTCCAGCAGCCTCTCTCTGAGTGTTGAGGAGGTGAGACTTCCCAAAAGCATTGCTGATGTGACACCTAGCTCTGCTGGTGGGGCTGGTTTACAAATGTTGCTTGTTTCACTTGAGTGGGAGAGGTCATAGTACTATAATTATTCAGTTTAGTTTTGCTAATGTAGCTAAGAGCCCATGAACAATACTTTGCCATGTTGATACGCAAGCACAATGATCACAAACACTGTGGAAGCACAGCCTGGTCGGATGGTGCAACTAGACTGTCAGGTTTACACTGCTTCTGTGATTCTTGTGATGAAGGTCATTTTATTTTCAGTTCTGCATTCTGCTGAAAAAGTCTTAGCTAAGATTCCACTTCAAGGGCCTTGGAAGTTGGGGGGGGGGGGCGAGTTGTTTTGTTTTTTGTTTTGTTTTGTTTTGAAGATATAATGAGGACTTTGCACTGGAAGCCTGCAGCAATCCTGTTATGCTGTGATTAATGTCACTGTATCATTCTGACAAGCTGAAGCCCTCCCAGGGTGCTCATTCATCATGGATCTCTCTATAGCTCTTATTTATTTATTGAACAACATGTAAGCACAGTTCCCTTTTTTGTTTAATGTATCAGCATTTCAGTGTATGTGGACTTCAAGGTTTCAATTTTGTTGACAATAATGAGATCATCCAGACAATCATCGTTTGATTTTCACTTCACTAGTGAGGAAGATTAAAGAAAAGTTAAGGAGCTTTGTCTGTTTCCTGTTACCCATTTACTGAGGGGGAAGAAAAACTAACTGTTTAAAATGTATAAATTATGAGATTTTAGATCAAGCTCAAACAGTACGTGAGGAGACTGTAAACCATTAGTTCATTGGCGTTTTGAATAGGTCAAGCTGGCTTTCTGCTAACTAAGTCATGATTGGGATCCCGCCTTAAACAGCATGAATGAGTTAAGGTCCAGCACGTGTCAGCATGTTTACCATGCATGAGCATTTGTCCAGCCCATACACCATCAAGTTCTCCACAGTGCAGAAATTTGTTGCTGGCAGAAGACGCATCTGTATCTAGCACTGGCATTTTGTTAAGGCATCCAGGTTTCTGAAGGTTCCTTGCACTGCTGTCTTTCATTTGGAGAATAAAAATGGATGAGAAATCGAACGTGACTTTGTAATAGGATGCCACACAAGTTTTAAAATCAGGGACATACAGTCTCATAGGCTAGACTAGAAACAAGGACAGTGGCCCCATTCTTCAACAAATACTGCTGTGATAGGTGATATGTAAGAGCGTGAAGAGAAAGTGATTGTCAATACAGAAGTAACACTACACTTACAAGAGAAAGTACTGATATGGACGCTTTAAGATCAGACAAAAATATCAAGAACTTGGAGGGATTTCAGAAAAGAGCCACAAATGTAATTAAAGAGCATGGAAAGATGATGGCAAGAAAAGATGAACAGAACTAGCTGTACATAGCTGTATGATGATTAAGAAGGTGCGTAAGTGTCTACAGCTAATTGGAGGATATAAATGTAAAGGAAGGACCATAACCGTCTGGGGTGTTATGAGGGCTTGTAACTGGGAATAGTTGAATGAAATGAATCAAACAGAAACTTAGGTTGGGAAATTTCCAAACAGTGGACCATATGTTTCCTTCTGGCATAAAAACGTGTGAAGGGGAACAAAACACTCTGAAAGCCATGTGGCTTTTGAAGTGCAGCTGTTGTTCCACATTCTCTCCCCTGCTCTGTGAAACTAAGGACCAGGACCAGGTTTCTGAAGTGCACATACTATCAACACAAGTGTTAGAAAAACCAGGAAATCACTAGTTAAGCTTATCCACCCCTTGAAGTCCCAGTTACAAGTTATACCTTTGCCTTTCAACCTTGCTCATTTTTACTTCCCACATATCTCTTCTCCCCAACCAAATCTTGATTCCACTGAGACAGTGTTTAAAAATTTATTGTTTTGCTTTGTGGAGAAAGTTGATTGAGGCTTTGAAGTGTATGATTAATTTGTGGACAGCCTTTCAGTTAAGGTTATGTTCAAGTGTGCAGTATTTGAAGGATGGATAGAGAATGGAGTTGTACGGTGTTTAACACCAGTCCTGATAAATAAATTTAGTACATCCTCCCCCTTCAACAGTTAATGGGTATGGCTGAAGTTACTGCAATTTATGGACAGAGTTGTTCATGGCTTCTGGTTAGGAGGTAGGAGTGCTATACAGGAAGAAATATATTTTTATAACTTGCTAGGATAAGAATTCAGCACAAAATTTCTGGTTTATTTTGTCTTTGTGTACAATGCAAATAGGTGGCTTTCCTCCACTGGGTTTTGGGGTTTTCTTATTCTTTCTTGTTTTATTTTGTTGGGGATTTTTTTTGTTTGTTTTTTTTTTTATTTTAGGTTTTGGGGTTTTGTGTGTGTGTGGTGGGGGAGGAGGTTTCTTGGTGGTGGTGGTGTTTTTTGTTTTACAATTTTAGGAAGACTACAAGTAATTACTTTCACAAACTTAAGAATAACTCTTGCTTTTAGATGGGATTCGCAACCTTATGTAGTCCCCGATGCCCTCCAGATTTCCCCTCATGCTTCCTAACTTCCTGCTGCTGAATACTCCCCACAGCTGCACTCCAGATTGTCCAGTGAAGAATTACTATGCCACTTTAGGGGACTAAATCCAGTCGTTCATATATTTTAGCAAGACTATTTGTCTAAATCTATTTGTTTAAATGCATGTGCCAACATTAATTACGCAGTCATTGCTGATTTCTGCTCAATAAAAGCCCACAGAGCAGAAGATGTCATACAGTGATGGTTGTTTGATTTTTCTGTTTGCATTTTCTAAGGGAAACAGTTTGCCTATTCCTAGATTTTAAGAGACATTGGTTGTTGGAAAGTAAGTAGGCCAAAGGAGTTTGAAGGAGTTCAGAGTATTTGAACCAAAGTCCTTTAAAAAATAAACAGAATCTACGTTTTTCACTAAAACAATTGTATTTAGATGCAACTTGCTTCTGATAGAGGTAATTTTTCCAGGTTATAGCACCCTTCTGTTTGGTCTACAGCTGTTCAGGGTAGTCTTCATGCCTTTCTATTAGACTGTAAAATCTATAGACTGTCTAAGAATTTTTGGTGATAAATTTTGACAATCGTAATTGCCCTGTTTTAGAAAGAGTTAAGAGACTGTCAGTAGCTTTGAGTTTTCTTTTATCAGTATATGTGAGTAAATAACAGCATATTAACCAAAACCTAGCAACAAGTCTATTTTTTAATGTTCATTTTAATATTCTCAAACACTAAACAATAAAAGAAATAGACCTGCACACAAACTGAATTAAAATTTCATCAAAAGCACAAAGGCAAGAGAATTCTGAATTAACTGAACCTTTACCTCCTGCTGTGTATCTAGATGTTGCTGGAGTTCACTAACCTTGATTAGTGTCGACACCAAAGGCTATATGTTATTGTAGATCAACTTGCACAATTACTGCTGACATCTTTAATCTAGCTTTTTAAGCAGAAAAAGATATAACAGTCTAGTGTTTAGAAGCAGGAGCTAGACAAATTCAGAACTGAAGTAATGTGCCCATTTTTTAACAGGAAGAGTAAATTAACTCGTGGAACAGTTTACCCAGGGACACATCAGTTTCTCCTTCACTTCAAGTCCTTGTATTAAGGCTGAGTATCTTTTTAAAAGAGGTGCTGTAAATCAAACAATAGTAATGGGTTTGATGCAGAAATTAATGGTTGAGGTTCTTTTGCCTGTGTTACCCAGGAGATCAAATACAGTGGTCATAATAGCCTATTTTGGTTGCAACATCTAGTGATTAGGTGAGTGAATTATGTATTCAGCAAAATAGCTATAGACAAATACTAAGATATTTGGTTTTAATTTGTTTTCTATTTATATGAGGCATGCTTATCTTCAACATTTTCTGTGAAGAAAAGCAATGTCTAAATGTAATAAAAAGAAGACTGACAGACAATTTGAAATACGTACTGTTTCATTTTGTCAGTAAATTGAAAGATTTCATGATAATGTTACCATGTGAAGTTTTTTCAAACAAAAAAGGAGCTCACAATTGTAATAACTTCTTTTACATTGTCAACATTTTCTAACTTCTAAACCTTGTCTTAAAATGCATTTGCACACATAGTGAGGTATTTAATTTTCCATTTTACCCAGACAGCTTAACAGAGAGGTTTGATTAATCTTCAGACATAGAATTTGAAAAAAGCAGGTATACTGAGTGTATGGGCTTTTTGTTTTGTTTGATCTTATTTTGGTTTTAGTAATAAAGACAATGACTTAGGTCAATTTGTTTAACAAAGCAGACTGGGATTTGGTGAATCACCTTAATCGGTTTCAGAGATGACTTTTTAATTCATTGCAGTTCTTAAGCTATTGAAAGCAGAAAATGAATAAATGATGTCTTTTAAAAACAATAACAAGCTCATGTCTAATGAGTCCATGGAAGGATTTCAAAGTAACATTGCCCCCAGTGGAGAAATGGGAGCTGCCTGCTTTGCAAATGGGCTGCACCTGTGCAGCTCTCAAAGGGGTTAAAACATATCAAAGAGTTTCATCTGTGCAGGGCTCTCTGGGATGGGCTAAATGGATTCAGAAGTTGGAGGAGGATCAGCACTCTTGGCATCATGTGCTATGTTACCGTTGGTCCATGTTTCCTGTTAATTGTGGTACAGCCAGAGAAAGACTTTTTTTCCAGTTTCTTATAAACAGTAAAAAAAAAGTCAGCCTGCAGGCATGGAATCTGGTGCCGTTTCTTGCTGTGGAGATGGAGTCATCTGGTTTTAGTGCTCAACATCTAATAGTTGGCATATGGACAGAGTTCTGCATTCTGTGCAGCTCCCCTGGCTTCTAGTAATCAGCAACTGAGATCCATCATGGCAGCAGGTGTGCTAGTATCTGTGAGCATGGCTGCCTCACTCTGAAAAGGTGAAGATGTGTAGCTGTGGTGTGTTGCATAAAAATGTTAATAAAACTATTATTGCACAGGACAGGGTACGTTCCCAATCTACAAAATGGCCAGTGTCCCTGGGAGGATAAATGGGGTGAGACTGTTTTGTAGTGCTGAAAACTGAAGAATGATAAATTCCAAATTATGTAAGCACCATATGTGTATATGCTCTTAAGGACATTTATCTTCAGGAACTCAGTTATATACTGAATGCATGTGGCTTTTTCCTCAGTTTTTACTCCTATCATTATCCTGTGTGCTTAAATGAACATAACTGATAGAAGCCAAATATTGGGAATTTCTCTTGCAGAATACATTGAACAAAGGGAAGCTGATGTACATGTTCCACCTCTGCCATTAACACCAAAATTTGAATAAGATGTATCAGTAACAAACAGTTGGAACTGAAAGATGCTGTTAGCAGCAGGAGGCTGGTAACATCGCATGAGGTAGCTATTGTGAAAATGCACATATTGTTAAAGATGTATTTAAATTTCAGAGTAGCTACTTCCCCTACAATCAAGAAATTCTGGTAGCACATTTAGGACCATTGCTCTCACCAGCTGCCATATTTTAAATAAGAAAATCAGAAGAAGCAGCATTTATCTTTGTACATCTGTTTCCATGTTCCAAAATTACATACCACATGATGTACAGGATGGCTGAGTTAGTAATGCCTGTAGAAACTTTAATGTTTATACTTGTATTTATTTGGTTTTAGGCCTCCTCGTGTTTCATTCTTTGCAATTTGTTTCAAGAGGCAGAGCCATTCATTTGTCTAGTTGCAGGAGAATTGCAAGTCTGTTTTATGACAATGTTGACATAGAGCATTCCCAGCTAGGAGCATGGTCTTGAGATCATAAATGGAACAGGAGAAATGTGTATGTGAATAAGCCTCTGCGGGATGAGGCTACATTCTTGCAAGCTTAATGAGCCTGGAGGGTTTGAAAGAATGGAGAGCTACCACTTAGCCAAGGCTCTCTTTGAATGGAGACCTTTTTCTGCCATGCTGCTTAAATCAGTATTATCTGAATTGCAATGGCTATAATGAGTGTCTCAGAAAGGCCCCAATGTAGCTAAGCCAGGAAAGTCCAAGTGAAATCAAGGAACACCAGACATTTCATTCATTACCAATGAATAATCTTGAGTTCAAGGTCAACATTTTCTGTATGGATATAACAAGGTAGCAATCTCAACAGTGCATAAATCACAATTATCACCTTCATTTTTTCCCAGGATTAGTGCTAACACACTATGGTGTACATCAGAGCACATCCATGGCTTCTCCATGCTAGCTGCCAGCCACAGTGCTGCATGCCCTTGAGGGCCTAGAGGCTACTGTGTGTGTTTCCCAGCTGCCTGACAGCAGGACCTCTGAAATCACAAGCTCCAGGAAAAGCAAGGGGGTATTGTAGAGATTATCAGATTTTTTTATTCTGCCTTCTGAATTTTTAACTATAAAGAAAATCACTAAATTAACTAAATATTCTCACCAGGATGCCTCTAGATGGAGTGATTTCAGCTAGAAAGTTCACCATAGTTGCTGTGTACTCACAGAATTTGCATCTCCAATGAAGTATAGATGTTATTGTCTCTAACTCTTATGAAGCTATTCACTAGCCTAGACATCTTCCCTCATTGTTTACTTACTCATCTTTCACTCCTGTGTTCTTCTGGTTAATTCTCTTCCCCTCTTTCCTCTTCCTAAAAAGTTTCAGTGTGTGATAGGAGGCAGGACAAGTAAGACCTTGTAGCTTACAGCACGGAATCTTTGAGACGTGGAGTGAATGCAGCAGAACTTCAGACTGTGAAAGATATAATGAAAACTGTGTCTTTATGAGAGGTAGAATATTTCTTATGTGCAAGTGAGGACTATTTATAGCTGAGGGATTTTTGTCCCAAATCTGTGGAGGAAAAAATGAGAGGTAACCATATCCTTTGTAAGTGGAAAAGAAGTCATAACGCATTCGAGTTTTTATCTGTATATATGAAGAAATTTTTAAATATTACTTTAGGTCATGAAACTGGAATTGAAATGGTGAAACCTGTTTAAGCTTTTGCAGTTTCTTTAGACATCAGTGGATATACACTGGTCATGCTCAGAAAATGTTTTCTTATCTTTTCTTATCTAATGAACTCTTCTCTCCCATAGAGTGTTACCTAGTTACAGAAGGAGAAAGAAAACCAGCTGTTTAAAATGTATGAATTTTAAGACACTATTACAACCAGATAGTATGTCAGGGATCTGTGTGCTATTAGGAGTTCTGAATAAGCTAAACTGATGTGTGCACTTGGTTGGCTCCTGAGTCAGACCCCCACTTAGAGGATGATTCAGTGGTCAAGATGCATCACAATATGGTTGGAGATGTTTGTCCAATCCACATAGTGTGAAATTCATGACAGCATCAGCTTTCTTCTCAAAAATAAGTTGTAGAAAGGATTTGTATATACATTTAGTCTTTGCTAAGGTCATTGCTTAGGTTTTTGGAGTGGAGGGAGGTGTTTCAATTGAAAAGCAAATGCTTATGAGGGCAGGAAGGTGTTTTTCTAAAAGAGCAGTAAGCTTACTAATAAAACTTAGTCCAATTGACCAGAAATAAAGTAGAAAAATCTTTCCTCTTTTGAGTGCAACTCAGATTTTGGTGCTTGCATAGAAACAACTCTAGACACACCTGCTTTTCATTTGCCAGCGCCTGGTTAGCAAGACTTTGAAAGATGTTTCTCTCTATTGTCCTGAATATATTTCATAGTATACTGAATACAGGCCTATGTGTTAGCCCGATATTGCTTTGTGTTAATGTACACAATTGTCATGCTTTCATGTTCTACCTGTAGTACATGAAAGGATCTAGCACCTGAAACATAAGACATACCTTATAGAAGAGATGTAATATTTAAGTCTCCAGGACAATATATTTCAAAACAGCTTGCATGGCTTATAGTTTTCTCCTCCACTGGGACAGTAAAGTGTCTGAAGGAGTTTGAGAAAGGGGATTTAGTATGTCTTCTGCAAAGGGATTTTTTTGCAGTTTCTTAAACCCCTGCAGCTCAGACAGACATCCAGTTAACTGCCAACCATTGATCTAATCTGCAATGTCAGGCACATTAAAAAAATGCCTCCAACAATGAAGCAGACAAGGTGACTGAGTAGAAAACCTGTTCCTGAGCAACTTACACCATTTATTTAGCCTTATCTTTTTTAATTGAAATATGTTCAAATATATGCTTTTATGAGACAAGCTGGTACAGTGTAAACACAATCCACTGGACAAATTCACATTCAGTTTTGTTTGTTAGAATTTAGAAAAGGCTGTGTAGTAAATGTCTTCATCTCTCTTTGGCTTTTATCTTTGGCTGTGAGGATGTGAAATTTCAGGCTCCCCCACAAAGCCAGACAGGATAGAGAAGAGACTGTCTTTTGGAGAAATTCAGGAAAGAAAAAAAATTATCTTAAATAGCTCTATGAAATACTATTTTCTTTATTTTAACAGTGGTCTTTAACTAATGTTGTCATACAATAGTCATGTACTATTGAGCTGATAATAGCTTGTGAAAAAAAAGTGCAGTGATGCTTCCTCTAGGCATTCATTTCACATTAAGACCTGTCTGCTTTTTACCTATTGTTCTTGCCTTTTACAGTAAGCATGCCACTAGACATGCTGAGATATGTAAAGAATATTTGCACTATATTTGAACTCTGACTTGGGTGTTTAAAGACTAACTTAAGCTTTGTTCTTCTCACTTCTTAACAGAGCTTAAACTGCAGTGTGTGATGTTTTAAATATGGTCACTGAGCCAAGTTTTTTGCTCCCTAAAACATGCGTTAGGCATCAGCTCTCACCCTTCATTTGCTGGGATTGATAATGTGCCAAGTCTTGAATTCTTGACTCAGTTCTTACTCCAACAAGACTCCCATGGAAATCAATGGAAGTTTTGCCTGATTAAATACTTCTGGATTCCTCTCCAAAATGCTTGGCTTATTTATATCAGGCATGTTTGGAAGAATTCAACATTTCAGCCTCTGTAAAGTAAGATTATCAAAATCTTAACTGATGGAGGACATTCTGAAGGTAAAATACCCAGGGGCCTGTTTGCTGGCAGTGGAATAATGCCTGTGTTAGAAAACCAAACCAAATCCAAAGGCTATGGGACAATACATCATCTAAAAAGCAGTTAAACTTATCTGGCAGTATCCACATATGGAAAACATGAGATGACAGTGTCTTCTTCCACTGTAAGCTGGTTGATCAATGACTTGTGTTATTCAGGGTTCCTTTGAACCAAAACAATAGCCTATGAGACATTAAATATGATTTTACTCCTTTTTGTGAAAATTAGAAAAGCTAACTGCAGGAGATTCATAGATGTAGTTTAGTAAACATTTCATTACAATCAGTTTCAATTAGTTTCACAAAAACACTTCAGGATTAACATAATCACCAGAAGTAAACAGAAATTAACTTTAATGATCAGTTTTTAATGTAAGTATCATCCAACTCTTATTTATAAACATACTTAGGTTTTCATAAAACTTGGCATGCTTTTATGTCATATAATACATGTTGCTTTGAAAACAATATGTGCTTTGCATTTGGAAAAAGAAGCTATTTGTGGAATATAGGATAAAGTAATGTCTATACGCTCCATCAGTCTGTTGTGGAGTAGATCTAGTTATTTTGAGACACATGCAACTTTCCTTTCTTGCTGAAAGCAAAGGAAGTGAAACATAGTTTTCAGACAGAGTAAGAAGTAACATCACATGAACCAAAATTAGTTCTCATTTTTCAGTTATCGTACTAAATCTGTGCCTTATTGTGGAGCATGATAATTCCATTCTGTACCCCTCAGTCTTGGTGGCACGAGTGTTCCATTCAGGCCCTCACAGCCCCATAGGATGGTGCATATCTTTGTGGTGTTTTCATCTGGAGCCAGAGTACATCCTTGTGAGGTATGCGTACTGGGCCTGCTGTAGAGTGCACTTGTCCTGCAGTGTGGACACAGCTTATTTACAATAGCTGTATGCAAACCAAGATCAGCTTGTGAATCTTTCATTGGTTGGAGAGATGTGTCAAAGGGATAGGTTTTGTAAAGAGAGCATATCATACTTCTCTCCAAAGTCTTTCTTCAGCTGTCCAGGAACTGCACAGTGAGATTATGGGATTATGTTTACACTGTGACATGAAGAGTTGTTAAAGCCTACAGCACCCTATGACTCATGCTTTCTTAACCAATGCCTATTAGCCCAGCTGCAGATTTGATTTAGAGCATTCACATATTCAGAAAAAGTTGGCTTGTGTTATCTCTTGGCAGACTATTTTGTAGCACGTATGATTTGCTTGTGTCTGGTCCATCCAGACTTATGAACAATAGTTTGGGCCCATGCTTAAATAGCAGGCATGCTTCAGCAACTCTAGATACTCTTTCCTGCTCCAGTACCTGCCTTTTCCTTTCTTTTACTCTCAAACAAAGTTTATGTAGAACTGATTAGAACTGAACTTAGAACTGATTTATTATTGCTGTGTAACCCATACAGACATTACTTTTTCTTGTGCCTTCTAAAAGTACAGAATTTGAGCTGAGACAGACTCTTAACAAGGGCATGAGGTTTTCACTAGGAACTGGGGGCAGGCCAAGCCCTGAAAATTAATATCAAAAAGGCAGCAAAGCTGACTTTTTTGCCATACACTATGATATATGAAGGATAAGATCAAAAAAGCTATTGGGGAGGGATTCTTTAGGATGGCATCTGCTGAGTTCAAGATGCAACAGGGCTAGGCAAGAGCCCGACTTGCTGTTTACTTTGCTGCCTGCAAAATGTTGTTCCCTGTCCCTATAAGAGCAAGCTGGGAGGGAAACTGCCTCCAGTCACCTAGCAGCTGTGTTTGGAACCAGATTACACTGCGAATTTTGTATACTTCTTACTTTAATTCCTATGTGGTCAATTAACAAGGAGAAGGTGTATGTCAGAAGGACAGATGCAACAGTAATGACAAGTAAAAATCTAGGGAGTTGTTATCTGGTCAACTATTCTTCAGACTCTTAACTTCTACTTTCCTATCTAAAAACCTCTGGAAATCCCCATGCTCCACAGGGCCTATGTGTGCTCCTCACAGGCTAGCATCACTCCCTGCTAAACCAGAAAAAGTTAAACAAACAAAAAAGTTAAAAAGCTTTATGCTACTTCCATTCCCTGACTCTCTTGGATTGAGCCTGTTTTATCTTCTCTGCCTTCAGTTTGTATACTCTTTTGGCAGGAACTGTTGGCCTGTTTCTGATCTTATCTGAAATGTGTAAATCAGAACCAAGCCCCATACCTTTGAGTGAGATATGGGAGCAAACACCCTGGCACAGTGTATGACATTATGTACTGCCAAGAATTCCATTCAGATTCACAGAAAAAGGGAATTCTTAACCAGGTTCAGTTTATACAAAGGGCATTTGCTATGACAAAGGGAGTCAAATAAATAGATGACTCAACACTGAAATGAAAGTGGAGGTAGAGATCAGAGTAGTGAGTTTTAAAGGCATTCTGGAACATACCAAGCTGGTAAGACACCAGGTATTTTGACTAAAATCCAATGATTATTCTTTCACTGACTACTATGACTAGGAAGAAAGCATACAGCACTTTAAAGTGACTAGTGTAACACCACAGTGTTTAATTTTTAGTTTTGAACTGACACAGCCATGTTTCTCTTGATAACATCTTTGCAATTTGCCTTTGATCTTATAAGTGGGCAAAGAATTGTCTTTCAGGGGAAAAAATAAATCCCTATTTCCAAATTTTTTTCTTTGCGTTTTTGCAGTGTGATAGCTATATTCCTGTAAATCCTAAGTGAACTGGCCTCTTTTGGAATGTCTTCACTAAAGAAATTAGACTTTGGATCACAGAATAGAATCACAGAATCTTCTAAATTGGATTTACAAGGATCATTGAGTTCAACTCCTGTCTATTCACAGGGCAACCCCCAAAATCACACCACATGTCTAAGAGTGTTGTCCAGATGCTTATTAAATTCTGTAAACCACTAGATGTCTAGTGTAATGATTTCAGTGGGATAGTTCTGATGGTAAATTTATTATGCAGACAAATTCTTAAAGGTTGCTGACATTTTGTATCTCAACAGTTTCCCTAAACTGGAACATTTCAAAACATCCTTGATATCTGTTTCCACTGAAGTTGCATAGATCAGCTAGCAACATCATGCATCTTAGTCTTGCCTCCTTCCCATACAATATTGCTAAAACTGGGAGACCTCGGTTTGTTTCACCTCCAGTGAAGGAAGCACTTTTTCATAATTTATATTTCACCTACAGCACTTGCCATCATACAATTTTGTAGAAACAAAATAGATTCAAGAAAGGATTAAACCTGTGTCTAAATAAGCACACTGCTGTGTTGCAGGCGAACTCAAAGAGTTCTTAAATTTCCACTTTTTGCAGTCAGGAAGGGTGATGGAAGTAGATCTGTGCATGCCTTGTTCTTCCCTCAACATCTTAGAAACATGATACTGAATCATTAGCTTGACAGAGTGTTGCAGATCCTGCACTTTGAATACTCATGAGACTCTTCCCAGAGATGCACAGTGAAAGGTTGAGAAGCAGTAAGGGAAATTCTGAACACAGGTAAGGGATGATCTTCAGAGTCCCTTCCAATCTAGATTATGAAATAATCCTGTGATTATCAAACTAGAAGGAACTTGGCAGTATGTCCAAATCACTGCTATTGCAGGAAATACCCCCTTTCTGTCTCTTCAGTCTTTTACAAGTTGACCAAATTCCTTCTTCAAAATAGTTGGTAGAATCAGTGAAAACAAAATATCTGGGGAGTTTTCAAGCTTCAGGTTCTGTGCACTGCTCTTTTCCTCTTCAGGGTTAGGTCCAGTCTTTGTAATTTAAATGGAAGCTACATTTCATTGTTTTCCTTTTCACCTAGGACTAAGGACCAGACACCATCACTCTAGAGCTAGTGTCCTTTGACCCACACAGCTGGGGATTTCCTGACTGAGGAGACCTCTCTCTTTCTTCCAGTGACTGAAGAGTAATAACAATTTATGACATTATGTCAACTGAGAGATTTCTAACTGCATATATTTGCCAAAATCAGACTTTATTAAGCCTACCAGAAAGACAATAGGACTTTTCATTAGTTTTCTTGCTTTATCTCTTCATAAATATTGAAACAGAATTCCTTTTTCCATTCATTATGCCTTCTGTTCCCAGGCCACCAAACTGAGGATCCTATCTTGCCTGCAAATCCCCCATCATAGCACTCACCTGATCAGACAGCTGATGAGCTCTGCTCTGCTTTGCTGATGGAGAAGCCCTAAGCTAATCAAGGATCTGCAAAAGTGCAAATATGAAAACATGTGCTTCTCCATGGGAAAAAAAAAAAAAATCAAGAAAACAGTAATTTTTTTTGATTCGTAGTCTTAAACCTGCACCATAGGTTGTAGAACCCAAAATGTTTTACAAGTGTCATATGTATTTCATACATTTTCACTATTTCCCCATACTTTTCAAGAATAATTTAAGCTTATTAGTTAGCTTAGTATTGTTCACCCCGAAATATTTTGCTTTAGAAAAACAGTTTTTAAATGATCATTATTCCAGCATGTGCAATATATTATAGAGGTGGTCACTTACAAAGAATGCTTAATTTAAATACAATCTAAATTTTAGAATTTTTTTTCTTTTACCTAGCTTGTCATCTTACTTTGGTTCACAAAATGTAGAAATCTATTTGTAGTACTTTAGTTCGTAAAATTTTTAGTTTGAAAGTCTTAGATCTTGTACTTTAAGTCACAGGGACAATGCCATCAGACTTAACTTTTTATTTTTTACATCTACCTGCTCCTTCTCTTGCAGATTTCTGGCTGATTTAATACTCTTCCAGATGAGTAATTGATCCCTTTGTCTAGTCTGTTATTTTCGTAGTGAAAAGAAATGACCCTAATACCATCCACCCTCCCTGCAGCCCAGCTGTGGCAGAGTTCTCTGCCTGTTGCATGCAGCACTTTTCTTTCAAGGCAATTTGCCTTTGCAAGGATTTCTTTCATAACAAAGTCTGGCTGCAAGAGAACAGACTGTGGCTCTGCCCTGTGGCTATGGAGCCACTATTTTTGTTTTTATTTGTTATTCGTTGTTTTGGGGGTTTTTTTGTTGGGGTTTTTTTTTGTGTGTGTGTGTGTGTGTCAGTGTTCTATGTACTTGGCCTTTTCAACTATGTTTACTCTAGAGAAGTTAGTCAGAAAATGATGCAGAGTTGAGCAGTGGCTGAGCTGCTGCTTGTATCATTCTTTAACTGGGTTATCAGTTCATATTCAGAGAGCTAAAAACTGATATTCCTGCATTAGAGGCACGCGGAGAGCTTTTGATTTGAAGTACATGTTCTCCATATCTAACTACTTCTTTGTGATACTCATCTTGAGATTTCAAGAGGAAGGTTAAATTGGAGACTTATTTTATAGATGGCTTTAGGCTTTATGCTTGCTCTGCTCCCTCAGCGTGTGATGAGCCTTTCCTGTACCAGTGAAGTTCTGAGCTCTTCCACAGCCCAAGGTGCGAAATCCAGTTTCACTGTTCTGACCTCATTGTCGGAGTGTACTAGCATTTGTGCCTTCTTTGCCTCTTTGAAGTGTAGAAGTAGGCTGCCAGGGAGTGGGGGACATCAGAATGAAAAATACTGCTCTGAAAATATCATCTTAATGTTGTGTCCTAGTGTTAAAATTCATGTAAGTAGCTGTCAGTGTGTGCAGACCAGGAGCTAAAGCTGTTTGTGTGCTGTATAACATAGCAGGGGAGCCTTTTGATTTACTGAGCGGCTTTGTCTAGATCCATAGCTGCTTCTTTGCATGCTTAATATTATCTTCACAGTTCTAAGAACAGATAAGCTGTTCTGACCCTCAACAGGATCATCAAATAGATCTTCTTAACAGCTATTATACTGATTATTTTTTTAATATAAAATGCACTCCCAATTCTGAATTAACATTGGGATTATTTTCAAGATACAAACATCCTCAGAAGAGCCTTCAGAGTAAATAGAGCTATTTTCCCTCTTTGTTATGTTTGTATCATCAAATACAATCTAGCAATGAGCTTATCTGCGCTGATCATCTTCTCAGCATCAGTTATTATTCCCCCCTAGTCATGGACTGCCATTGGCTGGGTACACTGGAGTCTCTACTCTAGAGAGTCATCTAGAGTATTAATGCTTTGTGTGTATTAAGGTTTTGCATGCTTGCTGGATTGCTTTCAAGCTTGATAAGTGTCCACCAATGCTAACTGGATAATTTGTGGTTTTATGAAAACTTCTGTCTGGTTAATACTTCAATTAAGCATGACTAACTTATTTCCAACTACCCATTTAGTGGCCTACTTGAGGAATCAGTCCTCTTATTAAGTATAGCTCTATTTCTTTTGCAAGAAGCATATGTTACCTGATCACGAGCTAATATTTTCAATTTGTTCAAGAGCCCTACTTTTACTGTTGCTTGGCTGATAAATACCTGGGTTCCAATGAGTGTTACTGCTGTGATGCTGCTAATGTATTTCATACCATGCCTATTGTACCTGAACCCTGTATAGTATCTTCACCCTAATGCATTCTAGGCTCTTAACTGGCTTAGGCAACAATCTCTTCCACATAATTTCAGCATTTATTTAGGCATCCTTCCTGAATAAGACAGTAACACAGTCAACTGAGATTATCTTGCAACACAATTCTTCAGTACAGATGACTGTTCCTTACCATTTACCTCTAACTGGTTTGCTTTTTCTTTGCATCATGCTCTGTGGCAAGATGAGCTCATGCTTTGTATTTTGGTGTTTTGTTGGGTAAGGCTATTTAGAATAATACCTAGGCTTTGTTAGAATTCATATATGCTAATGTATTTGAGGAATATAATAAGTGTAGGCCTGGCAAGATGGCATTGTGGCAGGAAAATGAATTTTGTGTGGATAGTGTGAGCTGCATTAAAAGGATGTGTCATGTCCTAATTATGCTTGGGATGTGGGTTTCTTTCCGGGGATGAAAACAGGATGTACAGAACTGGACTGTTGAATCACTGTTGCCATTTCATGTAGCTAAAGATTTGGGGGAAGCTTAGAAAATAGGAATGAAATGAAGGTGACTTGACTGGAAAACAGGTACAGGGAGGTGTTAGCCCATATGTCCCTTGATAAAGCCCTGATTTTTTAGCAACTTCTTGATATCTGAGCTGTGTGAATGCATGTATTGAAGACACAAAAGAATTCAGGTGTCATAGAAGTGTTTGTTCTAGATCTGGGACTAGCAAATCAAAGGCACTTCCACTCTGTTTTGGAAGTTGGAAGTTCAGAATTGAAATCTGTTTTTCTTTTGTGAAAGGAGAGTATACTTAATTTTTGCTGCAGGTCTGTCTGTTTAGTAAACACATAACAGAATGAGCAAACAGCTTCAAAAGAGATATAATGAAATACTTATTGTTGGTCATTTAGAAAAACTCATGATCGGGGTATTTAGTAAGAATAAAGAATTCATCACCTAAACTGACACAACATAGATGTTTGTCAGCTTGCAAGCTTCAGTGGACTCTTAACAGCAATAGTTTAACCAGAGTATTTCAGTTTCTTAAAAGGCCTGGTAGTAACTCATACATAGTTTCATATCCTGCAACTTTATTTCTGTTTGAAATACTGATATTTCCTTCTGTCATGGAAAAAGTATTAACTATGATCATCTGAAGAAAAACTGAATATTGGAGTGCTTCATTTACCAGCTGATTTCTCCATGGCATTTTGTTCTGATACAGCATCCCTCTCAGGTTAAGTATTTTAGCACTCTGTAGGCTATTCTTGAAAGAACAAATCCATTGTTCCAGTCAATGAAGTGGGAACACTTTTAGTTGCATAAATTGTGGATATACTCATGCTGTTCAATGAACCTTTTTTTTGAGGTATACTTACCCTAATATTAACAGAAGTAATAGAGCACAAGAAGCCATCTGTTTTTTGTCTTAAGTTGTTTTATTTGGATGACTTTACCTGGTGAAGTCTCTGGTTGGGATAGCATTTGCTCTTAATTTTTCAACCTAGTACAATGGACAAAGCATTATTACCATCCTTATATGTGAGCCTGTTTGTGGTTTAAATCTATAAAGCTATGGCAGCAATGCATAGTTTGTCCAGATCATAAATTTGCTTTCCTGAAAATTCAAGTAGAAATGCTCTGCTGATCTAAAATCTGTTGCCAGGAGGCACAGTACTATGGAACATAAACATTACTTCTACTAAAGAAGCACTCTTAGTTCTGTTCTGTGCTCACCCTCCATCACTAGATTCTCAGTTCAATCAGTAAAAACTTTGACTCATGAGTAGACTAGAAAAGGAGCAGTCTGTCTCTGTGTTTGTGTGTGCATTCGTATGTAGATATGTATGAAAGGGATGAATGAACTTTTCAAACTACCAAATCACAATTTGCTGACCACTAAAAGGGTTTCTCTTTCTCATTCAACCTATGCTGAAGTTTTCATATTCCGGAAAATCACAAATAAACCTCTTATACTCTTTGTAGCTCTGTATATCTATGCTCATCTTGGGGCTTGGCTGGTTCTTTTTGAGGACATTTTTTTTTCATATTATGAAGTTTAATGACCTCATTTAATATTTCACTTGTTTCCATTTACTCTTTTTTCTACCAGCTGAATTGATTGCTTTTGCTAATTGCATGAAAATGTCTCAAAATACCTCCCACTTCCTCTTTCAACTCAGCAGGCTCTGAGTTGTGCTGCCTCAGCTTACAGAAATCATTTGACATCTTTTTAAGCTCCTGTTGCCTTCCTGTTCAGTGGGCTACTGAAAGGGAAAAGTTCAGGTTCAAGTTCTATGGGCAAATCCACAGCCTCTTAGAATGACTGTTGCTTCTTTTTTCTCCTCTGACCTTGACTTGCAAGTCCAGATGAATTTGAGTGTGTATAAACTGGTTCATCACCTGTTTATCCTGGAAGATCTTACGAGTACTTAAATATGCCAAACCCACAAGTTTCCTCAAGTCCTTTTCCAGGTCAAGTGGGGTCTCTTCATTCCCTTCTGGCTTCTACCTTAGAGATCATCTAGTTCCAACCCCCCTGCCAAGGGCTGGTCCTGGGTTAGAATGATCCTGGTTCTTGGAGAAGAAGAAATCTTGTGACATCATTGGTGTTAGATCAGACTAGCTAACTGCTAAAAATCCTCCTGCCCTTGCTGACCATTGTGTGAGCCATTCCTTTGAGTTGGACATTGAGCTGAAAAAATGCCAGAGCTTGCACTTTGGCTTAGCAGGAATAGTAACTTGAAATTTCTGTGCTTATACTTCACATTAGGTGAAGTGACTTGTTTGCCTGGTGCCAATCAGAGTATTTTGAAACTAGAGTTCTCCACTAATGTTCACTAGAGCAAACAGCCACGTTTCTCTAGGCATATCCTGGAAGCTGGTGTGTGTCTGTAGAAATGTACCCATTTAAGAATCAGCTGTGATTTTGGTCTTATTATGGTTAAAGTTATAGATGAATTTATGGAGATGTAAGTAGAGTGGATGCCTCACTTCAGTTTAGCAGAACAGTGCATCACCTTTGTTCATCTACCCAAGAAAGGAGTTACCTCAGAAATGCATGCCTGTGAAATTGAGTTGGGAGTGACTTAATTTTGACAGTAAGTTTCTTGGCTACCTCTTACTGTTTGAGGAAGAAGGTGGAGGAGGATGTTCTTAACAGAGAATGTTATGTCAAAGATTATGTCCTACTCTTTTGCATCAGCTGAATTGCAAGTACAAAGTGAGGATAAGCTTTGGCTTTTCAGTTGTAGTGGATAACCTGTAGAAATGGGTGGAAAAGAAAATTCTGTGGCTGTTCAGCCTACAAGTTCTATTTAATCTGTACTCTATCTGTTTTTAATAATAATTTAAAATAATTTGTGGTGGTTTGATTCCAGAGGAGATAGCAGATTACAGCAAGCAGTGGCATCAAAAGCATATGGAATTTTATTTAGAGGTATTAAACGTTCTACTGGGAATAAAAGAATCTGTAGAGATACAATCAGGAAAGTTTCTATAGCACAATACAACTCTAATATTTTAGTATTTATAATCATATTTCATTTGACTTCTCAGTGTGAGCAGTGCTTGTCTTTCTCTCACTGGGAAACTTACTCATTGCCATGGTCTAGAGCTGGAACTGGTAGCTGTCAGGTAACCTTCTTGTGAATGATCAAACTGTCTCATGTTCAAATATGAAATTTTTATTTCATGAGTTATAAGTGAGTCCATTATAAATGCTCCTCCTGGTGAGCTGATAGGAAGGCCAGAGCCCTACTCATGGCAGTTTGGACATGTTGTGACTCTGAGTAATTGCTAATTTAGAAAAAGAATATTCTAAGAAGGAACATGTTTAATGAACAAAAGAGACAATGAAGGGTTTAACTGTAGAGATGGTGAGGAAAAGATATTTTTGATCCCCTAGTAAGATTAATAGAAGCTAAAAAGAGAAAGAATCCTTAGGCAAAGTTCCATCTTTTCCAGTTTTGTGCGTTTTCTAAGTTCTTGATCCTTCTATACTATGATTTTTTCCACTAAAAATATTGAATAGCAAAGTTCAGACAGCCTCGTTTAGTATTTTACATACAGAGCTGTGCCCTAGGATGGTCATGTGTTCAGAATACATGACATTGCTGATGCAGCCCTAGAAATTTCAAGGACATTAAATTACTCATAAAAAAGGAAAAGAAAAAGATCTCTTTTCTCCCAGGTATTTTGTTGCTGCTGAAAAATCAAACTGAGAAGCAGCCCAGGCATTGCTTAGGAAGGAGGGAATGTCAGACAGTTCAAGGGTAGGTTTACCATGACATTCCAAAGAGGTGCTATCTGAAAAGTGCTATGAGCAAAGGGACAGTTTTTAATGGTCTCCAGGATTATTTTTTTCCTGAACTCTTAGTTCCATTCATCACTCAGCGCTATTTTCCCTGGACTCTTATGTTCTTGGTAAACATAAAGCCAGTTCTAGTTTGTATGCTTCTGGCAATCATTTTGTACCAAAAAAAAAAAAAAAAAAAAAAATTGGTTGGAGAAAGCCCTTATTTAAATTTAAAGTTTGTGGGGCACCTATTAAAAATGTGGACTGCCCACTAAGACCAAGGCACACAACTTGAACCTTGGGAAGTCCTTTGAATTAGAATACTCAGATTCCAAACCATAATGGAGCTCATTGTCTTTCACCTTGTCAGTAAAGTGATTTGAATCTGCATGAGTAAATAAAAAACCACACGGCAAATATGTTCAAGAACACAATCCTGTCATCTAGAATTCGTATGACATCCAAACATCAGAAGTACCTGTCCCCCTGCTCCTCTTGAGAGACAATTCAGACTTTATCACTGTTTCAGACCCTTGTGAAAGCAACCATAAATACATGCATTTGGGTGACAATCATAAATAAGTGAAATGTATTACATACTTTGAAGTCTGTAGAGTTCTGTACCTGCAAAAAATTGTAACATATAAAGAGTTTCTAGAAACATGGGAGGAAGAGAAGAGATTTATGCTGAAAGTGAAATCCCCAGCATTGTACATGTCTGACCATTTAAAATTAGGGGAATCACTGTAATATACTGTTATACTCCCTAACACATCCATTCTCGTATTAGATGATCACATTAGCCCTTTGTACTCATTGTGGTGAATTGCCAGAAAAAGGCATACTTTTAACTGCTCCTCATTAAGAAAAACATCTGAGGAAAATTTCTGAGAACTAGACTTTCAGCTGTATTTCGTCTACATTTTCATGTTCTTAAAAAAGAATTTTTATTGCCACCAAAGAATCTTCAACACAAATATCTCCAGGCTTGAAAGCAAGAATGAAAAGCATTGTTTACCAATAATTTGTAAAGTTTTGTGTGAATTTAGGAGCACGTTTTATGTATAGAGAATGTGCACATCTGCCAGCAGAATAAGGGCTCGTGTCTGAACTGCCAACAGCAATAGAGTGCGCATGTATCAGGAAGGGTTTGTCAACTGCTCCCTTCTTTTAATTTGCACGGTTAGTGCTGTGAGGTTTATGCAAGGCAGCTCTCAGGGGAGGGGACTGAAAGTTCTTTGAAGTCCTTTGTGGTGGCTGTCTAATCTGGAGAAGAGGATTACTTTCTTTCTGCCAGAAGCACATGACAGTTTGGTAATTAATGAGCATCATAAAGTTCTCTTTTTCTATTAGATACCCATTAGTAAACCTGGGATGGTTGTCATTTTGGACAAAACCATGCATATCCTGATTTTATCCCAACATCAAAGGGGATCTCCTACTGTCTGATGCTGAATGCTCTAATTGTGTTCGCGTTTGGTGGAGTTGGTGCAGAATGCATCTGAAACAAGTCTTGGCATAAACTGTAGGTCCTGTGATTGGACACACAGCCTGAGCCTTCCCAAAGCTAACAGCTTAAATGAGTGGTGGGTTTCTCTATTATTTTAAACATACTGCTCTCTTCCTCTCCTGTCTGTTTATGCTATTTGTTTTCCTTTGAGAATACAGGAATTAACATACTTTCCACATCCATATCATGCTGAAGAAAGGAAAGCACTGTGTTGGGCTATTTCCCTTTCCCCTTTTGATATAGTATTACAAAAAGTCTTTCTTTAGGATTTAAGAGTATTTCAGGTATTAAAGCTCTCTTGGGTTGTCTTTTTCACATCATTCTGAAAGTACAGAATGGTTTCCTGCTCTTTATATTTGGCTCTTTTATACTGAAACAGTTGAAAAGTCCTAGTCTGTGGACTTTTTCTTTTTGAGAAAATGTCACCCTTTCTTCCAAAGGGTCCAGTTTCTGAATGCGGTGTAGTTTCTTCAACTGCATTTAATCTCCTTTAGAAATAAGAAGAATGGCTAAGCAGCCTGTTTTATATATCCTGAATTTAAGATTTTTTTTTTTTGAAGGTCAGATGCTCATCCTATACTCAAAATCTGTGCCAAATACAGTCAGGATATGCAGATGCTTTTTCTGTAAGTGAGGTCGGACCAGAAAGATCCACTGTAATGAAATGTGATGGTTCCAGAGGGACTGTACTGCTGTAAAGCCAAAAGAAGAATACACATACTTAAGAGTCCTTTTGTTTTGTCTTATATTATTTTTTCTTTTTAATAGGATTAAATCTGTGTTATTTGTAATATTTTTGGGGGACAGAATTCTTGTTCAGGGTTATTCGGGATGGTGTGCATTTTGACTGTTAAGTGAGTAGCAGCAAACAAAGTATTATTAACTTTTGCATCTCATGTGGGGAAAAAGTCCTGGTGTTCTAACTAAGCAACTGTAAACATCTTCAGTAAAATAAAACATAAAATAATGCCAACTGTCTTTAGCTAGCCAAAATGTTTAGTGTAATTGGAGGCACACTGGAGTATGGGTTGGAAAGGAAACTGGCAAAAAAAAAATATAGTAAATATAGCCTTTATAGTAAAACTGGAACAGAGAGACTGAAATGCTTCTGCAATGAAAGTGTACCTTCCTCACTAAAATCACTAGGAAGATGAACTTAGGTAAATAAATAGTCAGATGAAACATAATGGGAAAGTATTTTTTTCAGATGATATCTTAAATCTTTAAAATATGATAACAAATACAATAATTATATTTATTATTTTATATCTAGGGTCTGTGCTTTCAATCATGATTTTCTGAGTCATCTTTGCCCTTAGGAGATGAAAAGGATGAGTAATACCATTAAAGATACAAAATCACTTGTAAATATAATCCCTGTATTCTCTCATGTTGCAAATTGGAACTCATCAGAAAATTTACTGTGGAACAAATTTTCATTGGCAATCCATATCAATTTTTCACTTTTGAAAATTTTGTATGCATTAAAGACATTGGAGCAGGATAATTGAATAGAACTGAAACAGAAGTTCTTTGTATTTTTGGAACAGAACATTCAGACCTGGTAAAGTAGAATTTTAGGCCTTTGTTTAAAATTAAGAATACAATTTGTGCTTTGTAATAGAAGAAGCCTAGCAATCAGAACAATCAGTTTCAACCCAAACAGAACATTAAAAATTATGAAAATTTGAAAAGTTTTTTCCTCTTTCAGAATGATTAAAAAAAAATTGTGGAATTTCCTACAAAGCAGAAAATCTACTTTCTGCCCAGCTCTGATCCCAGCTATAAGCTTGACAAAGGCTTTGACCACTGCAGCAATTTAAAACGCTTGTATTTGTGACCTTTACTTGAAATGAATGCAGGGAATCACATCTGGATTCTTTTAATTGCTGCAGTGAAAGTTAGGATGGCTGGGATATTCTGTGATCCTTGCAAAATCACTCTCTCTTGCCAGTTTGTGTACAAAAGACAGCTCCATGTTTACTTCTGAGATTGCCATATTAGGTTTGTAATTAACTCTGGACACAAACTCTAGGCATGTTCCACAGTGTAGCCTCTAGCAACTTGTATCATTGTGGGAATGGAGTTGAGAAACCACAGCCCACCTGGAGCTGAGTCTAGCAAGGGATGTGAAGGGCAACAAGAAGAGCTTCTGCAAGTGTATCAGCAGGGTAAATGTGAGTCTCCTGCTGAATGAGGCAGCTGGCCTGGTGACAGAGGACGCAGAGAAGGCCAAGATGTTCAGTGTCCTCTTTGGCTCAGACTCTACTGGTAAGGCCAACCTTCAGCAGCCCCAGGTTCCTGATTCCAGTGAGAAGGTCTGATTCCATGAAGACTCAGTGGAAGAGTCAGGTCAGGTAAAATTTAAAGAAATTGGGTGTACCCAAGGCTGTGAGAGCTGATGGGCTGCACTCACAAGGGAGCTGGCTGATATCACTGTGAGTCCACTCTCATTTATCTTTGAAAGGTCATGGCTATTGGAGGAGGGCTTCTGAGGACTGAAGTAAAGCAAATGTGACTCAGATCTTCAAGGAGGGCAAAAAGGAGGATCTGAGAAATTACAGGCTAGTCAGCTTCACCTTGATCCCAGGGGAGGCAATGGAGCAAATAATCGTGGAAACCATTTCTAAGCATACTAAGGACAGAATGCTGACAGAGTGGTCAGCATTGATTTATGAAGGGGAGAAGTAACTCCGGACAAACCCGGTAGCTTTCTATAATGATTGGTACTGTTGCAGCAGATCTTGTTTATCTTGACTTTAATAAGACTTTTGACACTGCCTCACGTAACATCCTTACTGACAAACTGACAAAGTACAGTCTAGATGAGAGGACAGGGAATTGAAAACTGGCTGATCTGCAGGGTTCAGAGTCTTGTAATCAGCAGTATGAAGTCCAGTGGTAGGCCAGTCACCAGTAGTGTACCCAGGGAACCAATACAGGGGGCAAATACTGTTTAAAATTTCCATTAATTACCAGGATGAGGCTATGTTATCTTTTAGGCTGTTAATCCTGCTTGACCTGATTTAAGATTGGTATATTTAAACTTCTTAACTATTTCCCAGGGTGCCATTATTTTGAGTTTACCTTTCAATTGTGTGAAAGATTAGCTATTAAAGTATGAGACTTTATAGTAAGAATATAGAATTTATAAACAAAATTAACATTATCCATCTCATTGGTTTGTGCAACAGAAAAGAATTTGTGGAGAACCATAGGGTATTCAACAATAATCCAACAGCAGGGAAGAGCTGAAGTATGTTCTTTTTCCATAGAGATTTATGCTGACTTGTAGAATTTTAAATCCAGTTTTATGAATGCCTTCCCACTCTCAGTAGGAAATACTCAGAACATATGAGGAAACTGTCTTACGAAAAAAGATTTTATTTTAATAATGTGGATATTATTGTACATCTACTCAGACAAAGAGAATGAATTGTACCTCATGGGTCTCTTGAAATCAGTATGGAGTCTCCAGACCAGCTCAGTGGCTTAGTTGAACTCAGTGCAGGAATTTTCTTCCTCTCCTTCACAGGGACAATATTAATTGAACTTCTTCAGTTGGTCTCAAATGCTCATGATCCACTTTATTTTTTTTTTGTGGTAGGTAGTTTAAGAATTGCTGTGCAGCATGCTGCTCTCTAACAGTGACCAAAAGCAGATGCCTGGGGAAGAATATAATAATAGGGTTAACAAATCATGCTACTTCCACTCAATCATCTCTTAGTCTCTCTAACAAGTTGTTATTCAAGGAATTCTTGAGTTTGAGATGGCTTCTAGGTATTTATAAACTGCCAGTGGATTTCCCTTATGTTGGTTTGCCCTCTCTTCCCTTGAGTCTCTGTAAGTAGGGTACTCCCACTGTTTAGTTTGTTAGGAATATTAGAGGACTAGTGATGACGTAGCTGTTCTTCCACATATTTTGTCTGCTGGAACAGGTGCTGGACAGTGCCATTCCTGTCTGCACAGGAGGGCTGATGAGAGCAGACCCTAAGATGAGAGCTGTTAGAAAAGCTTTTATTGATACAATAGGTTTTACACTATTGAAACTTTCCACAGTGACATTCTTACAGAAACAGAAAATACACCTTAAAGCATTCCACAACAGCCACAAGTACACAGACAGGAATTGGCTTAACACAGCAATTAACGCATTGACTGTCTTCTGTATGATGACAAAGAAGTGAGCCTTGTTCAGCTTATCAGCAATTTGTTCCCTCTGATCTCCTAGGTGTTTCACAGTGTGTAGCATGCAGGAGTATTATTTTTGTGTTAAAAAAGAAAAATCATCTCTTTCTTTGAGACCAGAGGGAAAAGAAACCTTAAGTCTTACATCCTTTACCCAGAGTGGAACACATCTCACCTAACTTCAGGTGAGATCTTCACTTGGTCTAGTCACCCAGTCTCCTTTTATAGCCAAGGGAGGAGAACAGCCATTTCATCTGACCTATTTTAAATGTCTATATTAAAAAGACAAATCATGCTCTAATAGGTACTTTTAGAAAACAGTTCATCTCAACTTAATATAGATATGTAAAGTGGGTCACATGAACCACTTCTTTCTCTTCATTGACTGTAGAGGAAGATGGATTCTACCTAGTATGTTTTCAGGAATTTGTTTATTCTTTAAAATCTAGATTTAGTGGAAATAAATAAGAGACTGGGCTATTATTGCATGAAGGCAGTATTAGCCTTAGTGACCCAACCCACAGTCCTATAGCTGCCTCAAAATACTGTAGGAGTCCTATAGAGAAAGATTTCCTTAAGACATTACAAGAAACTCGCACAAGTTAAGGCAGTAGGTAATGCTGTCAGGAAGTGCAGGGTGTGTGGTTAATGTGCCGGAGATCTTTTCCTTGACTGACCTGCTGACAGAACAGAAGGAAAGTGGAAAGCCTGCTGTGATGCACCTTGCCTTTGTGGGACGGTGGCAGAAATGCTGCCTTGGTTAGATGTGGTCTGGCACTTGTTCAAAACCACCGTGGTAAAATTACTGAATGCCAGGAGAAGAATTGGAGGCTTGTTAGTTTTATGCAAATCCCAGAATTCCTGTTGCTTCTGTCATGTATTTGAAAATACACAATGCAAAAGGACATAGAGTGTGGAGCAGAGCAGCAAAGTGGATCTCCATGGGTTATATTCACTTCATTCAAACTAGCACAGCCTATTTGAATGCAATAATTATGTCATTAATGCCATGAGAAAATGTTGCAGAGGTACAGTGAAGAGGCCATGTATGCAGCACACATATTAGATCAGTGTGCAAGGTACTGGGTAGATGTTTGCATCTACCAGTTTGTAACACTGACAGTTAATGGTAAAAGAAATCAGAGAAGTATAAATTAATGTTAAGAGTTTACTTGGTCATCTCATATCTGTCCATCTGCTAGGTCTTCAGAAGTTTCCCTGTAGGTTTGAAGACAACTTTGTTTTTAAGCTTATTTAAGATGGTGACTTATTTGTATGAGCCAGTCTTATGGTTCCATTGGATGCATCTTTTGAGAAAAAAATAAGTGAATTTTGAAAAAAAAAAAAAAAAAGCTGCTTTTCACACCAGTCTAGAGAATATAGGTAAACAACAAGGGCCATGTAGATCAAGCTGTGCTGTGCTGATTGCACCAATATAGTTGAACTGCATTAGTGATTCCTGTTTTACTTGCAAGAAATTCAGTGCACACAGTCTGTGTCTCATCATCTCAGGCCTGTGTGTGTGGTGCCGGACAGTGCTAATGTGCTCTTGACTTCTGCAGCATGCCTGCACCTAAATGAGTCTAATTCAACACCTTTGGTAAGCTGGACAAATCAGTTTTGAGCATTGAGCCTGCCCCATGCTTTCTGTTCCCCTTGACTGAAGTTACAGAGAACCTGTAGTTAACACTTTAAATCTTCTCTGTTTAAGTCTTGTGTAATTCATCACCAAGACTGTCTGTCTGTAGGCTACAGGCAGCCAGGGTCTGTTCTTGGTCCAGCAGAGCAGAAACACAGATGCTGAAATGGAGAATAATGGTTGTTATCTTTGCCGCTGCTCCTCATCTCTATCAGTCTGTCACTGGACGCCTGCTGCATCATAAGCCTTGCATCAACACCATTCCTTAGTGTACACAGAGGATTTGTGGGGAAAATCAGTAGTAACCAAAGATTTCACATGTAATCAACTTAAAAATAGTCCTGAAGGTTTATTTTGCCTTATCTTAATGTTCAGAAGAAGGCATTCTTTTATAGCCAAGTTTATTTTAGAATGACAAAATACTTATGGCAAGTTACTGGTGCCATATTTGTACAGAGACGTGGTGGCCCAGGCATATTTTTTAGAATAAAGCTTTCTTTCCCAGAGTGAGTTTGCCAAAATACTTTTGAATTGTTATAAAAATTTATTGTTATATAAAGCTTAAAATACTGTTTTACCAACTTTATCTTTTTCAGATACTCATTAAGTGAAGCACTTCTTACAATTTTTTTTTTTATGCACAGCATCAACCCTGCTTGCAACAGCAACAGAACTTCAACAAATGATGCATATTTTTAAAAAAACAGCAAAACTAACCTAGAATTGCTATGCTGAACCAACACACATTGAATTCAAGCCCTTCACTTTTTCAGAAGAGTTTTGCAAAGGCTGTTGTGTTGAAAATCAGGCCTGGGTGTCTGTCAAACTCTGTGGTTTCAAATCTGCTAGTTCCAGAGATGGAGCCTAAATAGATAATACAGGTGCAGGTCCTGATTCTTGCATTCTCTTTCTGAAGTTCACAGCTTTGTCAACATGTGACAGTATAACCAAGTGCATAAGACTTTACCAGGCCATTGCTGTAAACAATAGGATGGTGATCAACTTTTCCTCCTTCCTCTGCTCCACATAATGGGTTGCCATTTCATCAGGAGAGACTTTACACAGCCTGTGTGCTCTGTGTGTAAGGTCTGGCTGGTCTTACTCTGTTCTCATGCCAGTTAATTTTCCAGGCTCTTTTCTTAGAAAGAAAAGCAAAAGCAAGTTACAAAATAAAAATGAAACCATAAATCTACCTTGTAGTTTTAAAAAACTCGAACACCATTGAGCAAGCAGCAGTAGAGTGGAGGAGCTCAGCTGGCTTATCTGACAGTAGCCATTTGCTTTAATGCAACACACGTTTCTTTTGTCTGTGTGCAATGAGTATCCTCTAGAATAGATATGAAAAGTAATAGGGAATTTTATGATTTAATGCTGACCCTCGGTGCAATGCTTTGAACAGACCTATGTTTTCTATGCTGTCAGCTGTCAGGAGTAGGGCATTCTTTAGTCATCAAAGCATTTAACAGAGTTTACAGTCTGCTGTTTGCATTACTGACCAGTACTTTCCTGAATACAGTTTAACTATTCCACCACCCCTGTGATGAGTATTCTTTTCGGCAGCAGCAGTCCTCACAGCCTTGGAACATTGTTTTTGGACACAAACATACACAAGTTATTAGAACACAAGATCAAAGGAGGTGTCCCACTGTCTTCCTTTCAATGCTCCCATTGTGTTTGTATGCTGAAGCCTGCTAGAGAGTTAGAACTGGAGAAGGGGGGAGGAAACCTTTGTATAAAGGTACTTGTCACTGAGAGAAGCCCATAAAAGATGATGTGAGAAAAGACACCAGGTGGAGTATAAACCACCCTTACTGTTAAGAAATGCAAATAAAAATCCTCTCCTATATTAAAACTTTCTTACTTGACATTTCTTAGATGCTAAAGGAAAGGTTCTGATTATTGAAGTCATGGCACTACTTTTTACTTTGCTGCTTTTCTTTTTATGTGTAGCACACTGTACATGATGTCGGCAAAAGTTACTTTTCCTCTTCCCTGCATTTTGTTACAGTTGTTAGCGAATTTCATCTCAGCAAAATATCCACAGGAAAAAGCCCTCAGAAAAAAATCACACTTTAAAATATCTGAGGGATTGTCTTTTTTTATGAAGGACATCCACAGTGTTTTGGATTCGTAAGTAAAGTGTAAGTTCATTTTGTTTGGATAGGAACTGTGTTTTCTTTGGGGAAGCTTTGAAAAAAAAAAAATCCTGGTAATTCTGTATTTTTTTTTAATTATTCCTAATGGATCTGTAGTCAGGTTCCAAGCATACAGATTCTAGATCCAAACCCATTAAAATCTACTGGGAAAGCATATTGCTTCTAAATTGCTGGGAAAACTCTGGCCAGCTTCCTTGGCTACAGAGATATACTTGGTAGCACAAGTCTCTCACTTGTTTTCAGGCATCACCTGTTTTTTTCACCTTTCCACTTTTCTGATGAGCTGAAGTCTGGATTATTGAGTTGGCTATGCAAGCTCTATGCAACTTTGAAAGAAAAGTTGCTGAGCAAAAATAGTGACAATTAAAGGTTCACAACAGCAAAGCACTTCTAACAGAGAAGTCTTCCAGCTGCACCAAAACTTAGGCCTTCAGTGAATGCAGTTGCTGATGTAGACTTTCAGAGCAATAGACAGAGAGAACAAAGATAAACCTGGCATGAGCCTATATCCTTATCATTGTGGATTCTTCTATTTTAAGATTTCTTAGATTCATTTCCCTGAATACAATGCAAGGAAGATGTGATACTGCCTGAAAAGGAGTGTTGTAATAGAGGCAGTACAAAGGACATCTAGCTGTCTCCTGGTGCCCGTTGTGGGAAGCAGCTCATCTGCTGAATCAGCGCTTGTCACACTAAACTACCAGCCCTTAAATCCAACAGTTATTTCTGTGTGATGAGTTTTCTTGACTTTGAAGTGAGATGTGAGAGAAAACACATTGATGATGGAAACTATATCCACTGGAGTATGGAGACGCACTGTTCTAACCCTCTGGGACTAAAGTTCACCAGAGTTTTCTCCAGCTGATCATCACAGGCTCTCAGAAGTATAGGGATAATCTTGATGAGGGCCTGGAAAAATTTCTCATGGTACCTGAGCATGTGCAATATTTGGTACGATTACACAGAAGGGCAAGTGACGTAGTGAATGTGCTCATTTGTGATAGACATCTTTCTGCTGCACAGCCACTGTTTGAACTTGCTGATCAGTCTCTCTTCACCCCTAGGGTTAGGGCAGAAGCTGACATCCTAAAGAAAAAAAAAACAACCGAAGAAAACCTGTGAAGCAAGTGAGTTTGGAATTGAAAGGATGCCACAGTGCAGACTCATGCCAAAGCTTTGAGGCAATAAGCCAGAGCTGCAAAGTTGATAAAGCTAGGTGCTGACATGCCAGATTGCAAAAATGCCTGAGGCAAAAGCACTGGAAAAACTGCCAAGACCATAGGTACTGAAGACAGACCCAAAAGCTGAAACGGTGTCTTGTGACAGGCGTCCCATTTGTGTATGTGGGGAGTGTGCGATCAAAGCACTCATATGGTCACCAAAACAAAATTTAAATGTTATTAAAAGGATCAGTCATACCTGCAAGAGCAGGATTATGGCCCTACATGCATTGGCAGGATAGTAATTGAAGCAGTTGTTGAAAAGATAGCATTGCTGTGGGCAGTTCTTCGTTGATGGAGTGAAAGGGGCTTGGTTGGAAGGCAGCTGAAATGGAGGTTGAGTGTGGTTTGTGACCCTCTGTGATTTTGAGAGTGACAAGGTTCAGAATTCTTTATCAGCTGGATCCTGGAAATCTTAAGAGTTTAGATATATTTTAAGTTTTCCTGGCAATGGTGCTGCAAGCACCAGAAGCATATCTAGCAACGTGAAGTTATATATGTTTTTACTTTCACAAGTGAGCAGCATTTTCTTAGAACACTTCTGTATAATATAGATCTAGATCATTTAATGCAGTGGAGGAGCAGCATAGTTTGCATTTTACTGCCTCTGTATGCACAGTGTTTGAGAATTATGTGTCAGTGATTCTGGCATGTTGTTTGTGTGCTGTGCAGGGCTGGGCCTTCTTCACTAGCTATATGGACTTTCTGAGTGTGTCAGTGAAGACTGTATAATGAGGAGGTGATTCCTATCACCTACTTATGTTTGCCATGATAGGATGCATCTGTAGGTCTATGTCTTATGTGATCTCTGACTAAATTTACCAGTTTAAAGCCAAGTACACCATAAGTGTGTAGTGTAGTATTTCTACCCTGGCCTAAACAACTGGTTTTAGGACACTTGCTTTCATGCAACCCTATACCATGTTTGGTTACCTTTAGATACGTATTGAATCTGAACCTTTTCAATGCTGGCTTACTTTACCATAAACTAGGCTAGCATTTATTTTTGCCTGCTGTTCTGTAGCTAATATGCAAATATAGAATCAAACTAGACTTGTGTTGCTTTGGTCAATATCATTGCATAGAAGTACGCCACTCTTTGTCAGGACATCAGAACAACCTTCAGTGGTATACACAGGGTCCTTCTTCATCTAACTGATGGTGTAGCTCTTGCTATTGCAAGTAGTGTCATTAATTTTACTATGCTGTTGTATATTGAAAAATTAATTCCTAGAGTGGTCTTATTCATTTGTTCCTTGGATAAGATATCCTTATTTCCTATCATCAAACAGTTTATAGCACATCAAGGTTCAAAATGGTTTCCCTTTCTCTAAAATGTAAAGCGTAGTCAGCACTAATGAGAGGGCAATGACTAATACACTTCGTCATGGCTTTCGAACTTTAAGAATTCCACAGGGGTCACTGGGTTGAATTAGAGACCCTTTAATCATTAGTACAGTTTTATGAATGCTGTACTTTACTCTGATGTTTTACTAGACGTCACTACTTAACACAGTTCTGGCTCCATGGAAAAACAAAAGGCTTTGTGTGCCTCAAGGTCCCTCTAGTTTTGACGGTCAATACAATTCTACTGAGTCAAATCCTGAGGTCCCTGTTTAGTTGTCACACCATGCTAAATCCTTCTGAAATCAGCTGGAATGCATCTGAGCAAAAACATGCTAAGAATCTCAAGGGCTGGCCCTTCAAGAGTAGCTAAAGCTTTCTCCCAGATGGAGGAAGAAATAGCTGCAGTTGTGGTTCCTACTCAGTGTAGTGTAACCGGCTTGAATTTGCATTACTCTTGTGCCCAAACCTTGCAGTCATGAATCCCATTGTACGCAGTCAGTTACTGACATGTGGGGTTCTTTTGTCAGAGCTGGTCTCCTGTGAAAACCTTGGTTTTGCAGGGTACGTCATTGCTTGTAATTCAAAAGAGCTTGCTCTAAACTCTTAACAAGTTATGTTGCGTATGTGAAAGCAGAACTGCACAACAGTGGCTGTGTTACAAGAGCTTGTCCCTTCGTCTCTGTGACACAAGTGGTCCTCTGTAATCTGCTGTGAAAGCGAGAGCTTCTTCCCCAAGATGCTTGTTCAGACCTGCTGAACTCGACATTTCTAAGGCCTTGTTTTATTGCCAAGAGCTGAATGATGGGGGCACCATTTCACAAAATAAATGACTAAATCCACACCATTTGTAGGGCACTTCTACTGAGGAGTTCTCTATTTCTTGTAACCAGTGGAGGTAAGTAATATCCCAAATAAAACATTTTTCTAATGAAGTCAAAACCGGTACTAAAGTATATTCCAAGCTGAGGAGAAAATAAAATTAGTATTACAGTTTTGAATTTCTTAATAGGCATCAGAGAGTTTTTACAAGTTTTGCAGTCTAGGTGAAGCTCATGCCCTGTGGAGTCTGCTTCATCTAAATCTCTTTCCCTCTTTCTTCTCGCCAAAACAAGAGGCAATCTTCAAAGGAACAAATATGTCACTTTAAATACACAACATAAAAATGGGCCAAATAAATTATTAAAATACATGAAAAAAGATATTCACAAAGATATGTGTTATTAGCTATTTGACAAGCAATTGATGCTGTTGCAATTGCTGCATTTCACAAGTGTTTTCTCTGCTAGACAGATAAATAGTTGAAATAATGTGAGAAATGGCTTCGCAGTCATCTGAAGAACAGTTTGGCTTTAAATGGTTCATTTAATGGCTTTCCATTGGCTGTGCTGCACAGTTGTTTCATACCAGACCTTTACCACATCCATGTGCTTTGGAAGTCTTTCTAAAAATGAGCTCCAAGCCTGACCTTCCTCTCCCCATCCCAATTCCCTGCAGAAGTGTTACTACATGTGCTTTGAATCTTTTTTTCAGATGAGCTCCCAAGTCTAACTCCTTCTTCTCTGAGCTTGAAATGTATGGATTTGAAAGCACGGATGTGGCCTTGAAGTTTTTGGACCAGGCCCATCTGGGTCAATCCCTACATAGTTTGACTAGTAGTTTCTTGAGTAAAATGCTCAGAAGCCTTCATTTTTTCTTGTTCTGAATCTACTATGCACTCCCTTTTATCTCTCCTAGTTGAACTACAAGGATCTCAAGGGAGAGACGATTTTCATAAACAGAAAAATAATGACCAGCCAGAGGAAGGAAACAAATTTTTAATGACTGTGAGAATTGTCTTTATGAAACAGCAAGTTTCCTTTTAATTTATTCTGTATGTAAAAAATAAGCCATTCATAAACTAGAGCAGGGGAGAATATCTTTAAATTTCATCTGCTCAATTAATTAAGAAAAGATGATAGATACTTTGTCCTCCTGTTGCCAACATTCTGAATCACTGAGAAAAGGTTCTGGATCTGACCCTGAGAACTGCATTTTGGCATTAATGGTGACTTCGGTAGGTTCACTTCTGTGTGCAGAAGTGCCTGTGAAAAACAGTTTGCAGGACTAAGTGAGTAGAACAACTGCTCTTCCAGACGTGCTGGCTTCCTTTGCAATCAAGACATTGCGAAGTAGGGACAGGCAGGGATGCGGAGCGCTTCCCCGCACCCGAGTACCGGGGCTGCTGGAAGGCGGTTTGCGAGCACCACAAAAGGCATGGGGGGGTGGCCGGAGTCCGGAACCCTCCTGCACCCCTGGCGGGACTGCCGAGCGGCAGAGCCCCGGCCCGGGTGGTAAAGCCGCTCTTCCGCCAATAACAGGGGCGGACCCGCGGGCGCGGAGAGAGACATCGCGCAGCCCCGGCTGCCCCCGGGGGTCTGCGCAGCCTGCGCGGGGCGGAGCGGAGCCGAGCCGAGCCACCGGACAGAGCAGAGACGGCCGGTGGCAGCGCGGGGCTCTTCGGGGGACAGCACGGAGCATTGTTTGCCTGGCCCCCCCGGGGCTGCGCGGGGAGCAGAGCGGGGCCAGCCCTGCCGCCCGTGTCTGGCTGGAAGTGAAACGCACCCGGGCTGCTCCTTTTCTTTTTTCTTGCTTTCCTTCCCCCCCTCCCCTTCCTTTTGGAGCCTCCGAAAGGCTCTCTCGCCCCTTTCATCTGCCGCCGCGGCCCAATGGGAAGGCGGAGGCTGCCTGCAAGTGGTCTAATCTCAATGAGGTGTCAATCATGTTCCCCGGTGGGTGAAGTAAGGTCTTTTGTAACCGCCTCTGTCTTTGGGAAGGAGAGGAGAGAGGAGGAAGGCTGGAGCGGAGAGGGGGACGCCGGACTGTGCTGCAAGAGAGGAACCGAGATTTGATCCCGCTTGTGCGCTCGCGGGGAGGAGCGGAGCACATGGATTTCTAAACGCGCTGGGATTTTATATATCTACAAAAATAACAAGCGAACCTGACCCTACTGAAAACAGTCAAATGAATCGTAATTGCAGATCAATGCAGAGAGATGGGGAAACTTCACTCGAAACATGGTTAGTTCCTTTCACTTGCTTCTTCCTTAGCCCCTTCCCCTTATTCGGATTTTACTCGGTTTGTTGCTGTGATTTTTATACTGGTGTCTAATGATCTCCCTTTATTTCCTTCACACACTCTTCTCCGGATCTGCCTAGCTGCCGTTTGTAAACCCAGAGAAAGTCCAGAAGGTAGGGATGGCTCCTTCCTGCTAGTAACTTCGAACGCCTTCCCTGGGGCCCGGTGGCTGCCCCCGTCCCCCTACCCTCTCCCCTCAACTTTCCGCCGCGCATTGCGTGCTGCCCCGGCCCCGTTCCCGGCTCTGGCTAGCGGCGGGGCCCGGGCGGGCTCTGCGGGCAGCTTAGCGGCTGCATTGTCTCCTCTTTTCTAGGTGATAGTTTTGCGGTGAACGCCTCTCTGGCTCGCAAAGGGCTGGAGGACTGGATGGTGAAGCAGAAATACTCCGGGGGCAGCAGCTCGGGACTCCAGCAAGGCTGCCAGCACCGGGCTGTTTGCAGGCTCTCCAGCGCCAGGGTAAGTCAGCTCTTCGCTGCCCCCCCCCCACCCCCACCCCGCCCCTTCTGTTTGAAATAGGGAAAACGAAAAGCTCTTTCTACATCTCTCTCCCTCCCAAGGGTCGGTTGTGAAAAGGAATGGTTTTCTTTGCACTAATGCTGCTTCAAGGGGCTGCCCCGTGGGTGGTTTCCTTCAGTCGTTTGATGAAGTTAGGAGCTGAAGTGCAAACTTTGGTGCTAGTACAAAAGCCAGAGGAGTACGGGGACCTGTCCGCTAGTGTCTGGGTAGTACGATTAGAACAAACAGGAACAAACATAGAATCTCTGGGATTAAGCCCAGCACCCTGCCAGTGTGTGCAAGCTTGTGAACCCTGATTGGTGGTGCACAAGTTTGCCTCTGTCATTTTGGCACGGGAATTCAGGTATTCCTGAAGTGTGTTGTTATTTGTTTGCTCTTTGCTATTAATGCGTGGCTGACTCTCTATAGGAGTTACTGCACATGTCATTTGTCCTGGTTGTTACCACACTGGTCACTTTCCAGCCCTTCCTCCAGACCGCCTCTGTAAAGCTGGGCTGAAGGAAATGTTTAAGTTGTTGGTGTTTGTTTGTTTGTTTGTTTTTAATATGTTGTCTTTTTAAGCAAAAGGCATGATGGGAAGTAAACAAACTTAACAATTCTTAGATATGGTCCTCATAGTGTTTCAGGGTATGATCCAGAGCTTATTGGTTTACTGAAAGATTCCCATTGACTTCCCTGAGCTTTGGATCAAACCCTGAAAGCTTCATCAGTGGAAAAGTAACCTGAGAGATGGAGAGATTGGAATCTGTGCTTCCCAGCAAGGAATGTGGCTCTGAAAGCACAGAGTAAGGCCACCAAACCTCCTGCAGGCTCTTCGTTTTGTTACCCACCACTTTTATTGTCAGAAGCCTGGACTTCTCATGTCTCAGGAAAATAAACCTTGCAAGTCGAGAATACTTCATTTTATGTGGAATGTTACAGTTTGTAGAAGATGTATTGTATGGGAAAAGCTAATGATGACTTTTTAGATTCCACCAGTATTGTATTTAGAGGAGGGTAAATTGTTTGGAAGTTACTAGAAGGTGAAGGGGGTAAGATATTCATGTGTTTGTAAGTGATGAGTATAATCACTTCAACTTGCAGGTATGGTTTGTTGAAGTGATTTTTTTGGTGTGTGTGCTTTACTTGGAAACAATGTGTCCAAAGAAAGAAGTTCTCATTGAAAATAGTACATACATGCATGATAACAGATATAAGGAGTAAAAATGTGCTTTTAGTTATTTTTCATCATCCCTATTGCCATGAATCAAGTTTTTCTAGGTATGTTCTACTTTTCATATATGTATTTTCTAGGAAAGAAGCTCAACTCACTAAACTAAACATAGGTTTAAAACACAGAAAGGTCAAAAACTCTGACTTTATCTTTGTGGAACGTGGGTTTTTTTTTTTCACTAAGTTTGCTTTCTCAAAAGAAAAAATATCTTTTGTCAAAGATACTTTTCAATTCACAAAACTCTTCAGTTTTCAGTTCTATGAGATCTGCTCAGTTTAAATGACAGTAGAACAGTATTTCTCTTCTTATTCGAGCTGTCTTCCTCATGATAGCTCAGCAATTAGCGAAGTATTAAAGTACATTATAAAACTGTAAATAATTCTAAGTATGTTTAAAACAACTGTACTGTCATGTGCTCATGTGACTTGTGGCGGAAAGAGATGAAACAGTGATAAAACTATCTGCATTCAGAGAAACATCCAGTTGAGTTTAAAAAAAATAAATAATGGTCCTAGAAATAATTTTTGTCTTAAGAATCCTTAAACAGAGTTTTGTTGCTGGTGGTTTCATTAGTATATAGGGTCCCATTTGGTGAAATCTATTATACTTCTAAAGACCTGTTGATGGGAGAGGAGAGCACTCACTTGCTTCTGAGTCGGAAACTTTGAAGTTTTGAATAATCTTGATTAGAATTTGAAATCAATAATGAAATTTTACTTACATTGCTCTGTGCAAGCCAAAAATTCTGTCTTGGTTTTGGTTGGAGGGCTGTTTTACTCTAGAACAGAGACACTGAATTGCTTTGCAGAGTTAGTCATCCAGGGGAGATGACACTGAAGTTCAGGGGGATTCATGTAGCATTTTAGAAGAGGAAGAAGTGACTGATACAGAAAAGCAATAAAATTTCATTTGTGCTTCTCTCTAGAATGATTGAATTTACAATGGTTGCGGAGGGGAGGTCTTTATGTCAGTTCGCTCAAGGGGCATTTGACACAAGGAAGGTTCAAGAATACACCAACTTTTTCTCTTCTTGGACTGAAGTTTTGAGAATGTCTTGGTTAGAGCAGGCTTCCATCAGCTGACCTATTGTCCATGTCGTGTCCCATCCATCTGTGTCTCCTCCTTCCAGTTCAACTGGAAGAACAGAAATTAGTGTCAAATTGCCAAATGCATCAGCCATCTGAGCAGGATCTTATGGTAAATTGTTGGGTGAAAGCATGAGGGGAGTGTGTCTGAAATACGCACTTCTGGTGTGTGTACAACTTTCTGTTCTGGCCTAAGAGCTGTGATCTCATTAAACCATTGCCACCCGCCCAGCAGGGGCTGCTCTGCTCTAAATGTTTTAATTACTTTGAAGGCTGAAGGCATGGCTGCAGCCTTCCACATCATGTAGAATTAAACAAAAAAGGAATTCTGTTGCATCCATGAAAAGTATGAGGTCCAGAGTCATCTTCTAGTTTCAAAGCTAATTGAAACCACTGGGGCTGTAAATCTGTTAGAGCAACTGAATACACTTCTTTTCCTGTTTTATGAATAAGTTAACTTGTGCCCAGAAAGGTTTTCTGACACTGTGGATTATCCTGTGTAATTCTTAAGTTTAAATTTATTCAGTGTGTTTACTTTTGTAAACTATTTTTGGAGATTAATATTATTTGCAAATACTAATGTATTTATTTATTTAACTGAGAAGTAGTTTTATGCCAGAGGGAGAAATATTAAATATGACATTTGCTTAGTTCAATTTACTTTTATCTTCAATGCCATAAACAATTTTACTAGATTCATTGAGATCTGTGCATAGTATTGGAAAAAATCTCATACTTTTAATTGAATTTCAGAACAGTTCACAGTAAGCCAGTCTGTAAGTAATCATTTTAGGTAAAATAGAAAAGTCTTACCACTTCTACTGGGCTCTTTGGTGCTAGTGATCCTCATGCTCAGCCCTGATTGATATTAATTAGAGTTGAGTATCTAGTCTGGGAATAATACAATATTATGAACTGCTGAAGCACATCACTGCTTCAGAGGTGGGGCTTATTCTCCATTTGTTCAGTGCCTGTAACTGCCAGTGACATTAATGAGCATTCCTTGCGTGGCTGAGAGGAGACTACACCAGTGTCTACTTCACTGCTCCTCTAGTGTGATGTTCCCTATTAAAAAAAAAAAAAGCTTATCTCAGCCCCCCCACTCTTAAATGTGTATGCATGGAGTGTATATTATACCACATACAAAACCACATAGCGTTATGAGAGACACAACTGGGTAGGTTATTCATCCAAAATGAAAATAATATGCAGAAAAGAGACTTTATTTTAAAGTGATATGTGTATACTATAGCTTAAATGGTGTTGAAATGGCAGATTTAATTGTAGCACTACTTTGGGATCATCTCATAGGTAGAATGACATTTTAAAGACTGCCTTCTTACTGAAGGATGACAAGAGTAGTTAATTTCCTTGGGTGCTATCTTGTGTGACTACTTGAAGTAATCTTGTAAACTGAAATATTTTAACGTACATTAATGTCAGTATTGTATGGATAATAATTTATATTGACTCTGAAGATTAAAAGAAACATCAGACAGCAGTGCTAGATATTGATATTACTAAACAAATATTTTGATACACAGAATATTGTGTATGTCATTTAAAAATGCCAAACTTTACATTGAAAGAGAGATAAGCAGAATCTTATTTAGTGTTGAAATTTGTTGCCAACAAACCAAGATAATTTAATTAGTGGTGCACACAGTATATCTTGACAGCTCTGGTTTGGGAACATTATAATATGAATATTAACAATCAAAGAGTCTCTGAAAGTATTAGTGCCATGGTGATGAGATTAGTGAATTGGCCAATACTGTAGCAGAAAGCTAGATTCCAAGGGAATTATGCTTGAATGATACCAGTTGGTGCAATTAAAAGCCACAATTCAGTTGCCATATGGAAAGTGTTAGGCATCCTTACATGGTTTCAAAGCTATGTGCCGGAGGTTAAAGCGACATATGAAGAAAAGCATAAATTAAATATTTTGTGTTATGAAATTAAAAGTTGACTTTGCTTGAGCCAGAGGAGGAGGTGGATGGAAGACAGTTTGTATTTCATCAGGCCTTGTTTTGTAGGTGTTTCAGATTTGATGTGGTGCACTCTTAATTTGGCATGTTGATTGGAAAGCTGAATGGCCCGTGAAGTTTCTGCAAACAATCTCATTAAAGTGACATTTTTTGATCTCTAACAACCCTCCTTCTCCCAGCCCTCCAAAGTGGAGTTATTCAGGTTGATCTTTGTAAGAACGAAGTATATTCTGTGTAGTAGCTGAATGGAGTTCTCATCTAAGTGATAAAAACTATGTCTCTTGGGTTACTCATAGTCCCTCTTGGCTTAGTGAAACCTTAATTCTTCTGAATGAGAAGGCCTTGGTTGGGGAGAATGTTTGTTGTTTTTTTTCTGTAGATTGGGATGAAAAGTAACAACACTATGTTATATTCTATAATGACTTAAATGTAAGTAATGTAGTCCAGACTTTACACTAAAACTTTGGTTATAACAAAAATTGGAGATTTGTAGCACATGATTGTTGACATATGGGAATGTTCTTTACAGCAGCATTCATTAACAGAAGGGTTTTCTGTAGGTTTTGTGAACTCTGTAATAAGACCCAGGAGGAGGCTCAGTAAGTGGCTGTTTGTAGGCACCCTTGAGAAGAAGATCTTGGTTGACTTTTATGGTTTCTTTTGAATTCAGTTATGAACAGAGGAAAAAGAAGTCTCTTGAGTATGGAAACTTTGTAAAAGTTAGCTTTTCCAAAATTGGGGAAATAATTGTTCAGTAATGATATTTAAATCAAAATGGAACATTGCTCCCTGTGCTGCCGATGTTGGCCTTTATAGAAATCCTTCTGGATGGATTTTGTTTCATGAATGTCATCATCAAAACCTGGTTGAAAAGTAAATGGTAGATGTTGAAATGTACCAAATACTTGAAGTTATTTTTTGTAACTAAACCCCTTTTCTAGTTAATGTACTAGTTACTGAGAATACTTGGGAGTTTTCAGACCATGTATTTATAGATACATGGAAAATGAGTTATAGTTTTAGTTCAAAAATTAATGTGAAGAAATGGTGAAATAGACCTTCTCTGTGAATTTAGTTATATCTGCCAACATTGGCAGCAAAACTAAGCTTGTATTTACTCCTACAGAGTAACTACAGCTATGGGAGACTGAGTTGGGCTCTATTCCATTCAAAAATTATTAACCAAGTTCCAAATGCAAAATCTTCATTGTGTCTGATTTCTGAGCCAACAAAGTGTGTTTGTGTTGGAATCTCTCATGACATTTGTCTTGCAGTGTTGGAATGCCAGTGGTGCTAGCTGTGGTGAAAGGACTGTGCTGGCGCAGATACTTTTACTACTGCGTAATCTAAGAGAGTGAGGAAATTGCTTGTATACGTTCAACTGTTGCTGTCCTGGTCTCTCTGCAAGAGGTACAGCTGTACAGTGCACTTGCTTTTTGTAAACATCTAGATTTATTGTCATTGGAGCAATATGGCATATATTTTGTCTTGGAAACTGAATAATAGCGATGTCACTTGTGAATATGTGAGGCATCCTTTTTTGAGTTGGAAAGTCCTATATAGTTAGTGTCTTCCAAATAGACTGCTATCATGTAACCTCCTGTTGTGGGGTCCTCTAACAGCTGTGAAATTGAGTACCACTGGTTTTGTTTGTGTGGTGTAGCCTATCTTATATTATAGGGTAATTAATGATCCTATTGTTTTAGTCTCTAAACCTTTTGGCAGAGTAAATCCTTTTGCTCCTTAGAAGACCAAACTGTGGCCACAGGAGCCTCAAGGGTGATCAGTGCTGGAGAAGCTACTCGATGGCCAAGAAAAGCTTTGTGAAAACACACCTAAAAGATTCCGCCACACTAATCCTTGGGAGGGATAATGGGAGACTCCATAGTTCCCTGGTTCAAACCAAGGTCCCTGCCAAGTGTACATGAGAAGTTATTCTTAAATCCAAAGCTGTTGATAATAAAATGTAATACTTAGCAGGCAAGCAATTTTTCTGCTTTTTGTCAAAGCACTGATAGTTTGGTAATTTTCTCCAATAACCCTTCTTGATCTGAAAATTCAGTGGAATTCTGAAACTTATCAAACTGATTGTGAAAGGGTGTCTTGCTTATACCTTGAAAAATACCATCTTACCAGTCTTGCTTTTGTTTTTTACCCCTTTGGATTTAAATGGAGGCTCAGTGGCACTGGTCCCTTATATCATTTGCAGTGTGAATCCCTTGAGAATGTGAGATCCCACCTTAAAATGTGGGTGGACATCACTTATATTTTGAGCAAAGTTGCAGCAGAGAACTTTTAGTGCACCTGGAATTTTCAGCCATATATCCTTGGATTTCAAACTAACAAATGCAGGCAGTGTATGTTGCTTTAGCTAAAAGATGGATTGGTGTCTGGTCAGAAAAGCCTGTGTACTGTCCATCCAGAGAAATACTTTGTGTTTTCTGGTTAGTGTGGAATTTAATGCATTTGGGGCATTACTTTGGCAGCTTTAAAGGGATTAAGTATATTGAGGTTCCTATTAAAGTGTAACATTGTGATTCAGGATCTGTGAAAGAAAATCATGCATGGGTGTTTGATCTTGGGGTGCAGCCACACATGCTGTGAGGCATAAAATAAGGGGATAGACTCAGTAGGGAAGTGACAGAACAAAGTACTGTCTTGCAGGAGAAATGGGATTTGGGAGCAGCCTTGGATCTTTTGATCCATACTCTGAGCGAATGATGAGTGGTACAGAGGTGACAGATTTGTCTTGGGGGGGAAGAAGAATGGTGGGTAATGTGTCATATTGCCCTCAGAGATAGTTTGCTGTCTGATTCCCCAAAGATTTGGTAGTGGTAGGTAAGGACTAAGCTGCTTCTCGTTGTCCTATCATAAAAATCTTTTCTAATTCTAGGACAGTTTGTTTCAAGAGATTTAAGTGAAGAAGGTAGTAGCTGTAAAGCTAAGCCTTATGAGTCAAATGCATATAAAGAACAAATGCCTGTTTGGGGAGAGGGAATTTTCTCTGAGTATGGAGTAGCCCAGTCCTGAGCTCACAGAATAACAAGCAGTCTCTGTATTGCATAAGATGCTGTGGTTAAGCGTGTATCAGTGTTTCTGTAATGAACTACTCTTTCAGAAACAATAAATAATAATATTGCTTGTGAACTTTCCAAGTCTCTCTCTGTTCACATAGCGTACGTGTGTATAAACTACAGCTGCTCAGTCCTCTATAAAGAGAGAACATCACAGTCTAGCAAACAGAGTATCTGTCATTCCAGCTGAGCAAAGGTCTAAGGCAATAACCCAAAATATCCTGGAAGAAATTCTAAAAAGCATTGAAAAAATCAATCGTCTGATCCTGGAGGAAGGTCTTTGATGTAATCCTGGTAAGTTTATACTGGGAGCTTGCCTATTTCTTTATGGTCAGCCCTAGACTTTCTATATGAAAAGTGGATCAAATAATTTCATATGCCTCTGCTTTAAAAAAGGATGGTTGACAGTTTTCTAAAGCATACACACTGTTTAAATGTAGATTGTGGCTTTTAGCCGAAGCCCAGGTGGGGAGTAAAGGCTTTTCAAAACAAGTACTTACAGGAAAATAAATAATTCTTTGATATTTTTCCCATGGAAAAACTGTGCCTCATTTAGCCATCCTGAATATTTAATTTTATTTTGAGGATAAACTTCATAGGTTATCTCAGTTAAAACCATTTTTATTTATGAAAAGCTTATGTGCAGTGTCTTGTTCCTTATTGGATATGTATGCAAAAGGACTTCTTGAATACTGATAAATTACTTTTAAAGGTATATTTTTAACAAACTCAGCCCAGTTAGGTAAGCCTGGTTTTATCATCTTGAAAAATTCTGCAATATTTCTCTGGTTTGATGCAAAAGCCCTGCTGTAATAGAGGGGAAACTTCTTGTTGCTTTTGGTGATTTTATATTGGGTTCTCTGCCATATCAGTGGAAGAGAGGGGAGGTTCAAGTGGTGAGACTAATAGTCCTGATCATTCTGTGACAAGTTCACAAAAGTTTTTCCCAGTTGTACTGCCACTTAAATTCCCATTTGTAATTAGCAATGTAATTTTGCAGATAGCCTCTCTCAAAACATGCTTTTTAAAACTATTCCCACAGCACTGCTTAATACCCTTTAAAATACCACATATTTATTGTATGAAAGGTGTTTTTTATCTAATTAGATTGGTTTGTTAAAGTATTGCCCCACAGTCTCAGTCTCTTTTTTTTTTTTTTTTCCCCCTCTTCTACTCTAAGGCTGGTTTTAATCATTTATTTATGACCAATAGGAAGCACACAAAATCTTTAACTCTGGACTAATGCACAGCATGAAGAAGTAAATGAGATCTCTTCCTGCTTAAGCTATTGTACGGGGCTCTTCTTTGAAAGGCAGTCACTCTTGGACTAGAACATGGTGATGTGTAACAGAAAAGAAAGAAAATCCCAGCCTTTGGAAAGGAAGCATTGTACTTCTCTGTATTTTAGTTATCATCCTTACCAGGGCACTCTCTTCCCAATGTGCTGACTGATTTTTATTTTTTTTTAAATTTTTTTTTTTTTCAAAATACAATTTAGAAAAAAAAATGAGAACCATGGGATGAAAGTCAAAAGTAAGGCATGTTCAAGTAGCTCCATGTCCTTGGATGTTTGCTGTTATCCAAGAGGCACTGTTGCTCATGCTTAGTCAGTGAACATATGTGCTGCTTAATCACAGAACAAATCTCTGCTAAACCAATATGTCCTTAATATATGGCCACCTCTTTTTTTCCTGTTTCAGAAAGACAGCAACCAAAGACATCACAGTGGGAAGCCCCCCAGATTTGCCAGTAAATGAGTAACAGACAATGGGTAATGTCCTATGGGAGTAGCAAAAGGCTGTGAGGTCCCTTATTAGCTCTGCAACAGTAGTCTGACCCTCCTCATGAGTGTTTCAGATGGCAACACTGGCAGTACTGGTCTCCTCAAAATATGAAGAGAATTTCACCACCGCTGGGAAAAATAGGAAAGCTTGTTAAATACAGGAAAACAGAATGGTTAGACAAGAAAAAGGCATCTCTTGGGGTATGTTTTAAGCAAGAAAAGAGTCCTGGCCTACTGTACAGTCAGAATGTCTCCTTTTATCAGCAGGAGCTCTATCCAAAGACAGGGTGAGGCTTCCTCCTTCCGGACTCTCAATAGACATGGACTCTAGTCAAAATCTGCTGTTATGTGTTTTCAGTTCCAATATGCAATACTATCAATTCTACCTTCAGTTACAAATACATACAGGGATTCTTTTTTGAGAGGTGTGCCAGGCTGAGAGACATGCCAGATCCATTTGGCTTTAAACTGTGTTGTCAGAGCTTACTGATGTCAGTGGGCTGGGTGCTAATGGCTGATGGCAGAACTGGGTGGAGGGAAGTAACTCAGAAGAAAAAGCAGTCTTCTGATGCTCAATCTTATCTGTCTGTAAATGGGGTAAAAAAAATGTGTTACCTAGACATAGCCATCCACAGCCAAGAACCTTTCTTCTCATGATAATGGTGACTAAGAATGAGTATTTTGTGTCATACCTGGCTGCATGCCAAACTACATTGTAAGTTTTGTGCAACACTGGTTTGCAGCAGCCCTTCTTGTAGGGTGATGCCTTCCTTCTGTGTCAGTGCTGCTTTGTTTAGGTAAAGCACCAAGTTCTTACAGCAGGGTTCATTCAAACTTCACATGCCTGTTGGAACCACCTGCCTGTGTGGTACAGAGGGAAAAATGGGATAGGTTTTGCTTTGCAGGTTTTTTTGACTGTATGCTGTAGATAGGACAGATTTTGGAGCTAGTGATCTTTGTGGACTATAAAGGGTTAGGCTGTTGAAGTTTCACAGGCGCCAATCCACTGGCACACTGCAGGTGATCTCGGAGTGAATGTTGTTTAAAGCGCCTGTCCCACGGTTTCACAAATGTGCTCTGACCAGAGGATGTTTTTCTAACTTCAAAGGGCTTCTCAGGCTGGCTCGGTGCCTCACAGACTGAGTCCACAATTCCTCTCTGCTCGTGATGTGTTCTAACCATGTGTGATTTTTTTGGTATGTGATGTTTTCTTAAAGTGGCATTGACCTGTGTTCAAGCGAAACTTGCTCTTAAGCTTGTAAACACAAACTTGTCGTGTGGGCAGTTTTCATCTTAACCTGATGTGTTGGTTGTTTGGTTTTGGGTGTTTTTTTTTTTGAGTAAGAATAGACATCAAAAGAAGTAATTTATAGGAAAAGAAGAGAAAAAGAAATAAACATGCAGAAGCCTTTTGAGTTGCACCATCCAGAGGCTTTTCCTTGAAGATCAAAGTGTAGGTCCTTTGCTGGACATTCGGAGAAGAGCTTATTTCCACCTTAGCACTACTAGTGTTACAGTAGGATACTTTGTCTGAAATGTGCCTCTGCATGAGGGATGTGCAAAGGGGGAAAAGCAAGGCAAAAAGGAGTAGAAAGTGGAAGGCACCTGGGACACTTTTCAGAGACCTGGTACTTTCGTTTCCTCCCTCTTTAGCAACATTATATTAAAATAAAGTTCTAGGAACATGTTTGTATGTTTTAAAATATTAAAAGTTTCTTTTTCTCGTGTAGTACTTTGTAGTATAGTTTTCTGAAGGGGATTATTTTCAGGTTAATGCAAAATACATTTTCTTTTTGATGCTGGGAGTTACAAATGACTGAGTCTTTGTAGGACAAATTCTTTTACTGTTGAAGTCTATTAACTCTCCATTAACTCTGCTGAGAGCAGGGTTAGGCCCTGAAATATCTCCTGAGGTAGACTGCGCTACATTAGCTATGGTTGTGAATCTGGGAAGATCTCATGTTTCACAAAGTAAGTTGCGTTACTGGTTTTATGATGTTCTTGTGTTCATAAAGGCTAGAAAAAGTAGGGTAGTTTGAGGTTTTAAAGTCATCGTTTTCACTTTACTGTTATTACTATTGTGGATGGGTTTGAGTATATTAAAAAACCCAAACCAACAGCAAAACAAACCCTCTCTTCAAAGAAAACAATATCTTACAAAATAGACCGTATTGCTTTCTGTTTGCTGAGTGATTGAAAAGAATCATGTGCTGTTGGAATAAAACATCATATTGTGAATGACATGCTGTGAACAATATATCTCAGCTGTGCAACGAAGTTTTGCTTCTCATGAGTAACAGTAACACAACCTAGCACTTAATAATTAAATCAAGTTTCAGATACAGCTTGATTCCCAACATCCTTATCCAGATGAGATCCTGGAGAAGTTAGTGATGTTTGGGACCTAAGCCCTAACAGCAAACAACCTGTGCTACCCTGCCATCCCCTGGTTATCGACAGGAACCATCCCACCACATTTATTTTGGCTAGTTTTAAAGCAGGTGGCCAGGATGAATTCCTAGTTTCAAAGTCACAGCTGCTGCTTTGAAATTGTGTAAGAAGGGCTTTGGTTTCTTAACACAAAATAACTGAGCTGCTATTTGGTATTAGAGCATCATTATTCTGGGAAATGTGCTCCTGATTTTAAAAATATCACCTGTATGGAAGTTACAAGTTTTATATCTCGTGATTCTAAGGGCAAACAGCTGAAAAGGTTTCTTGTTTGACTGATGATTAAGAAATCTTCAGTGACTTGAGTAAATGGAATCTGAAAGTAGTATTTAAAATTAATATCAGTATTAGAAACGCAGAGTTACTGCAGAAATCTCTTAAGTATTAAAAATTTGGGGGCAGATTTTTCTGGGTAGCTGTGAGATTTTTCTCTTTAAACTGGATGTCTTTGTGGCAGTTACCTCAAAAATGCTATGTCTTTATCATTAAATCAATTTAAAAGAGCAAGTGGACTTCATACCATCGCAGTAATGATGCTGTGGTTAAACAGAAGGAAATGTTCCATTACATTTCTCTCCTTATAAAATTTTGTTTTAAAAAGAGCCTTCTTGGGTGACTTTTTCAGTAGTGTCAGCAACAGTGTCAGCAGAATGGTGAATTTGTGTCGCTGAAGTATAAAGAGAATTCATGAAGGAGTTTGTGTTAAGCATAGTTTTCTTTTTATAAAAAAGGATTCTATTCACTGCGTTTTTTTCTTCTTTTGTATTCCCTGCCATCTTATGATATTATAATGTTTTTTGCCTACTTTCAAAATTTCATAGATATATATTTATAATAAATATATGTCATGTAAGCCTTTTTCTAATGTAAGAGAAAGTTTTTATGCGAGGTACACAGCATGGGGTGTTTCTGGGCCTTCATTCTCATATGATCCTGTCTCACAATAAATATATCAAACGGGAATGAACAAAATGCAATCCTCTCAGACTGGGTGGAAATGTGCTTTTAAGAAAGAGGAGGAAAGGCTGGTTAAAGGAAAGGCTAGACCTTTCCTATGAAAGGAGGCCTGAAAAAGTCGAGTAGGCAGAGAGGGGAGTGTTTCTTCAGTTTATGTGAAGAGGTTTGTAAAGGATGAAAAGGGCAAAATTAGGGTTTATTTGGTATCGGGACATGGTCAAAGAAATGAGTGTAGGAATCACATGTGTAGGGTATAACAAGATCGTTGAATTGGTTGTTAAAGGGAGGAAGTGAGAATGGGCACATCAGAAGTACAGGTAGTACTGATGGGATATCTGGGCTGTGCCCTTCATCCTTTTTGTTTCAGTTGTAAAGTAAACGTTGCTTGTGGTTTTTTTTCTTGTGATAATAATTACTAGTAGCTCCCTTGTCTGTGGGAAACTGCGTGTTCTAGTGCAACACTTCTTAGATTTATCTGTTAACAAGTAGTGCTGGACTATATTTTACATACAGGTATATATGGCAGAAAGATCCCTACCCTTAGATGCGTCAGTGGCTCAAAAACAGGCTTGCATCTCTGAAAACGGAGTGTGCCTTTGCTTAATGAGGCTGACTAGTGTAGCTACTTGGGCCTCTACTTAGTGGCTGGGATTTTCATGGGTAGGATGTCAGCTCCGTTGTGCTTCAGGACATAGGATAATAGCATACTGAATAGCACTCTGAATCACATTGCAGGTGGGCTCTGAAATCATCTGGGATTAGGAGATTGGTCTATGGGCTTGGATGTAAAGTTGTGAGGTGTTTGTGATATGGGTGGTCAGAGATGGATAACCATGGCTGTTGTGCTACCTGGTCTCTGAAACTCTGAATTTATGGCTTAAGAATGAGATACAGGAGCCATGTAGTCTAGTCTAGATCCTAGCTTTGGCTGTATATCCTTTCTCAAATTGCTCAAATATGAATCTTCACAGAGACCCAAGATAGCTAAGCACTTTCCACTCATTTAGCTTCATTTGTCTTCTCTCTGAAACGATGAGTTTTATCTGCTTTTTCCCACTTCCTCATCAGGGAAGTGGGGATAGTTTTTTATCTTTTTGCCTACCTAGGCTGTTGAGACAAACAGAAATATTTAAAGTTTATGAAGAACTCCAATGCCAGCTGTACATTTAATTCATTGCTGTGTTTTTATGAGCAAGCCAGGTATTTATTATCTACTTTCCTGAGCAAAGTAAGAAAATAAGAATGAAAAAGAATGTTTGAATTTCTTTTGGACTTTATATAATCTCCGTTTGCAAAAGACCCCAAACCCTCATCTTTTTTTAAGCATTTGTTAAAAATTCACCTGAGGATGAGCTCTGATGCACCAGCTAGACTTGAGGCTTTGCNATTTGCAGAAGACCCCAAACCCTCATCTTACATTATTTCTTCTGTTGCTCTACAGTAATATTCCTAAAATCCTGTTGAAAAGGGACCTTTCTGAACTGGCTTTTGTCACAATCAGTGGCACAAGAAGTCTAGTTCTATAAAATTTGTGTAAAGGCAGTTTTAACACAAAGAGAAAAAGGTATTTTACTTCCCACTCATCCAAACACGAGTTTGGACAAGGTCAGAACGTGGTGGAAGGGACATATCTTTAATGTGTGAGCTCAATCTCCACTCCTTGTGGAGGCCTGCCCAAGGACATGTGCATTCAACTGATGCAGACTTCCTGCTTATTGTGGTACCTTGGTTTTGGTAATGCATATAAATTCAGTGCAAGATTAGTTGGAATGTAGGAATAGAGTGTATGGCTAGGATATGTATAAATCATAATAGGTAAGTATAAGATGAGTAGAATGCCAGACTTCTACCACTGTTGCTACATGAAATGAACTACACAGATATAACTACAGGGTGAAGGAAAGCATTTGTTAAAAATTCAACTGAGGATGACTCTGATGCACCAGCTAGACTTGAGGCTTTGCTGGAAGATGAGCTTTTTTTCCTGGTGTTTGCTTGAATAATGAAATTACCCTCTCTTGAAGGTTATTCTTCAGAGCAGCAGAGTTTGTACATGAGCAAAACTGTATGTCAAAATGTTTACAATGAACTGAAGTGGTGTGGTGAGTCAAAGCAGTAGGCTTTTGTTTGCACTGGCTTTGTAATGGAGAGCCTTATAATGAGGGTGAACTATGCCTCCTGTTCTGGTGGGCCTTTGTACTATTTGGAGCTCAAAGTGGAGCAGGTTTACAGGTTAATTAACACCTCTTCCATCCTTCTTGTGGTACTGGCAGTGAAGTATCACCCATAGTCATGTTTAGAAATGATGACTGATGGTTAGTGGTGGGTACTCCCAAGCTTTTTAACTGTGGCCACTGAATTCTCTGCTGCAAATGTCATATGTGCTTTTAAACAATAGAAGCACAGTTAAATGTCTGGTTCTGAAGAGGCACGTATTGTCCTGGTAGCCTGGCAGCAGCAAGCACACCCCTACACCTGTGTGTGTGCAGCCGGGCACATCACAGCCTGTAGCTTCTGTGCTCCCCCCTCCATATAAATATGAAGAGAATTCAGACAAATTCTGCCTGTCTAAAGAGGATTTAATGGCATCTCAAAACCCATTATTATGTATTTAAGGTTGATTTCTCTGAATATTGAATTGTAGGGATGGTTTTAATCTAGTGGCTCTGTGGTTTTGGAGAGTTTGGTCAGTCTGGCTGGAATTGTATTTCAGTCTGTGTGTTGGATATGGGTATTTGGTGCATTTTTTTTGTTTGTTTTGGTTTTGGGTTGTTGTTTTTATTTTATTTTATCTCCCTTGGGAGACTTGAAGTTTTCTTTGGCTCCTATTTTCCACAGATTACAATTTTGCAGCAGTTGCCCTATGCTTCTTTATTTTCTTCCCAGTACCTCAGGTCTCAACACAACCTAACAATGAGTTAGATACTTCTATTTTAATAGTTATTGCCTTAGCTTGATTTAAATGCTACATTGTTTAGAGACTAAATCTTGGTGGAGAAGCAAAGCCATGTGGTGGTCTAACTAGCAGGGTGCACATCTGGGTGTGGAATGTCACAAATCTTTTACCATACTGTAACATCACAGACACGTGTACACCATACATCCTGCCTAACCATACCATACCCAGTGTACAGATAGCTAACAAAACTCCATGGGTAGCATATATGTATTTTGGAGCTTAAAGAATTTCTCCTTGCATCTCCTGTGAGTGGAAAGATGATGGAGCACAGCTCAGCTCAGGAAGAGGACATTTCAGCTTCAGAGGACATCTCAGCTCATTTCAGGAAGAGGACAGTGCTTGCTGCCTTCCTTGAGGCAGCAGGGAAATTGGGAAGAGAACTGTGATTCAGTGAATCATAGTCATCTCTCAGACAGCTCCAGGGGCAGTACAGCTCTCAGCTACTGCCTTGCTTGCAGTGGATTATAGGGTCATAATACAGCCCCCTGTGCTGAAGCAGAAAAGCAGTAGATTCAACCTTGGGAGCTGCTTTATGTTGTCTAGGAATGAAGAATTCCTCTGTAAGAATGTAATGCTTTTTATCCAACTTCTCGATTCCCATGCTTCAGCAGTATATTTATCTTCACCATTTTTGTGCTGTGAATAGTGGAAGGCCAAAAAACACACATAAAGGACTTCCTTTACAGCCAATGATATGTGCAGTCTAGCATCCTGTGAAGTTAACAGGGATTAAGGTGAATGACCATGTGAGCAAGGGAAGCATCCCATCAGGAATTATGTCTGTTTCTGTGTAGTAACCAAAGCAATACTATCTAACAGACTTTGAATCAAAGGCTTGGGCAGCTAAACCAAGCTAATCCCCGAAGATGTACTATTAAAGTAATTTCCGGTGTATGGAACAAATATTGTAGGAGCTTTGAAAAATATTTTCTAGCTATTGTTAAGAGAAGAGTTGGGGTGTGAGCTATAAAATTCTGATCTGGGTTCAGACTTTCTCCGTATTTGTGGTTTTGGTTTGTGCCTGTCTCTAGTTAGCAGGGATATAAATGTTACAATCCACCCATGTGGCTTGAGAGCTGTGCTATGCTAGTACTGTCAGTCTCACTTCTTCAGTGCATCTTTCTTGTAAAGAAGATTTCTTTCTCCTGTAGTCAGATCCTTTCTTTTACTGGGACAATTCTGAATATTCTGACAAATAAGGACAACTTGACTGGGCCTAGTACAGCTACAAATGTAAAGTGTTATAACAACATGAGAAAGATGTTTTAAAAAGTGAAACACAATGTTTCTCATAAATTCTCTCAAAGTGAAAACTCAAGTTTGTATGCTCTTACAGAAAAGAAAGTAAATGTCATGTTATCTTTTTAGGAGAGCTTATATTTCTTTATATCAGCTTTGATAGCTTGTTATATTTCATTACTCAAGCAATTGAAATTAATTGTTAGATAGGAAAAGGTTTACTGAATAGTGAATATCCTTGATTTTGGAGAACTTTTAAGTGTGAAAAACAAACACCAAGAATTAGGTCCTATAGTGATTGGAACTAAGTGCAATTACAAAAACAACTCTGATTTCGGCTAAAAGAGCTGTCTGCTCAGATCTGTTAGGCTAGGTCTGACTGGGCACTAAGTTTATAGAGTGGGAGATTAGGGCTCTCGTTCTTGTCAGAAGACATAACTTTTGAGTAGCAGTGAGAAATGCCACTTTTGCCTCAGTCTTTACTGCTAATATCAACTACCAGGAGTCCCAGAACTTTAAAACTACAGAGGAGGATGGGAGGAAGTTTTTACCTCAGTTAATGAGGTTTGGGTCAGAGAACAGTTGAGCAAACTGGACATCTGCAAGTCCATGGGCCTGGATGGGATGCACCTGAGAGTGCTGAGAGAGATGGCAGAGGTCATTGCTAGGCCACTCTCCATAATCTTTGAGAGGTCCTGGAGAATGGGAGAGGTGCCTGAGGACTGGAGGAAGGCCAATATTATCCCAATCTTCAAAAAGGGCAAAAAAGATGACCCGGGTAACTATAGGCCCATCAGCCTCACCTCCATCCCTGGGAAGGTGATGGAACAGCTTGTTCTTGCCACCATCTCCAAGCATTTGGAGGAAAGGAGGCTTATCACAAGTAGTCAGCATGGATTCTGTAAGGGGAAGTCCTGCTTGACTAATCTTATAGCCTTTTATGATGGCATAACAAGATGGATGGATGAGGGGAAGGCAGTGGATGTGTTTTTTCTTGACTTTAGCAAAGCTTTTGATACTGTCTCCCATGGCATCTTCATTGCCAAACTTGACAAGTATGGATTGGGAGACTGTGCTGTGAGATGGATTGGGNAAGGATAGGGAGCTGCTGGAGAGAGTCCAACACAGGGCCAGCAAGATCATGAAAGGATTGGAGCATCTGCCCTAGGAGGACAGGCTGAGAGAGCTGAGTCTCTTCAGCCTGGAGAAGAGGAGACTGAGAGGAGACCTCATTAATGTTTATAAATATGTTAAGGGTGAGTATCAGGAGGAGAGAGCCAGGCTCTTCTCAGTGTCATCCAATGCTAGGACAAGAGGGAATGGGAGCAAGTTGGACCACAGGAGGTTTAGTATTAACCTGAGGAAAAACTTCTTTACAGTAAGGGTGACGGAGCACTGGAACAGGCTGCCCAGGAGGCTGTGGAGTCTCCTTCTCTGGAGACATTTAATAGCTGCCTAGACACATTCTTGTGTGACCTCGTCTAGGTGATCCTGCTCTGGCAGGGGGGTTGGACTAGATGATCTTTCTAGGTCCCTTCCAACCCCTAATCTATACTGTGATACTGTGAAATGGTTATCCAAATGTGAACAGAACAAATGAGCTAAGCATTGAACACGCTTTCTCCTGGGCTGTCACCCATTGTATCTGTAGCCTGATGTGTGGCACTTAATGTAATTTCAGACTGCCTTCATTCTAAGCAAAAGCTGATAATGTGCGAACATGTGTGATGGTCCTGAGATGATGGCAAGCAAGGCTATCAGACACTGCATGGTGTCTGCTTTCAGAGGGGATTTTAGTGGTGGCTTCTGTAGAGTTAGGTTCTGGCAGTCTTAAAGGTGTAGCAGAGAATATTACAGAAACAAGCATACAGGCGTTCTCAAATGCTTGGCACTTGGTCATCAATTTAATCTATTTACATATTTCCTGTACCACTGTGCAAACAAATCAGTAGGCAGAATCCTGAAACCATTTTCTGAGGCAAAGTTCCAACTGATACCAAAGAGGTTGGGATTGCTTGTTTACAAGCATGTGAATTTGACTTTTAGAGAAATCCTCTTTCCTTTTGTTGACTTTTTGGACCCCCTTCATTAGGAACTTAATGAAAATCGGTAGAAAATTTCAATCAGTTGAGGCTGCAACGCCAGCTGAGTTGTCACTTGCTGTTTCTCTTGGAGTATTGCAGGGGACATTGCTTCTCCAGAAACTAGCGTAAGTCTACAGTATTGTTGCTTTTCCCTGTTTCTCATCCCTCACTGAATTTGCAACTACTCCTCTGCTAGCCTTGTTAGATCTGTGGATAAAAGTACATGTGGTGAATTTATATGTGTTTCAGCATTGATGCGGAGGCTAGTCCAAGTTTGGTAGTGCTTTGCATGCATGTGGAGATGTTATCATGCAAGCAGTGTGCAATATATGGTTCTCTGCCACTATTACAATACTTTTGTTCCCAGAGAAACTCCCAAAAAGATAATTGAGCGAGCTTGAAGAAATTCATAGAAAAGCTAACTGAAAGAGCAAATTATTTGCTGCTTATATATCTAGGGAAACTAGGAAGACTTCCTGTTATAGGCAGAGAGTGAAAGACTAAAAAGTACCTTTATTTATCAGTTATTTATGTGCTTACTTATACAGACTGTTATTGTGATATGGAGTGTTTGTGCAGCAGCTATTCTGGAATACCTACTGCAATCAGTTTCCATATGTAAACATGCCAGTAAATACTACTGAAGAAATACTACTGAACTGAAGGAGAATTTAGTTTAATATTGTTTGAAGCTCAAAAAAGGTTATTTAGAACTGTGAAGGAGTGCAACCAGGAATAGCAACGGGGTAATTTAGGAAAGATTGGGTGTAAAGAGATGGTAATGGAGGTCTATTTGAATATGGCAAAATTCTTGGAAAATGGTACAGGTTTTATTTTCTCTTAGAATTGTTAAAACTGGACAGTTTACATCTCCGACTTTCTTAAGAATGTAATGGAAAATTGAGTCTTCAAAGCTGAGTTTGTTGAACTTGGTCCATTGCAGTTTCTTCTGCTGAAAATGTAGAATCATTGTGTATGTCTGCATCAGCAAAACTGAGATTGATAGATTTTTTCTCCCTTTATCTTGTATACATGATATATTCATCATAGACCTACTGTTACTGTAAGCATGACTTTAGCAGATTATGCTGACAGCAGTAGCTGTAACTCAGAACTGTGTCCTTCTTAAAGATTAATGATCTTTGAAATAACAAATATATTGGAAATGCCCAACTTGGAAATTGTCTTCATAACTAGAATTGTTGGTGTAACAGCAGACATCTTCCCCCTGCTATTTGCTGTAATAAAGCGGAAGTAAAATGACAGAGCAGTTAAGTTTTCATTATCTCAAAGGTACTATTGGAGAGAAAAGATCCCTTCATGAGGAATATATATACGTGTTGGGAAGGGCAGGAAGAGGGTGATGACAAGCCATTTTACAGTATCACATTTGCTTATGGCTTATAGGGAGTGCTGCAAAGAGCTTGAAGCTGTTAACACATCTGAGCATTGTTGACTTATTCTGGTTGCCATCACTCAGTAGGCAGAAAACAGCTCAGCAGGCAGAGGGGCCAAAAGCTTGCCTTCTGTGGGTGGGCATTGTTTTGGGGGAGAACCAGAAACTTGTTTGTTACAGTACAGACCTGGCAGTAAATTAATCATGACATTGAGGGAACATATGTATAGACATGACTTCATAGAGTTGTCATAAATTATGCTCTTGCCATATTTTAATTTCCAAGTCTCTTGAATCTCAGACAAGGTGCTGTAGATGTAGTTATTAAATTCTGCAGAAATATTTTTATTGGGTAAGACATTGCTTGATGATGTAGCTGTGAAAGCCAAATTCAGAGACTAGCAAAAGGTTCTTTATCCATGCATTTAGGAGGAAAAATATTGTTCTATAACACTCAGTTATTATTGAAATACTTGTTTTAAATTTACCTTTTTTCCTGCATATATGTACGCGTGTGTGTGTGTGTGTATGTGTATATATATATAGTCACAGTCCTGACAATGTAGGGTTTATTCTCTTTGTTATTGGATCATCAATAACATTGTCATCAATAACACACAAGTGGAAACACAGCTTTAGAAGCAGTGGTTCAGCAGACACTTGCTACTGCAGAGTGACCTGAGGACACACTGTCCTTTTTCAGCTGTTTTGAATTCTCTTAAGAGAAGACACTGGATAGGATATTTAAAAGAAAAAAACAAAACCCAAAAAACCTACAAACAAACAAAAAGCAACCCCAATCCCCCCAAAATTTAGACAGTATACTTCTTTCAGTGCAAAAGTTAACTTCTGTGGGAGCTGAGTTAGACTAAATATTTCTGAAAAAACAGTGTCTAGTTCCCTGGTTTTCCAAAGTTTTTCCTTCATGTGCACTGAAAGGGGAAACTATGTTCTCTGCACCTTTCTGTACCAAAACACATGTTGCTAATTACTTGGTTTCTCCCAGGGGCTGTTCTTTTAGGTGGTAGTTTGCCTTTCTCTTTAAGCCTATACGGACAGCCAATGCCAGAGGAAGCTTAAAATAGGTTGTCTGCACTGAGGGTGTGTGGGAAACCAGGCTAAAGTGGAATGGCAAAGTACTGGAAGAGCTAAATCCCACCTCATCCCACCTTATCTGTGTAGCAAACTGTGCTCGGCTGGAGATTTCTTAGGATCAAGTACCCCGAAGGCCAATATGGGAATTTTGTTGCAGTTTTGGGGCAGAAGGTCCCTGTGTGAGCGAGGCTGTGGACACATCAGAACTGGCAGCTCCATGGAGTGCTGTCTGCATTCCCTTATACCCCATGGTAAGTACAAAGTAACTTGAGGCAGCTTATGCCTTTATTTACCCCAGTGGAAGTGCTGACATGAGTTATTACCGTGGAATGCCTGCCATGTAGCTATACTCTCAGATGTCCTAATGTTGAGAAATTAGCCTAAAGCACTTTGCTGGGGTTCATCCAGTAAAATTTCCTAACTCTTAGTCATTTGCTTCGTAAACCATGATAGCAGAGTTGTATCAAATGGCAAAGTCCTACATCTCCTTACTTATAGCTTGGAACAAAATTTAAGAGTTATATATTGAGTTTAATTTGATATAATAATAATTTATATAGTATAAACACACTAAGATATATATTCTGTTGCTGGAATTAATCAGGAAAAAGTCATGTATGTAGAATTCTCCTCTTCATCTTTCTTTTAAAAACACACCCTTGCTCCTGGTTCATATTGAACAGCATGGGTAAATAAAGTCCTCTGCCACAAAACAGGTGTAAGTCACTGTCCTGCCCTGCCAGCATGTCTCAGTCATGACTTGGAGAGGCAGAGCTTGGCCTGTCTGGTGAAACTGCCAGTTGTGTTACAGGCACTTACTTAACAGAAACTGGAAGTGAAATCACTTTTTCATTTAACATTGGATAATAACTTTCAGCCACCACAAGATTGAGCTGGATTTGAAACAGCAGCATGTTATTGAAAGACACTGTTTCCTTTTCTGATCTGCTGAGCCAGCTTGTTCTCCAGAAGCATTTGAAAAAATGTGAGTGGAGGCTAAGAACATGAATTTTTTTCTGCTGCTTCAAATGTATTTGCCCATGTCTCATTCTCTCACACTCTGTGGAAGCCTTCAGTTCACTGTTCGCTCTTCAGTTCTCAGGTGTCATTTGGCTTCAATGCAAAATTCTTGGAAAACAGAGATGATTTGGAAGAGGATGAAACTTTTGTCCTACAAGACTCTTCCTGAAGCAGACAAGTGGTTTCCTTCCTTGTAAGGAGCAAGTGAGTGCTCTGAGCCCTTGCAAGCCACCTTGGTTCCTTGCTCTTGACACACATTGGTCAGGACACTTCTGCCAAGAGTTTTACTTGGACTTACATCAGCAGAAATGCCCCTGATAAGTAGTAGTCATTGTTGAAGTCTCATGACTTTGACTGTGGAGCCTTTAGGTTTTCTTTTTTTGAAGACTGCAGCTCCATTTATAGTTGTTGTTATATAAAAATGTGACTGAGGGTTTATCTTTTCCTTTGAGATGTATGGCACTAGCTCTGGGATTGCTTCCAAGTTTACAAAATGAGTCTGTGGTTTAGACCTCTCTGATAAACATTTTTTTGTTGTTGCAACGTTGGATCAGATTTTTGTTGTCATAATGGTTGGCGCATTTGGCAGCTTGCATTTTAAATAATTAGGAGATAAAATTGGACTGTGCTTGAAATCTAGAATGTCTGGTATGTTGTTGCTTTACTTAGTGATGTTTTTAATCCCCCTTTTAACTTTGAAGGCTAATGTAAGGCAGTTAAGAACTGAGGACTGATAATATTTTTGTCATTTCTGAAACCTAGATCCAAGCTAGCTTCTCTTACAATATTTCACCCTCCCAGGACACTTTGAGATAAATCTGTCTTTATCAAAGGAAGTCTGATTTTGTGGTGGTTTGTAATATTAAATATTCATTCTAATTTGCAGAGTTGAGACAATTATATAGAAGTTCCAAATAAACTTTACTTTGGATTTTGAAGCTTTAAAAATATGCTGCTCACTTAATTTCATTCTTTAGTAGCCAGTAAAAGAGTTTACTGCTCAGATGCATTGGAAGTGAGATATTTTGGAAAGATTGTGGAAAATCTGTGCCCTTCACAGTATGTGAAACAGTGTGACAAACTGAAAGGCAGGCATGGGGGTTTTGAAGGTTTTCTTTCTATTCTTTTTTTTTTTTCCATTTCCTCTTCTTTTTCCTGGATACAGTGCCATGGGAGTTGAGGGAAGAAGCAGAGTAAAATAGCAGGCTAAGCTGGGAAACATTCTTCCCACTTAAGGAATCTTTGCTGTGTGAAATACGTATGTTGAAAATAGTGTTTATATAATTTTCAATCCAGTCATATTGAGGAAAAGAATCCTTATATGGAATATTGTTCTGCATCTCATAGGAGCCATTGTGTCCAATTCTGGTCTAGAAGTGGGTGCATTTTAACAACTGGAGAAGTAATTTTCTGTATCATTAGAATCAAATTCTAACAAAAAAACTCCAAAACCATCACCACCACAAAACCTTCATGTAACTGACCATAATTTGCAATAGACTGCATTCAGCAGAAGACTGATAAGGCAAAATCTGTGAAAATGTGGCTGAGTCTGTATCCTCTATATCCAGGCTTGGGAAAGGAGATGTATTTAGGAATGAAGTAACAAAGACTGCAAGCATTGAAGTCTAACTCATATGCAGATTTTTATTCTTTTTAAATACTGTCTTGATTTTTCTGAGTTAACTTCTTTAGTCCAGAATAAATCATGTGAGGAAGGAGAACTAGAAATCTTTGGTTTATAGCCAGCTATATAACTACAAATGCCACTTCCAAGGAAACATTTTTTGTTAAGAGTCTACCAAATATGCTACAGAATGGTAGTTGTGGCACCTGCTCTCACTTCACATTCTCATAGGCATCTTCAAACAGAAAGCACAGAAATTCAGGGACTTTGAATTCACCTTGTTTCCTTTGTACTGGTGGTCCCTCAAGTACAGAATTGAACATGGCAGCATGGAAGAACATAACCTTGCTCTTGTCTGAGCTGAGTCTGTTCTGAAGATAAACTGACTACTCAATGTGCTTTCTTTCAAAGGGTCTAAATTCACTTTGTTCTCTTTACAGTTGATTTTCTGTAGAGATTGGGCCTCCCAGATTTTTCCTCTGGGCGGGTTGTGGGGGGAGATCCAGAGGCACAGGCAAGTGGCAAAGCAATTCTGTTCTGCTGTTGGTGACTGTAATTTGTGTCTAGATTAATTAGCTTATCCATTTGTGGATGCAGTGTTTGGTGAAGAAAGTAACTGGGAGTGTTGTGAACCAACAGTTAGGGCTCTTGCCCAAATATGAGTAAGAAAGCATACACTAGCTGATATTCTCAGAGCAAGCATGCTCCCTCTTCATGCTTACTGTGCATGCATACACACATTTTTAAATGGTGAAAATAAAAGTTTAGAAAAAACCCACTGAAGTTTGAATGGTGAAAGTATGTACATAAAATCAAGCTGTTTCCTTGTGGAATGTGACTTAGGGAGAGGAACACCCAAGTTTTAAACTTCCTCCTTCAAAATTTATGAAAGCCTCAGAGACTTTTTTTCCCCTCTTTTTTTTATATGTCAGGATCTGTTTCAGGATTTAACTTTTTTTTTAAACATGTATAACCACAGTATGTTTCACAACTTGAGTTAATGCAGCTTCCATGTGTCTTGAATACAATAGTAACTTCTGAAACCAATATTTCTTCAGAGAGCAGTAAAGTTGTTTCTTCATGACACCAGTAAGTAGTTTCCTTGCCAAGAAGTATATTGTAAGATTTATTAGACTCTCCATTGCCCTCTCCCCAGTAACCCAGATTTTAGCTTCAAGTAAAGCAAACATGTTAAAAAAGTACTCTTTAACTTCAGGCTAGGCAGATACAAAATAAAATCCTCCAGGGGTACATTACAACTAAAAGATTCACAAGCCCTCCAGGGGGTTTAACTTTTTAAGTAGGCATTTCGCAAGTATTTGTTGCATAAACCATTTTATGCCCCAGGCTGGGGTTCTTGGAGAGTTTTTTTATTATTATTTTAAACATAAGACATGCAGCAATAAATTTATTTTTGTGAAAAATAATATCTCATCTATGCTTAGAGGTGATGTTCTGTGATTTATGGCATGTGTTTTCTTGGTTTAATGTTTAATATCAAATTTCTTGGACTGTCATTTTAGTCCATTCAGTACCTTGAGGTGTTGCTGTATGAAATGGGGATCATACATGCCAATTAACTCCACTCGCTTTTCTAAATTGATTGCTTTTTGTCTACTGAAACTCCATCTTTGGTAATTGGAAAAACAGGCTTTGGAGACTGACAAAGGCAAATGACAGCTATTTATATGTTATCCTCACTTAACTGAATAGACCAGATAGACATAAATGCCCTGGAAAATAGCATGTCAGAAAGAGGAGATAGGTAGCCTTCCAGTTTTAGGAGATCTGGCTTCACTTTCCTTGCCTTTCAGAACCATCCTTGTAAGCTTGGGCAAGTCGTGTTTCTGTATTTAAATGCTGTTCATCCTTCCCACAAAGATAATTATCCTGTATTTGTTTCCTTTAATTTTTAACTCCTGGGACAGAGTCCCTCTATTACAGTGCTGTAATGTGCAAACCATTGTCTACAGTTTCATTGGGGCCTCTTAAGTGCTACTGAAGTGCAAATGACAAGCAAGAATACGAAGAATGGAAAATGAGTAACGTAAGACAAAAAAGGGTCCTTTTTAAGAGTGTAGCAGGAAGCAAAATAAGAAGCTTAATCCAACCTTGAGCCTTCCAGAAGTGAATGAGGAGCTGTAACTCAAAGAGATTTTGGAAGAGAAGCCCTTGAGTATTGCAGGCTTCCAAGTGACAAGAAAATGTAGGAAAAAGACTCTTGATTGTCTTTTTAGACAACTTGATAGTTGAAATGTTGCATTTAAATAAAAATGATCATCCCTTCGAAGTAGAAAGAGTAACAGAACCTCTTGTAAGAAGGGAATGATGTGTCTGTCAAAACAGTGATATTCAAATCATCAGACATGAAGGATAAAGACAAAATACCAAAAGCTTCAGAAAAACAGAAAGGGAATATAAATCCCAGAAAATGTCTTTCTTTCCAGATCTGAGTGTCTTACACAAGAAAAAGGAGAGCCCCGATACCTGTAAGATTTTCTTTTTAAAAGAGGAGTTGAAGCAAAAAATAGTGTGGATCAGAGCTTAGAGTCAGATAACAGAAAGTCGTAGCTATTTGATAGACTGACAGTTCTTGGTGGACAGAGAAAGTCATCCTGTATCCAGAGATATTTTGAGATCTGAAGGTAGGAGGAGGAGAACTACTAGACATTAGTAAAGTGAAATAGTGTTTGTCTTGAGACTTTAGCGTTGGAAAGGCACTTGGTAACACAAGTTCTACAAGTGTTCACTTCCTTCACCTCCATTGCCCAGAAGAGGGTAGTTCTATGTATTTGTGCAGGAGCATCCTTATCTCCAGCAGGAGTTTATCAAGCTCTGACAGCAAGACAGCTATAAATTTGTTTCTACCAACCACTGCTTTCAAAAATGTAATCCAGGAATGAGCCTTGCTTAAAGCCCTAGTCTGAATGAGAAGGATGTAGAACTATAAATACTTCTACCCTGGCTGCATAAAGTTGAGTGGTATATTGTCTGACTGCTAAAGGGCTTTGCCTGGGCTTTGCCTCACACAAATTTGAAAACTATTCGTGAGAGAGCAGATTTGCTCAATTATTGATTCATTCCATACACTGCATGCTTTCTAAGTCATATGTTGTATAAAAGCTCATGGCTGTACAATCATGGAGACATCACTAGTTAATCAAGCTGGAATGGTAACCTGCTGGATTTGTGCATGGCATAAATATGATTTGCTTTGTTGCTGGAGAAGTATGAAATAGTTCCAGGTGTGGGTATGTGCTGGTTGGGGTGGCAGAAGGTGGTTACCTTTTTTTTTCTTTTTAGTATTTTTGAAGTAGAAACATACTACATGTGATAGATCTCTTCTTTACATCACAACTTCTGTACTCTTTTACCTGTCCTGCACTGAAGGAGTTAATTATATTAACAGGCTTGTGCTCAGTTATTCATCTTCAGGGATGTTTCTCTGTTAATTTCTGTCAATGATTTGATGTCTATTGCAGACCCTCTTTGAGGCTTTAGTGGTTTTGCTCTGTCATTTCCATTTTCATTCTTCCATTTGGACCTGACAAATTATATTTGTTTCCGTTGTGGCTATAGGTGATTCTGTTTTTCTATTTTATGGACCAAATAAAGTCCTTGGATGCATCTGTGCAGTTTCCATGGACTTCAATCATCTATGTATTTTACACATAGTCTTTTTTTTTTTTTTTTTCCCCAACACAGTCATCATTTCAGCATGACAGTAGTATCCTAATGTTGTAGCCTCCTGGTCTCTTAAATAAAGTGAAAATGAGCCAAATTCTTTCCACATTTACACCAACACAGTGCATTAGTTTGGGAGTGAATGTGTGAAAAGGAGAGATTTGTTTTGACATGTCTGAGGTTTTTATGTCCCATCCCTGTTCATATAATATATGCAGTTTTTGCAGTCTTACATGACAAAGTAAATTTGATAATTAGGAAGAAGTGCCGTTAGTCAAATAAGATGCAGGAATTAGGTAGTTTGCCATAATAACTGGTATTGTTTCAATTCTGTCTAATTGAAAATCACAGAAGTGAAATGTAAATTACATAAAATTACTAGAAGGCCTTTGAGGACATCTTTGCTGTGGAGCACTTAATTCATCATTCACCTGGAATGGAAATACTTGAATTTGAAAGGACATGTACTCAATAATTCAAGTGGTCCTGCTTCACTGGTAGAAATACAGCATAGCCAAATGAGGACTGTTCTCCTTGTTTAGATATGCATTTCTAGTGCCTTAATGATCCTCTAAGCATTTTTATTTTTTTTTTACTTCTAAAGAGATGCTTACTAGTAATAAAAAGCACTTTGCATTTAGCTTGGAGACTGGTTTGTTCTTTGTCTACAGAACAAAAAAATCTAGAGATTTAAGGTACAAGATCAGATTTTCTCAAGCTATGGGAAATTTATTGGAAACAATGTAGAAAGAGGAAAAAATCTTAGATGTCTTTTTTGTTCATGTGAATTATTTTCTGAAACAGAACGAAGCCAGGATATGTTTCTACCTATAGAGGTGTTTAGTATCCTGCCTGAGCTTTGGCTCCAAATAGCTCTACAGCTTCTCTGTAGAGTACTCTCTTGGTTGGGACAGTCCTCCTCGAGAGTTGGTGGAGAATGTAAACCAACTTTAGATTGCATTATCTCTTCTTCGGGGCTGAAGAAGATTTGGAAGGGAGCCAGGGTGATGAACTTCATGGGTTTTCTTTGATCTCTTCCTGCCAGTGAGATACAAAGCATTTCCTTAGGACTCCAGAGCACCAGTCAGTCCTGTGGATGCAATTGAAACTCATTTTTGTGTTGCAGATCCAGCTAGTCTCCTTTCTACATTTACTTACAGGAGAAAGGGGGAAGATTAACCTCATTTTGCTGCCCACGAATTACCTTGAACAGGATGGGCTAAGGTCTGAATAGTGTGCTGTTGAATTCTTATAGGTTGATTTCTGTGGAGAGCCTGCATGTCTCAATTTTTTTTTCATTTTTTGATTTTTCTTTTCCCTTGATTCTTCATTTTTTCAATCATTTCAAATAGGGAATATAAGTGGAAACTGGAAGAAAAAATTTACTTTGAGAGATCAAGAGTCTTTTAAGCAGCTTAGAGGATCAGCAGTTGCAAAGTTATCATGAGGCCTGAACTCTTTCTGTGGGTTTAATGGAAGCAGCACAGTGCAGGAGCAAACATCACTACTCTGTATGCTCAAGGGAAGACTTAGTGCTTTACACATACAAGCAGAACTAAGTACTGTACTTTGATGTACCTTTTTTTGTTTGTTTGTTTGTGGGGTGGTTTTTTTTGTTATTAGTTTCAACCTGTTGGGAGTAAGTTTTTCCACACTCCTGGTTAAGATTTTCGCTTGATGTTTTGTGGCTCTAATGTACGTTATATACAACTGGAAAGAAGGGCACTTCTTACAAGAAGATGGTAACTAGCCTAATAGTTATAAGCTATGGATTTGTGTCAGTGTGAGTTTTATACAGTTCCATGTGTAAAACAGTAGTCCTCCTGTGACAGGATTATTGCAATGTATGATAGTTATGTTTGCCTGGTACTCTAAATAAATCTCTGGATGCTTTGATTGACCCAGGAATATTTTTAGAAAAAAATGAATGTCACTTGTGACTTGATGTAAGATGAAATTTTCCTGAAGTTTCGAAAACCATTGTCCAGCACGCCAAGATTTTTGGCTCACAATACTGTATGGAAGTCTGTGTTTCAAGTCTGCTTTGATCCTTTCTTGTGTATAGAATTATTCGCTATGAACATTTTATAGTTTGTTACCCAAAATAATTGGGCCCTGCAAAAATGCAACAGCATTGTAGTGAAGTAATGCTGAGCTGCCCATGTGCAACACAAATGTTGCCTCAGATCCAAGGACTCACGTGACAGGCCTTCAAGAAGGTTTAGCTATACTTGCCTTTAAAGGGTGTCTTAGTTAATTAGTGTATTAGAGCTCATGGGCCATGGCTTGTGAGTTCAGAGCTTCTGCTAATTAAGTTTTGAATGTAATTTTAGTTAAACTATTAAAGCTTTGTCCCAGGGCTGTTCTCATTAAGCAGAACTGTGGCTCTCCTGGATTTTCTTTGTTCAGAGCTCTCTTGCGAGTGCATGGAGGCACATCTGGTACTGGCTATGGCATTCACATGGGTCTAAAACTGCTGCAAAAAGAAACAATGCAATGAAATTTGTCAGAGAAAACAGTGAGATCACAGGATAACATTTCCCTGGAGAAAAGCCTGAACCTTTTTTATGATCTGGCTTAGTTCTTAGTATGGTACCCTTAACCATCAAACTTCAGGGCATATGAAATCCCAAAGGATGGAAATGGAAAAAACTTTTTGTTTAGTGAAAGTTGGAGTACACTGAGATAATGATTTCATCTCTTCCTCCAGGAATCCTTTAGGGACTGAGCCCCACTGAGTAACGTGCACAGAAGGTAGTTACTGCAAAAGGGTACATGGGATCACATGCTAGGAACCACCTGTGACTTGAGTTACATTGAAACGTCGCAAATCTCTATTGTGCTTCTGGTGTCACAATATCACATTGTTTACCAGCTTTGGGTTTTTAATTAAATTTTACAGGATACTTGCCCACAATGTGGATTAGGCCCATTATGTTAGTTGGAGGAAAAAAAATAATTATCAAACACGAGGCTTTAAAATTGGCAGTTGCTCAAATTTATTTTTTTAAGACTTAATAGGCATGTCCAAATGAACATGGCAATTGCTTTAGAACAGAAATGAATACACTGTTTTGTTGTATCCAAGATCTGTGTAATAGACTGTGACATCTCCTGCTGTGATACCAGGTGAAAAATCCCTTTCAAAAGAGGCAAGCCCCAGCTGTTGCCGTTGGCCTATAAGGCACTGTTTTCTAGCTGGCTTTCACTTTCACACTAGTGTGGCTGCATCACACACAGATATGGAAAGAGAAGTAGAAAGATAAAACTTAGATAGAAACTTGGGAGCTGATGTTCTGGGGAGGTGAACAGAAGTAATTTGTTCTAATTAGAGACGATTTCCCCTTTGTGTCTCTATGGAGAACTCTGCAGCAAGATTCCTGTTATTGCTGTTTCCTTCAGGTCTTGTGTAGTTACTCTAGCACACCTCCCTCTCACCCTCCTGAATTAGCTGTTTTCATTCTTTGTGGTTGTATAGTATGTCTTCTACCTGCTTTCTTTTTCTCTCTCCTCTTTCTGTACCTGCCTTTCTGCAGATCTTTCTTTTTTCCTCTCTAATACTCATTTTTTCTGGTATCTTTTCTTTTTGCTTATGGAGCAAGAAACTGCTGGAGTGGCAGCACAGAGTTTGGGTGCCTATGCTAGAGCTGCAGCTGCTGGCCGCTGCAGTGGTTCACCACTTGGAGGGAGCCGGAGGCAGGCTACCAGCTCAGAAGTGGAGAGGAAAGCCAAGAATGTGTATTTGGTTTGCCACACACAAAAACTTTGCAGCAAACAGTTCCCAGCACCTCTGGAGGGAGATCCCACACTGTAGAGATGCTGACAGATCATTACCTTTTCCTGGAGATAGCTTTAGTAGGGTGTTTAGCAGTGTTTCTGTGTGTATGATGAAAGCAAGTTTTTTCTTGAGTGATGAGTTTGGCTTGGAGTTCCAGTTTGAAACTCCAAGTGAACTTCAGAAGCTGCTCCCTCAGGAAACCATATCCATGGTCTTGGTTTATCTAAACAGTGGGAAGTCAGAGTACTCAGCTGTTGGAGAACCTTTCAGTTGTGTTAAAGGACAGTATTTGCCTTTACCCCTGACTTGTGGACCTGTCCTCTTCTATGTCAGTAATAGTCCTCCTGGTTCTTCCTGGGGCAAGATCTCAGCGTAAGCACCAGCATCATTATGGATTCCAGTGCTTTGTGTTGTTTCTCTGGCAGCACTTGTTGAGACTGTGGCATGTTTTACTCAAATTCTGGTTTTCTTTTTTACCAAGATGAAACCACACCATTCCCTCAGCTGACTTGGCAGAATACCACAGTGAGTTCCTCTGAAGCTCTGTGAGGCGCCTGTTGCTGCTCACGTTTTTAACTCTTTTATTATGTGTCAGGGAAGAACTGCTGCTTTTGAGACAGTAGCAAGATAACTCAACTGTCATCCTAGGCTGAAGAGCTGTTTTTTTCCTATCTTTGCTTCCTCTAATTTGCCTGCATTGAGGAACAATTTTGCAGATAAAATTTATTTCACCTTGTATTGATTTTTCTTTTCATATAGCCCAAGTTAAACATAAAAAAGAACATAATAGTTTGTTGATTGTTTGCCCTGTAATAAGTCTTTCATTACTTATCATCTTTGTTATTGATAATCTTTAATTCCTTTTTTGGCGGAGGAGCAAGTTTTAATGACCAGCAGAACTTGGTGAATGAGACTGAACACAAGGACAGTGCTCATTCTCCTACAAAGGACATCTTTGCATAATACATGTATTACTGTATTTATTAGAAGTTGTCTTGGGATAAGACTATAGCTCTTGGAAGCAATAAACAATTCAGCTCTCATTTCCTTTCAAAGAGTAGCACCATATGATTGATGGTAGAAGTGAATGCATCAGCAGGTCTATATTTTATGTATAATCTGGTTATTGTATTTTTAACTTATTCTCATCATTGTTCTTAACAAGTGTGATATCCACTTTGAAGCAGAAGCTCACATTAATTTGGTGGTGAGAATATTACTAATAATACTAATTTGGCATGATAGCCTGAAACTGTGAGTGATGTGGATAATGAGAATGCTACTGTGTCTTGCAGAGAAAATATCCTTTGAATAGCTGTAATTGTGGTCAGAATGGGCCAGTGTAAACTTGTACGGATTCTGACTTCTCTAAGCTAAACCACCACTTTCCATGGAGAGAGAATGAATTGGAGCTGGGCTTAGAGGAAGCTTGTCATCCTCTTATTCTTTGCCCTCACTCCAGTAAAACACCATATATAGCATTATGGGAGTAGGTCTGTCAGTCAGCTCAACTACTGTGAGATTGCTTGTTCCAGACTATGCTCGGTGCAGAGCTGTTTCTTACAGCAACCTGGTGTTATTTGCATATGATTCAAAAAGGTACCACAGAAAAGAAAATGCCTTGATGAAGTTTTCTTGGGAGCCTAGCATTGAGAAGTTCCCCTAAAGCCATGGGCTAATACTTTCTTTAGCTTATTTCCCTTTCCTATCTCTTCACGCTTTTTCTAATTCTTCTTTTCTCCAACTCAGCCTGTAACCTCAGCCTGTCTTGGATATTCCTTTTTCATTTCTTCTTTGATGTCTGCTCCTTCTTTCCATGTTCATCTGTGTCCATATCTCTGCACTCTGAAAAGCAGTAGAATTTCTTCTGTGTCCTGGAACAAGGTTATACCACAAGAGATTTCTTCTCCAGCACCACCAAAGCTAGACTGAATCTGTCATCCTTATAGGCATAAAATATCCAGTATAGAAATGTGAGAAAGAATAAGAGTTTAACTTTTCTTTCAATAATGCTAAAGCTGCCTGGCATTACATCTGTGCCCACTGAAGAAGGGTGACTAAGTATTGTATGAAACTTTTTATCATGCTTCTGTAATTATATAGAGCATCAGGGTCATTATTCAGGATATGGGGTGGAGGGACTTCCACACTATTTTTGATCTTCTATTGAACCCTTATGTGACTGGGAATAAGTACTTTCACTTATTTTGGATCCTTTTTCTACTACTGTGTTTACTTATGTCTCTCACCTATTAAGACTGTGTAGGGCAGGATATATCTTTTACTTGCATTTACAGTCTGGGTATTTGTTGGATTTTTACACACTTCTAAAATGCAACTGCTATTTTCAAAGTTTGCTTAATTGTGTAATCAGCTGCATTTCTATGATCATAAATTTCTCTGTTGTCTTAGCCATGAAAGATATTCTTGAGTCTCTCATATGCTCTGTTCATTTTAGAGGAAATAGACTCCCTTTTGTATATATCAGATTTGTTTAATGGAATTAAACGTCCTCCTTACCAGAATTATTTTGATGATTTAATCCCTATGGAATTTGATAGGAAATGTAATCTTGTTCTTGTATGTAGCACTTTAGTTATGATCTTCACAGCTGTGAGCTGGGTTTTCCTTATGCTTGTCTTACTTCCCTGTCTCTGTTAATATGAATTTGGCCAAGTGTGGTTTATAGTTAGATTTCATGCTCATTACAGTGTGACAGAAACTGGTAGTCTGCTGAAATGGGCATTCAGAAGCTTAAGAGATGGGAAGGCTTGCTAGTGTGTTCAGAAAACAAACACTGCAAGGAAGTTGCTTCATTAGATGGAACTGGGAACTGTAAACCATGGGAGTTTGAGAATTATCTATGTACATATCTGAGCACTTAGAGCTAAACCAAGGAAGGTGTGAGATTTCAGCTTTAAGTCATACCTGTCAAGGGTTAATGGGAGTTGAAGCTGGGCTACTTCCTTTGCAGCAGTATCCTTTTACATACAGTCTTTGAAAAACCTGCTGTCCAAATGCAATCTGGCCCTCGCTTGCTTAAAAAAAACCATTCTCGCTTTCCTGAGGTTTAACTAGGGCTGTCTGTCCAAATCTGCCCACATACCATTTGACAGCACAGGGGGGAATCATAAATACCACTGGAAGAGGCCACAAATTTATCCTAAAAGCAAGATCTTCCAAGAGTCCATATCTTACATGACACCTGATCTGAGAGCTCAGAGTTATACTCACTAGGAGATGTTCCTTTGCAACTTCAGTTTTCCTTAAATTTTGTATTTGTATATGAATGTGCCAACATTTAATAAATATATTAAAAATAGATTTTCTTCTGTGTTTTCCAGAATTTACTTTTATCATTTGTGTTGCTCTGATTAATAATTTTTAATGAGGATATCTGATTGCTTGCATTTTGGTCTTGAGGAAGAGGAGGCTCAGGGGAGACCTTATCTCTCTCTCTCTACCACTACCTGAAAGAGGTTGTAGCGAGATGGGGGCAGTCTCCTCTCCTGGATTACCAGTGGGAGGACAAGAGGAAATGGCTTCAAGTTGCACTAGGGGAGGTTTAGATTGGATGTTAAGAAAAATTTCTTTGCTGAAATGGTTGTTAGGCATTGGAGCAGGCTGCCTAGGGAAGTGATAGAGTCACTGTCCCTGGAGGTGTTTAAGAAATGTATAGATGTGGTACTTAGGGACATGGTTTAGTGGCATTGTGGTGATAGGTAGATGGTTGGACTTGGTGATCTTAGAGGTCTTTTCCAACCTTAATGATTCTGTGATTGACACAAAGAAAGTAAAACTCAAAATGCAAAACCACAAACAAGTTGATTAAGAAAAAGTAAACTATAAAATTACTTAAAACTTGTATTTTTTTATGAGTTTGCATTTAAGAAGGTATTATGCTGAAGGAGGGTGTAGGTGTGTCTGTTACGGCATTCTCCTGTGACTAAATTTACTAGAGGAAACTGTTCTCTTTTAAATCAGATCCGTGAATGACTGTTGAGAAGACCTGTTGGCTAGAAGAAAATTGAGTCGTAAAAGTAGGAGTTCTACAAGTTACCAGATGTGTGTGAGTTCATCCTCATTTTAAAGTTCAAGGTTTGATAATCCTTCCTCAGTGACAGCTATGAATGACTGCTCAAACCAGTTTGAGAGATGCATGTAAAAATCAGGCTGGCTGACTGGTTTTAGCTGTTGCAGTGAATGGTGGGGCTAGCCTCTGAGCTCTGTTACCTTACTGCAGGTCCAGGGTGTGCCAGTAAACACACAGTGCCTGAGTATACCTCTAACTTTGGGGGTGAGAATTATTTTTTTTTTCTTAATTAAAGATTTTTCTTCCTAAATTATGTAAGTTTTTCAGGCATCTTGTTAGTTCAAAAAGCGTGCTCTATGTTTGTAAAACTGAGAGAGAATTTGACTCCTGACTTTAATTTAACCACAGCAGATGCTGCTAACTACACTCTGCTTCCCAGTGAAGTAATTTACCTTGAAGATGAGAAGTGGAAACATATTGTTTAAATAGCTGACTTGATTGCTCAGAAATGAGGCTGACCAAAATGAGTTGATGACTTGTACCTTAGGACTAGGCTGTTAAACAAAACTAAGCATGCAATAATAACAGCAAAAGCTGCCTGGGAGACTCAGACTTCATTGCAATTGGGATGGTATGAGCATTTTTTTAAGCAAACAAGCATGCTGAGTCAAGCAATAATGAAAGTAATGCTGTGATTTGCCTGCAAAACTACATTAGAGGTCAGGAATTAAAATAAGTGAGAAAACCAGCAGAGCACCAAAGAAGAGGGTACTGGAGGCATGAATGTTGTCTTTAAAAATAAATTATAAAGACAAATGTGGTGCCTATGACACAATACATAGAATATTTCTGGATTCGTTAATGGCTTAAGCTATCAAGAATTTTGTAAATTAGAGCAAAGCTGGACGAGTTTCACATGCTCAACTTAGTAAAGTTACGGTCAAAATCTGCAGTACTTACTGAGATAAATTGCCATAGCTATCTTTATTCTAAGACTTCTGTCTTTTACAAATAGGAAGCTTATTACTAATTTACTAGCAGTTTTGTTATATTATTTAAACAAAAAGGGCATAGAAAACCCTACAGATTTTATACTACTCGCTTGCAGAATCGGTATTCAATTTGTGGTTACCCTTTGTCACAGCTGCTGAGGCACTGTGTGAGTGCTCTGGACTTCTTGTCATGTGTGAGCTCAGTTCATCTCAGCTAACTTTAGTTGTCTACAAGGTAAATGTTAACATCTGAGCTAGTCGTGCTGTCTCCTTTCATCAATGGAAAGAAGCAGAAACTTAAGTGAGGTCAGTTTTAACACTTGTGACTGTTTCTGGTAAGCCACGTGAGCAGGAATGCCTGTTTTGCTGTTTGTGTTACACAGAGTAGCATGAGACCTCGTCTCTGGCTGGCTCCTCTGGGTGATACTGTTATATATAGAGCATGGGTGAGAATTTTCTTCTAGCATTGAGAACGTTGTTATTTTTGAATATATGCAGGAGGTAAGTAAGATAGGATTAGCTGCTCAATGTCTAGCTGCTTTGAAATTTTACAGTTAGTTGTGCTATTTTAACCAGAGGAGATATATCAAGTTTCTATGGATAGACTCATGTCCACTGTGTGTGCTGAAAGTCACTGTTGTGTCCAAAAGGGTCACACTGTCTCAGGGGAAACAAAATCCCCAGCAATATCAGTGGCTGCGAAGGGTAGAAACTTAAAAGAAGAAATACTACAGTAAAAATCAGGATATGGATCTTTACAGAAGAAGATCAGATGATTAAAAAAAAAAAGGAGAAAGGAAAGCTGCCAAATGTCCTTTCTTTATTCATTGCTGCTTGAAGAAAGACCATTGAACTGGAGAGCAAATTGGAATGTCAGGAGTGACACGCAAACATTAATCACACATATCTGCAAAGGGGTAGATTTAGGAACCTTTGACTGTGAAACTTGGCCTCTGTTGCACTTTAAGTGTGAGTGTTTAAGAGAGACTGTATTTGTGTGTGCATGTGTCAGAGAGAGAGAAAACAGAGGCCTAAGGACTTATCTTTGCAGAACCAGAACATGACATCCACTATCAACAGCGGGTGCATCTCCTCTACAGATAGAGGGGTTTTGCCCATTGATCATCTTTTTCTCTGTGTTTTCAATGTTTGCCTGTGTGTCACAGAACTGGATAAGCAGTGGATAAGTACTTCTTAGCCTTGTGCTAGGACTATGACTTATTCTATATCTTTTTATATCTGCTTTTTACACTGAACAGACAGAAAATCCTTGCCTTTTCCCCAGCAGTGCAGGTCAAAGTAACAGCTCCTTTATGTTAGAGGTGATAGGTGCTCCAATAGAAAGGAGCACTTGTGTGTGTCTGTGTGTAAATAACTTTAACAACTTTAAGCTGTACATTCTTTCCAGAATGGTTCAAAATATTGAACATCTTTTTTACCATATGTATAACTAGCAGAGGAACCTGTCACTCTGTGTTAGAAGGATTATTGGCCAATGATTACAAAGTAGGTGAGGTTATAAGAAGCCCTGGGTTCTTTAATCAGTCTTCTTGAGCTTTTCTGTGTGCTATGCTTTCTGTCTTGGAAAAAAATACCTTTGAACTTTATCAAGCCCTATTGCATCCCACAGATTCCTATCACCTGCCACCACTGCTCACTACTATGGCTAGCTGCCATACTTAACAAGATTCTGTTACTGTCTGTAAATCAGTTTGTACTTACTTTCAGTTATGGATTTCAATATTTTTAGTATCTTCCTGATGGGACATGATTTTGTCTGTTGAATAGCTTCTCACTTGAGAGTGAGTAATACCAGTGCTTGAGACTCTTGAACAAAAGATGATGTCAGCCTCTCTCAGGAAGGAAGAAGCCTTGCCAGTACTTTAGTGGCATAGATAAGGGGAGGGGAAAAAATTCCTTCCCTGAATACTTGTGCTTGAAGTAGGAAGAGCTCCTATTGCTCAGATCTTGAGCTGCTTTATTGTAGCCTAGTCTTCCTCTTTGATGCCTTTTTTTCCTTTAGAGCCCTGTAGTTAATTAACTTACTTGATTAAAAGCAGCATGTCCAAACTCATGGGTCACCACACTTGGGAAGTTTGGATGTCCTGTTTAAAAATAGGCATCAGCACCTGATATGCCTTTTGAAGACAGCAGGAGCCAGTCCTGCATGAGCTGGCTAAATATAGAGGCAGCACCACCACTTGCTGGAGAGATTAATAAAGGGAAGAAATTCCATTGGAGCAGGTAGGGTGCAGTGGATCCAGAAGATCTCCTAGCTGTGCTGTCTGGTGGCTTGGGCTCTTAGTAAGAGGAGAATTGCTTTGATTTTTATTTTCTGAATGTAGCAGTATAAAGAAACTTGCTCTGTCAGATGTTGTCAAGTTGTGAACAAGAAGGATTTTACGTACATTTTACTCAGTTACTACTTGGACAGAGCAGAAATACTTAAAAATTGCTTTTTCACTTCAAAGCTACTGGGAGAGATCAGCCCTGCATGCAACCTTCACTTAGTGAAATAATGAGAAAATTAAATTATTCTAATTGTGCAATGTTCCTTGACTCCATATTTCAGCTAGCCTTCATTTTAGTTTTATATTTACTACCATTCCACACAGACCTATTTTTTGTCTCATTTTATATTATTGTAAATTATTGGCATCAGCTGAAAGGGATGAGGAAGTTTAAGCTAAAGGAGCTGGACTACTGAATCGCTTAAACTAAAGTTTAATTCCATAGATTTAGTTCTTGTGTTCCTCAATTCAGGCATATGTTTTTAGTCTGTGAGATTTGGCAGTTTGGAAGGTTTCGATGTATGTTGACTTCTGTGCATAAACATAAGCCACCAAATGTCCAAAAAAGGAGAAGCTAATCCAGTGAAAAGGCTTAGATCTGAAATGAGGAATCGAAACAGGGGATAAGAGGAAAAGGGGGAGAGAGTAGCCACATTAAAGATGCAGGAACAAATTATGAAGGCTGACAACTAGGTTTTGGAGTGTTTTTACTCCAGACACTTACAGTAGTCAAGCCTTGGGAATAAAGACTGAAGAGTTCTGCTTGAATCAGAAGGGTGGGGGAGAAAGCAGGTTTAACTGAAGGGGAGGAAGAGTACTGTTGTGGAATTTTGGGTCTGTATGATCAGTATAAACTTCCTTTGCCTGACTGCAAAGTTAAGCTAACCTTCCAGTTTTGGACAGAGTACTGCTGAGTCTAAGGACCTGATATCTGCCTTAGTCTGCAGGCAACACCAGAGCTGCTTGTTGCTGCCACAGTACTCTTACACTACAGAAGTGTGAGGAGTAAGTGTCCAGGAGAGTTTCAAAGAGCATCAGAGTCTTCTGCTGCTTAGGAGGAATTTGTAAATCCTTCATATGTCACTAAAGGTGTAAAGTAAACTTAGTGTTGACCAGATTTTGACATACAGTGCAATACAATAGTCCACTGTCATAATTCAGATTCATCAGAGATCAGTCAAGCACAGTGAATAAATCCAACACAGAAGGCCCTGAAAAACTGCCAGAGATAGTGTATCCCTGGGAGTGTGGCACCTCCAGGAACTAAGAGAAGGTTGCGTATTTACCATGGTATTATCTCTGTACAGATATAAAAATAGGTTGGTAATATTGTCATTTGACCCTATCATTGCATTCAGTGTACAGCAAACAGCATACTGTAAAACAGGTTCCTTGGGAAAGAGTTACAGCTGAAAAGGAACTTTTTAACCTTCATTGATAGGGTTAGTATTTGAAATATGTGGTATGAATAAATCTTTCACCTTTGTATTTGTAGATTATTTCATCTCTTCTCCAAAAATCTGATATTTAGAAACACACCTACTTACTGCATACAGATGTTCTGATCTGGAGACCCTCTTCAGGTAGTAATTTGGCCTCTTTGAACATAAGAGTTCTTTTTTCCCCACAGACCACTTGAAGCTGAAACAGATGCCTGCCTGACCAGGAGGGCAGGCTGATGAACACCAGACTGTCTAAATACTAGCAAAAGAAGGAAAGAACAGTGATAGGAAAGGATGAGGGAAAACATACTCTAAAAAATCCTTTTATGGCCTCTGTGAACATGGTCAAAATATGATAAGAATTGCTGAAAAACACGTAGTGCAAAGGTGGCCCTTCTCTTGGTGAGCTCTGTCCTGTATTTCTTCCCAATAGATGTGTGATGCAGGCAGATTCAACATTTCAGGTGGGGCTGACAGCCAAAATGTCTATCTCTTAATTTCTGAGCTCCAGTTAATGAGCCTGAATATTAGTTGCTGATGGAAAGTGTTTATCAATGTCACCTTCTCCCTCCACACTGAAATACTGCTATTGAAATAATGCCTCTCTAGGAATGGTGAGGGGGGGAGAGAGATACAGACCTAATTTTATTTTGTCAATATTGTTGCTAAAAAATGGGAGGTTTCAGCAGTTACAGGAGAGGCTGAGGATCCAGATGAGTACTGCAACTGAATGGAAAAGAGGCTCAAAGCGTACGTGTTCCATGGATTATTTGTACGTCAAATAATTCTCGCCCCTCTCTTATGAAGGAAAACAAAAGCATGTTCCCCAGGCTCTGCTGCCATTCTGTCTATTCTCTATTTAATTCTTTAGTATGCAAAAGATAGAGAAGGTCTTTCCAACAACCTGTCTGCATTATGTGAAAAATAAATGTATTTTTATTACTTGCCCTGCTCTGGCAGTGGCTTTTCTCTAGAGACCCTCAAGTAGAATTGCTCCCCTCTGAGATAATCTGGTGCAGTTAAGGCAGGGTGGTGCTGATTCTGGAGGCATATTTTCTGCATAGGATGTCAAGGAGTCTCTTGCACACAGGACAACGAGGAGCCTGGTTAGCACTCAAAGGCTGGTTTAAGTGGTAGTTCAGTGCTTAGTGCGAGAGGGTTCCAGCTCATTGCCAGGGCATGTAGGCATGGCTGCAATGCAAATAATTATTGTTGCTAGCATGTCATATTTCAGGAGTAAATAGACATGGCAGCTAAAATGCCATAATAAGTGAAATTTGAAATAGAGGCAGCAAGGAAGAGCTCTACAGTACTGCATACGGGAGCACATAAAGGCTGTCAATCCTATCTACTATCAGTAGATCTTCCTTTGTCCAATAAATTTATATAAAAGTTAATGCTCTCTCTATAAAAATCTACTTGTGTTTGAACCTTCTGGACTCTTTTGTTAAAAGTTTTACTGTAGGGAAACTTGAAGAGAGGAAAACTCTTTCTTTTCAGAGTATATGCCAGTACCATCTTCTGGATGCTCATCTCCTTATTTATCCTTTGTAGTTATATCCTTTCCTGTTTTGTGGAAGAGAGTTAAATATTTTAAGTTTGTTATATTAATTTTATTTAAGAAAAGAACATTATGGTCATACCACCCTGAGAAGGCCTGATCTCGTCTGATCTCTGAAGTCAAGCAGGGCTGGGCCCAGTTAGTACTTGGATGGGAGACCACCCAGGAATAGCGGGTTACTGTAGGGTTTAGTTGGGGATGCCCCCACTGCAGGGGGATTGGACTAGATGACCTCCAGAGGTCCCTTCCAACCCAAAAGCATTCTGTGATTCTATGTGGTTGGAAGTACGCAAATTTCAGGTTGGCCTGGGTGATGGTTGTTATTCTCACAAGACATTGACAGTATTTCTAATGTTGACCTGATTTTTACACAGATATTATTTAAACTGACAAGCCCACCCAACCTTTTGAGTTTCTTCAAAACCACATTGTCCTTCTGCCTGTATTTTCCTTAAAGGTAGTCACCCAACTCTAGTCTCATGAAATTGCAGAAATTTCTTCAAATGACATCTGATTTTAAGAAGACATTTTCTATTCTCTGTGCTCCTAATAATGGTATTTCCCTTTCTGAACTCTTGAAGTGCTTTTGTTTCTGCTGAAAAACTTGGCCAAATCAGATTTGAGAGAAGGATGAACAGAAACAAGAGGATAGAAGATCAAGAGAGAGGGGAAAATATTTAGTGGAGTCACTAGTTTCAAGATCATTTTACAAAGATACTGTTGTATCCATGCTCCTGTGTAGTTTCTAAATGTGTATTTCTTATGAGTTTGTGGTAAGGAATCTATTAATTACTTAACAGGAGTTGTTTCTTTGGAGCCTTTCCCAACTTAACTTTGGGTCCCAGAGAAGGTGGATAGAACCTTTTGGAAATTCATAGCATTCTCATATGCTGACTGTGGAACAGATAGGTAAATCCAGATAGACCAAAACAAATTACATACACTTGCCTGTCTGTAAGAAACAGTAATATACTGGAAAAATATTTCTTTGCCAGCACCTTTCTCACATTGATTCATCTTATTCCAGCAGCTTAATCATGGCCATTTGAATGTGCCATTGCAGATATTAATTCAGTTTGACATATCCGTTTTCCATACACTTGGGAAGGAAATCTCCTTCTACTGGTTCCCTACTTTAAGACACAAAGCAAAACAAAAAACAAAGGAACGTTATGTGATTGGTACCAGCACCAGTTGCTCTAATTGTAAGTTCTTGTTATTTTTGAAATAAGCTTTAGTGGCAAGCGAGGCCTTTAGACAATCTGGAGGGGATATAAAGAATGCGCTTGTTTTATACTGAGCAAAAATAATTGAGCTTTTCTGTTGCTGCCTGAAAACCATGTCTCCTGTTTCTGGGACCTGTTTACTGTGAACTGTTACAGAGCCTGCAGCCTTTCTGCAGCAGATCGGAACTCCCCTAGCCTTTCTGCTGTTTCCTTTTTTATGGTTGGGCTTTTGAGCAGCACTGGTATGCCCCAAACACCTGCCAGATTTGCATATCATTCTTGCTTGGCTTGAGCATCCACTGCAAAGTTGGCACATGAACTGTGGAGAAGCAGGGCTAGTGTTTTGATTGTACGCCAGAGCCTGATACTGAAATAGGCAGTGGGAAGGAATCCAGTAATTGTTGGCCTCTGATCAATGAAAACTGTCGTTAGGCCAGTAAATCGTCGGTATGTGGGCTTAGTTCTATATATCATCTTTGGGCTGGTGTCACCCTGACTCCAGGACGAGAACATTATCAACATGTCATCAAGTCTGCCGGGAGCTTTTTATTACTTTTTCTCCCTTTGATTTATATCCATTCTCAAATTTCACACAGGTCAGGTTTGACAACACAGTGGAGGGATGTTGAGAGGATTGTTTCTTTGGTGCATAAATAGATTTGCCAGTCCTGCCTGTAGCAGGGAGCCCCTCTCCGTCTCCCCTCTCCGTCTCACCTCTCCCCAGTACATCGCAGTGTGCTGCTGGTAGAGCTCTGGCCTGGCAGAGTCTCCCTCCCTCCTTGCTAATTGCTGTGTCAGGAAGTGGAACCTTCCATTATCCTTGCTCAAACTGTTCTCTGGGATTGCAGTGAGACAACACCTGATTAGCTTTGGCCTTGTCCACACACAAGAGTGGCACAGCTTTAGTTTAAATAAACTGATACTTCATCTGGATTGAATGGTGATGGTGAAGACTCTGTTGTGGGTGTTAAGGATTCTGGTGATCGTTTTGTTTTTCTTAAAATGGTTCTGAATCAAACCAAATAAAAATAAACCACACATAATTAGTGTCCACACAGCTTTTTGTTGTTTAACTCAGTTTCAAGTTAAGCCTCCAGTTTATATCCAGCAGAGGTTTCTGCTGCAGACAAGCCTGTGCCACCTGGGTGCTGTGGGAGTGAGGCTGGAGCAGCCCCTTTGGACAGTGCATATGGACCAGCTCAGGCAACAGTCTCCCCTCTTGCTATTGGGAAACTTAAATCTGTACTGGCTACAAAAGCAGCAGCCTCTGTGGCTTTGCTTGTATTTCCTAAACAGATAAATGGATCGTCAATCACTATGTGTGGATATGGGTTAACAGTTCCTTCTTTAGGGTAATTTATTGTGATATAAAGACATTTTCTGCAGTAGCACCTACAAGAGGGAGATACGTAGCTAAAGCAGTAGCAGAATAATTGTAACTGTGACAAAGACATAAACCTGCTTTAAGGAAATGATGAATGTTCTCAGTGTAAATTACTGGCCTTCTCTTTGAGTTGGAGATGGGGAACTAGGTGGTGTTTCTTCAGTAATTTGAAACAACTGAAACTGTAATTTGAAACAAAATGAAAGTAATTTGAACAATCTGATTTAGCTCCTTTCTTCTTATACAAAGTGATGATGACTGCATTACGAAGGTCTAATTGTAATTCACCTAGTTCCCAAAAGTGCACCACAAACTCATGGAATTTAGTATGGAGTGCGTGACCCCCATATTTCCAAACTTCAGGTGGAATTCCATCAACCCCAGCTGCCTTGCCAATTTTCACCTGCTGTATGGCCGTAAGAGTTTCTTCCAAAGTAGGGGCAATATCCAATTCATTCTTCACTGGTTGCTGTGAGATAAACTGAATTGCTGAATCTTAAACTACACGGCTAGTACTGAAAAGAGTCTGAAAATGTTCTGGCCAACGATTCAAAATAGAGGTTTTATCTGTCAGAAGCGTTTGACCATCTGCGCTAAATAAAGGGCTTTGAACCTGATAAGTAGGCCCATATACTGTTTTCAAGGCCTCATAAAATCCTCTATAATCACCCATATCTGTGCATAATTGAGTTTTTTCAGCTAAATTGATCCACCACTTGTTCTGGATGTCACGGAGTTTCTGTTGGAGCTTACTGTATGCAAGACAAAAAGCTGCTTTTCTTACATGACAGGATGGCAATGCAAGGTGTGCTTGGTGAGCAGATCTCTTCTTCCTCAACAATTCCTGGATCTCTTGATTGTTTTCATCAAACCGAGGGATTATATGCTGCTGCCTTCTACATAGAGTCACAGCCAGTCCAGATATGGTTAAGAGTCCAGGCCCTGACTTTTCCTACATTTAGCTGAACTTGAAATGTTCCTTTTAAAATATCTCTTTGTGGATTCCTTCCTTGTATGTAAGATAGCCTTATAGATAAAAAGTTGCTGGCTAAATTAAACAGCCAGCATTTTACAGGCTGAGGGGCTTTTCTGGAGACCTTTTATTCTAATGAGTAAATCTTCATTAAGGGCCACTGTTTAAATCTGATCATGGCCCCATTTCAGCAAAGCACTTAATGCATGCTGAAGTAGGCGGGAAGTCAGTGAGATTACTTGGATGCTTAAAGTTATGCAAGTGCAGTACCGAATTGGGGTGTGCATGAGCACAAGATTAGTTGCCACACAAGTACAGACCTTATTACTCAAAGTTAAATATTTTGAATTCTTATTTAATCTTCTTAATGGGAAAGTGAGTAGGCTGCCTTGAAACTCCTTTCTTGCCAAATTCCATTTCTTAAATCAAAGCTTACACTTGAGTTACATGACCACAAAAAACTATTATAAACTAATAAACCTCTGAAATTGTTTACAGTTGTGTAAGTTGAAAAACAGACAAACCAGCTTAAGAATTCTTTGTTCTTGTTTCTTACTTTTCCTTTTCTTGTTCTTTTCATATTTACTTTCAGGCTTGGGTCTTTGAACTGTGTTCTTTCCTTGGCCTCATTATGCTCTTCCCTAGGTTGAGTAGGCAGGGAGGGCTTGTGACAGCTGACTGTACCAAACTACACAGCTTGCCTTGTTACCTCTGTGTGCACAAACGGTCTTCAAAGGAGCTACTGTTTTCTGTCAGGACTGTTTAAAGTGTCCAGAGTGACGTACCTACCTGACCTAGTCTGTTATCAGAAAGCTTAAATGCAACCCTGATCACAGGGGGCTGCATGACTGCTTCTAAATGTCACAGTGTAATGCCTTGTTTTGTGTATAATTAGGAAACTTATGTTCTTCCAATTTCCCCTCCTGCTTCGGTGAGAAGAGCAGAATGCGTGTTGTAAGCAGAGAGCTAAGACTCTATGTGCAAGGGCATAACAAAAATAAATACAGTGGTAATACATTAGGGAAAAAAAGGGCAAAGGTCTCTAAACAGACTTTTGTGTGTATCTCCAGCAAGCTTATAAGAGAATTCACAGCATGAATTTGTGTATGTGTGTGATCATTGGCTTGAGCATGTAGGCTTTAAAGTCTAGTACAAGTTGTATTTGTTAGTACTGCCTCTTGTCCTAAATTCTATCCAGAAAGTGAGATCTTGAAGCTATGATAGTTTCCTGTTCCATTTATTTATTTATTTTTAAATCTTCTAAGTTTGTTACTCTTAAATGGAAAAGACACCAAAGCAGAGGAGAAGGAGCTCTGCCCATCAAAACAGGCCTATGGAAATAGTCCTAGCTAAAATAAACAGAGCTTTACTGGGCACATTTAGAATTCAGTCAGGATGCAAAGGAGTACCCAACCCATAACAAGCTCAGCAGCTGTAAAGTTTGCTTTGCAGGCATTGGGCAAGAGATTCACAAAATTAAACTGTTAGCAGGGATTCTTCTGCCACATTACAATTGGTAAATATTGAGGATGCATGTTTATTTGCTATGATAGCAGCGAAACTTGAAATAAAATGGTTTGGTACACTGTGAGCAAATGGAGAATACCTCAGACCCTAGTGCAAAATCCATGCACTGCCAGCCTATGTGTGAAACACCTTAGGCCATCCTAGGGCAAAGAATTTTGAACTAATGTGCTAAAACTATCCTAGCCATTGTGGTTTATAATCTAAGACAGACTATGTTGGTGTTTCCTGAAGTCAGAAGCTTTTCACTGTTAAAAGACGCTGTCCTAGGCGTCTGTAATATTTGAGTCTACAATATTCATCAATTCAAATGGGCCAGAAAGTTGTGTGAAGTTCTGTTCCTGTGCACTGCAAACCCCTCTGTGCCTCATTTGCAGAGCTTCTAAGTCTGCAGCAGGTGGCTTTTTAGGGACACTGTTCTCTAGCTCAAGCTGCTGGAGGTTCTGCTTTGGCCCTGGAGACCCTGGAAAAACTGTACAAATAAGGTTTACAGTGTATGTCTAAGCATCGCATTTTCCCATAAAGTTGCTGTAGCTTTCAGGGCCTTTACTTCCACCATGCTATGGGTTTTCCTAGCTCACCTCTACGCACTTTTCCCACTCCTCAGGTTTTTGTTTTGTTGTTTTCTAGCATCCCTGTTATGGATTATTGCCTTTGAGCTGTGTTGTTAGAGATGGTTATCCTGTCACCTCATTCAACACATCTGAAGGGCATGACTATACTCCAAACACTGATGTAAGAGCAGCACATGTAGAAACTTTAAAATGATTGCTCAGGTAGTACAGTGCATGGCAGGGCAGGGGAACTTGGCAGTGGGTGCGGCACTGCACTGTCAGCTGGCCACACTGCTACAGCAGGGTGACACATCCCTGATGTGATGTATCTTCTTCACATCCAGTTTTCTTTTGAATTCTTGATTTTTTTGTTTGTTTGTTTGCTTGTTTTCCAGGCAGCTCCATGTGTATGTGGTGTGTTGGTACCTAATTTTATTTTACATACACATGATCTGGAGGAAGGTCATTTACATGTTAAACTTTTCTCATTGGAGCAGTGTCCTTGGTGCTTTCTGAAGTGTCAGCAAGCAGACTGTCCTCATTTCTGTCAGAGAAGCAGAGAATTTGTCCATAATTTCTCAGAAATCCCTGTCTCCGCTGGATATCTGTCTCTGCCTTGCACTCCACTTTGTCACTCTCCCAGCAATTCATTCGCACTTGGATAAGGCTGTGGCTGTTGCAGCCATAGTGTAAGAAAAATACAACCCTGAATGGGCTCTGAGCTAATGGCTAAATCCTGCAGATGCGCCTGTGTGTGCTCATTCAGCAGAGAAGCCCCTGCTACTCCAAACCTAGGAAGGTCTTTGAGAGTTAGACCCAGTTCATTGAAGTTCACAGTAATGGCCATGGCTTTAGTCCTTTCATCAGGTGTTAAATGTTTGGCCCTGAATACATAGGGGGATAAGGGCATCTGGGCATGTTCTTTCTGTGCCCCCATCCAATTTTCTTTCCTGCTCTAGTGCTTGCTTCTCTGCCTTGTTTTTGCTTCAGTCTTTCTGATGACTCCCTTTTCACTGCATATTTTGTTATATACCTTAGCCTAGTTTCTGTCATCACTTTTAAATCTTGCCTGTATTACCATTCAGGTTTCTTGTCTCACTTTGAAGTTTATTTTAATGAGGGATAATTAACATTAGTATTAGTGTGATATGATAGTTCATGTGCTGTTATTCTGTTACAGATACCTTGTGTCTTTTTTCACTGTTTTTAAGTATTTATTTTAGATAATTGATCCAGCAAACTGCAAAATTTACTCATTTAAGGAGTTGTTTTTGAAAGAACTGTTCATTTGAGTAAGCTTCAGTGTCTCTGCAAAGGTTTCCATGACTGAGTGCATTTAATTTCTTATGTGCATCTGTCTTGCAGGCTTCTTGTGTTCTTAAGCCTTGTGTCTTAACTTCTCCCAACCTCAATGCCTTTTGTGTTTCTAAAAGCAGTAATAATTGAGAATAGGTTTCTTTCTTTATCTTCTTCTGTTGTTACCATCCTGGTTTTGCATGAAACTGCCTTGCTCCTTCAGAAGAAGTCAGTTGGTAGTTTCAGTAATAACTGTAAGATGATTGTGAAAGCCAATAAAGGCAGATTGACAGAAGTTTGTTTGGGAAGAAATACATTTGTAATCTAAAGTGAGACCTGCAAGGCATGACGTAGGGTCTAGGACGTTAATCTACAGCTGCCCTGTGCCATGCAGTGGAAATAAGGTCTCTTTCCTTTAAAATCAGGGACAAAACTTCTGTTTACTTAAATGGGAGAAGTAGCAAATCTGCAATGTGTATCTTGTATAATTACATACATCAGAGCAGTGTGATTCACACATTAAAACTTTTGTCTTAACCTTTTGAGAAATGCGTGTATATTCCAGTGCAGTGCATAGATAAGTGTGGTAAGATTATTGATGGCTCAACTGGGAAAGGGTAGAGGCAAGCAGCGAGGGTTCCAAACTGTGCTCCTCCTTTTCCAAAATCCCTAAATGTCTTCTTACTTCTATCAGTCATTTCTCTTTTCCTCTTTCTCCCTCTCTTAACTTTCTCTTTTATAAAAGGAAAAGGAAAGCAGGCGTTTATACAAAGCAAGTAAATAGAAAAAAGTCTGCAAAATTCTAAGACTGGTCCTGATGAGGAACACTAGCTTTGACAGAGAGCTCAGCTATTATTGTCGCCTGTTTTTTAGGACCTGAAATATGTAAGAAATGAAGCAATTGTTTAGGGATAAGTGTTGATGAGAAGCTGTGTTGGAGCTATGCCTACCTTGCTTCAGTCTGTGAGCCCCAGGATAATTCTTCATGCTTTGTATAACCCTATGACTGCAAACCAAATTGTACAATAGAAGACTTGATTGAAATCAATTTTGAGATAGGAAATCTTCCAGGCAATCTGAGCTTCTTCAATCTATGTGGGAGAATTGACGAATCTTTGTTCTGCTTTTCCTATAGAACACTGAAGCTTATGCTTTTGCAATACTAAATCTTAAATTCTGTGTTCCTCTGAATTGAATCTGTTTAGTTGAAAATGCCAGTATATCTTTAATTGGTGAAAAAAAGCCTTTGTTGGGATTTATTAATGGATTTCTATCTTAAGGCAATACTTTATTTAGCTATTGCATATGGTTACAGCCCTGGGCTGAGGCACTGTTAGCACTAGTGACTGAGAGAGCTGGAGGAAATCTTAATAGCATCCATAGCAAGGACCGATCAAAGTTCCAGGTCATTTACAGCCTTGTGCTTCCTTCTTGTGCATCAGGAATTTCTTACTCTCTGCCTTCTTTCTTTTGTTTGCAATGTTTTTCACATGGTCAAAGAGGAGCTGTAGACTCCCAAGAGGTAGAGGGGAAGCTCTTTAGTGACTAGCATGAGCAGACAACTGTTAAGATAATGAGGTTCATTAAATATGGTGCAAATAGTGATGCAAATGCTTTCATCAGTCAAGTGGCCCTTTAGAAGACTTTGGAGCCAGGATACTTCCTTTCATCATCAGGGCTTTGTCGAGGTGCACTGTTGATTAGGAGCACGAATGTCAGGCTCTCCATGTGCCAAGTTGGGAAAGTGTGTCTGAATAGACTCCCAGCAGAAGAATCACTTAACAGGTGAAATAAGGTGGGAATTGAGAGAGAAAATTACTGTTGATAGAAGGTAACTGACTGAGGGAAAGTAGTGGCAAAAATCCTCAACACTATTATTTGTTTCATGATTGTTGTCATCTTTTCTCACTGCATAGTAAGTGCCTTCTGAGGAAAGACAGTGTACAGTAAACTGGAAGTTCACGTTTTGCACCTTCACTGAGACTCTAAAGCAGTTGCTCTTCAGACACTCGGGATGCTCTAAGAAAGCCTTTTTGCGAGGTGCTTTTTTCCATTGTACACTTAGCTGGTAGAGTCCTGTCCTTGCAAACAGTGAGTACTGTGAATACTGCTGCACTGTCTGAATACTCACTAAACTTACACAAGAGAATGAGTCCCAAACAATACAGGATAATAGAACTTAAGAGTCTTTCAAGGTCAAGTCTGATAATTTAAAAACCCGTGGTATGGCTTTCTGATTTTCACTGCATGTCAGAAAAGAATGACCTTAAAAGAAAAACAATTGTGCCAAAAGATGGCACAATTTTTGTAACACAAGGTTATCAAGATGCAAACCTCAGTATTGAGGTGAGATGGTGTGCCTGATGGCTTTATGGTATACTTAAAGATTGTAAGACTTAACTACCAATGGCTGGCAGGGCAGAGACTCTCAATCTAATACCTGTGCTGTCACGTTCATGGGTTACTATGTCACTTGGAAGTATTGGCTTGTGCCTAAAGGGTTTCTGTTCCTTGTAATGCAGTTAGAAATTTGTCCTTGTAGTTGAGTTAGAAATATGAGCTGTTGCAGACCAGACCACAGTCAAGTGTTGCTTATACAGAAATCCTTTTATGGGATCTTTAATACACATCTTAATGTCTACTTAATGCTTCTGATTTCTTTGGTTGTGTTGGCCCCTATGTGCACTTCTGGCTGTGTCAGTTATTAGATTTCTAAATAACAAAACCTCAGGTGCAGACAACAGTTTGAATCATTAGGCCATGTGTGTGGCAAGATAATGGCTACAGCACACCTGAAGTGGTGTTGTGTGTATAGTCTTTGTATGACACTGAGAACATGATGGCTGAAAAATCCTTTTTGTTTTTAAATCACCCTCTGCCATCCATGACAAACATGGCAGCTGAGGTGCTTTGCAATGGCTTCCTATATCTTCCCAGCATGTGCTCCTGATTACACAGAACCGGGCAGAAGCACAGCAGATAGCATGAAAGCCCTGGCTACTCCATATATACTCCTGCTATGCAGGTACACTGTGTTCTGGAGTAATGTGACCGTGGTACTGACAGTTGTGGCAGTACATGTAAGGTGGGGTGCTCCATAGGATGAGGGTTCATAGAGCACCTTAGTTTTGGAGCAACATAAGAGTGTTAGCTTTCTGCATGTTTAATGGAAAAGCTTCTTCAAACAGCTCCTAGCCTTTATTTTAGTGTTCTTTAAAAGCGAAAGTTTTCCTTTGAGGAAAGGATGTTACTACTTCTTCTGAGTGCACCTATTTGCAGAAATGGTTTTCATTCTCATCTGCTTCACCTTGCCCTTTTTTTTGTTGTGTAGTTTGTTTCTTCGGGGTTTTTTTTTGTTTGTTTGTTTGTGCTGAGACCTTTTCTTCCTTTGCAATGTGATTGATCCACCTCCTTTCAATTCTGCATTGGCTGGCTGTGCATGGAACCCCGCCTGGCTTTAGCTGAGACAAAATCGACTGCACACAATTTCCCTCTGACAGCTTGTACAAGAGCAAACATTTCCGAAGAGCTGAAAGTCTAGAAATTCAATCAGCGGAAAACCTACTGTGTGGAACAGCTTTGCTAGTGCTACAGCTCCCTGCTGGGTAGAAAAGCAATCCAGTTACAATAAATCCTTAAGAGTGGAGTCATTTGGGTAAAAGGAAAAACAAAAGCTGGTTTATACAAACTGATTGAAGTCAGACATTTTGACTTCCCATTGAAAAGGGAGTCAAGGCCCAGGCTTGCTTGGTAATTTAAAGGGGAGATTGGCTCCTTTCATCTTTCTCTAGGGCAGGGTTCTTAATATTTTGCTTGTGGAAGAAATATAAGGAGTTTTCAGCCTAAGTTTGTACTTTGGTACAGATATTGATGGTACAGCTGACTGTAAGATGAGTTGGTTCTGAATGGTCCAGCAAGAGGTGAAGGCACTGGTCTGTTTCCAGACACTCTAATTTTGTTCCACTGCAGTTACAGAAATGTGAAACTAGGATAAAACTGGGATCAAAATCAAGGCTTATATGTCTTGCCAGGAGAGCTTGGGCAACATTTTGTACTATGTTGCTGGTGTGTCATGAGCTTATGAAGCTGTTGATGCAATCTGGGCTGCCTGACAGACTCTTCTGACTGAGATTAAGAGTTGTGCCCAGCAAGAGAGAAGAGATCTATTCTGTTTGTCTAAATTTCCTTTCATGTTTTAAATATAAGCAATTAAAAATCAGTAACATTGAAAACATTTAACATTAAAATAACAATGCTAACTGAGATGCCAGTAATGACTGGTGAAATATTTCTCCTAGTTTATATTTAAAAATTTAAATGAAGGTAGCTTGGGGTAATAAAGTCTCCTTGTCATTTTCCTTTATATTAATAATTATTTGCACCACTCCTCTTTGTGTGCCTTTCACACTGGAGAATATTAAATGGACCAAGAGGCTTGAATTGAAAATTAAGGAAACAATCTTCGTAAAGTCAAGTGAGCAAAGTAAACTGACTGGAAATGCTGGGATGTCCTTCCTCCTTAAATGCCTTTCAGGTGCTTGCACAAGACTAGGTAAAACTTTGAGGGACAAATGTGAATTTTAAGATGCTGCTATCCCTTTAATAGATGCATGGGGTCAGTCAAGCCTGCTGCTCTGCATATAATCCGAATTTGACTGTCATCCCTCTTCCCCTCCCAAATGTATCTGGTCCTTGTGGAAAATATTAAACATTGTATAAACACTGTAAAGGATTTCCACTGACCTTTCTGTTTAAATAAGGTGTTATAAATCATAGCAAATGAGTACAAAACCTTGCCACAAAGATGAAATTAACTTGGTTTAAAAAAGAAAGTAAGGCAGGATGATGACCTTGTAAGACTCTTAAAACTGCAGTTTATGTCACTTGCTAGTCCATACCCACATTTTTTTCCTTGAAGTTTCTGTTCTCCTTTCAATGTAACAAATTCTGGTACATATGATCAGAAAATTGAACATTTTCTCCAAAATAGCAATAAACAGCCATAAAAGCCCTTCCAAGGTCTTTGGATGTCTCTAGGCATCATTCTGCCCAGTTTAGGAGACAAAACCATACCAGTGGCCCCATGTTAACAGTTTTGCGTGTCCAGAATGAGAGTTGCATCAAAATGAGGATTTGCTCTATCACATCAGACTGAAATTAGGTTTCTGTGGGTTTTTTATTCTCCTACCTGTGTGTATTAGCAAAGTCCTGTTTGAGGAAGATACACAGACCTGAGATTTTTGTTTAGACCTTATAGCTCTATTATTTTTTTGATCTAAAGCCTCGGTTGTGGTGCTGCTGCTGTTGTGCTTCATCTGATGCTGGGGAAACCTCAGTTCTTGTTGCCAACAGCCACTAAGTTACTGAGTTTTTGTTAGTTTTGGTGTGTGGGTTTTTTTCCCCCGCTTTTAATTATTTGCCATTTTTTCATCCTAAAGGACAGATTATTTTGCTGTCACAGAATAGTCCCAATAGGGCTCAGCTGAACTAAAACCAGGCCATTGCATTTATTTTTTTATTGTATTTCAGGATTCTTTTCTTTTTTTTACTCACTGTGTTCTGGTGTGAGGCAGAAAGAGCATGTAATTATCTCACACTGGAATGTGCTATTTGCCAGCTGTAAAATACATGGGCAAAACACACAGTGTACTCTGCCTGGCCCAAGTAGCTCAGGACCTGCTGTTTGACAAAGGCTAGAGCATTGCTGCAGTGCAGCCACCATGAACACAAGTGGTTCTGGTAGGACTTTACAGCCTTTACTCACACTGAGTAGTCCTCTTAGTCCAGATGTATTGGGATATGTTAAGGAAACTTAGAACCCAGATCTTACAGGTGTGCTATTTGGACAGTGTGGTTAGCCTTAGAATTTATGGAATACAATTTTAAATCTTCTGATCCTATGCTTTTAGAAATAAGGACTCTGTAATATTTTCTACTTCCATGTAGTCCTTTCTCCTGACTTCTTTTTCCATCTCAGCCCCGCTCTGCCGATCTTGGAAATCTTCAAGTCTGCAAACTGGGGTTACCTGAGCAGCTCTGCTGTCTGGTCTCCTACAGAAGTTTCCTGCCACCCTGAAATACAGAGGATGACCTCAGTGATATGGTATTTTACTTACAAAGCCACAAGGCTTGAGGACTACTTCCTAGTTATTGCCTGGAGGAAATTATCCATCCCCAAACACTGAGGCAGGAGAGATAATAAGGAGTCATTTTACGAGGAACCACATTTTATCGTGAACAAATCTGATTGATAGAAGATTTTAGTTCTGGGTTTTTTGTATGCTATTTACCAGTGTGTTTGGGGGATAATTATTCTGGAAAGAAGGTATGCAAGGGAATAGCAGCAGTTGAAACCGGGAGGCTATTGAGCTGCTACACCAAGAATGGATGCATAGTGTGGTACTTGGAAATGAGCAGCAGTGAAAAACTAATAGTTCTGCATGTTGTGCTATGGTACTGTGGTTTGTATTTGAACCATTCAGAAGAGACCATGCTTTGTTAATGCTGCAGAAGTAGAGCTGACTCTCTGTTTCTCCTCTTTCATCTAAACTCCTGGAGTAAAACAAACAAAAAAACCCAAACCCAAGCAGGAGAACACAACTGTTTGACTAATCCCTTACAACACTTTGCATTTTAATTGTTAGGTGTCAGATACCTGTGATTGTGTATTGGAGTAGGTTCTCCCTCTCCTCCTCCCTGTATTTTTTTCTCTCATTGTTACTTGTTTTGTGCAAAATCTGCTGTTCACTGGTAGGAACTTCATACAGGCTTTTGTACAATAACTGCAGTGGTGGATTTTTAGGAGTTTGTGTGTAAGGGGGAGAAGGAATTTACATCATTTTTATATTTGTGTTTGGTTTGATTTGACAGCCATCCCGACGAAGGGCAGAGCACCGCCGAGAGAGGTGCTGCCAGGTGTGGCTTCCTACTGCTTTCTAATTCTGTGATCACAGAATCCCCGATTCTGCAGTCCTTGCACAGACAAGTCTCCCACCGATTTCAATGGGAAATTTGCCTGCATCAGGGATAAAAGAGCAGGCCCCAAGTTGTGTACAATGATGCAATCTGATCCTCCTGCTGTGGAAATTGATGTAATCGCATTCTCGCCCTCCCCCCTTTTCTCAGCCACTTCTCCCTACCAGCCCCTGGTGACTCCTGGGGGGCTTCTCACCAAAGGGAGAGGAGAATGCAGCTGTGTGCTGAAGCTGCAGGGGAGAGGAGGAGACCTGCTAGAAAAATTTATGAAGGGTTGCATCCTAAATGTAACCCTAGAAAATGGCTAAGAACATGGACCTGCCTGCCCTGAAAAATACAATCACCTGCTTTTGCTAAATGAGCAAATGTTTATTCTCTGTAATTGTGACATTAGTGGCGTATCCTCCTGCGTATGTTGCAAGGCTGAATCAAAGTGCTCTGTGAATTGAGTAGTCTTATCCCTGCCTGCATTCATTCTGTACAGAGGGACAGGGTTAGCTTTTTTAGGGCTCTCTGTATTGTTATTGTTGACAATCTCTGCTTTTCAGCTGTGCTTTTGTGCCCTGGCACAGTGCAGGTTGCTTGGGAATATCGAACCTTGAGAATGCTGTGCTTTGTTGCTGGGTGAGCTGGGCGACCTCTCAGATGCTTCCCTCTGCTCTGCCATTTACATGGGGTTTGGCTTTATTTTTTCCTTTGGGAATTCTAGGCTCAGCTGAATTTGGTCTGTGTTTTGCGGAAGAAAGGGCTTGTTAAAGAATTCCCTCATGACTTTGAAGTGAACTATTTATTTTCTCTCAAGGCTTATTCAGTGTAGCCATTTGCCCCCTCTTTTCTGTTTTTTTCACCCCAGTGTTTCCTGAGCTACAAGCATTCTTGGAATATATTAGTTGTAATGAGTTATGCGGGCATCAGAAGTTTTCTTTGAAACTATATGGCATCAACATCTGTTAGCTCTTAGAGAACAGAGATGCAGACAAAGGGACTGATGGGGGAGGGAGGAAAAAGATATTAAATTCTCAACTATGAAGTCTCCAGCTCAGAGTTAGGGGGAGGGGAAGGGGAAATCTGCTAAACTCCGCAGCTTTGATGTGGTCCTCTGGCCCTGGGATTCCTTTTATGGGAATGTGCGTGGCAGACGGTCCCGCACGGCCTCCTGCCAGCCCTCCCCCTGCCTACCCAACTCTGCTATCCTGGCCCTGCCCTGACAGCCCCACTCTGCCTGCCCTGTCCTGTCCTGCCTGCCGGCCCAAGCGCTCCTTACCAGCAGCCTGTCCAGCCTGCAACAGAAACCCTGCCACAGCCTTTGTTGCTACAGTAACGTTTTCAAGGGAAATGAGGTGTGCTCAGTTTTCAGCTATTGATTTGGGCAGTCAAAATTCCTAGTAACAGAGGTAACTCTTAAGTAAAAAATTAAATCAAATAAATGTTTAGAAGTGAACTTATTTGCTTGTAATCTGCCTGACCCTGAGGATCAACATGCAACTGTTCATCTAAACCAGGTTTTTAAATGGTGTGTGTCTGTGTTTTTTTTTTTTATTGCATCTAATTAAAAAACATGTGTCTGTTTCAATGTGCACAGCATCAATCAGCGTTCAGGCATGATCACTGATGCTGTGCTACTTAAAGGAATGTGTGGGGATGGGTTCTGCTTTTTCTTTTATCTTTTTCTGCAGAGGCTCACAGTGTTTGTCCTGTGTGCCAGCGAGCAGGAGAAGAGTAAAAGAAATCTATGTCTGTCTTTTCTTCTTGTTGGCTCCATTTTTAGCCATAATGCTGATGGCATTGTGCTTCACTGTAACTTCCTGGCCCATTAAAACCATGACCAATTATAAAATGATTAGTTGACATACCTGGGGACAAAGAGGTGGTTTAAAAAGGAATGAGAACCATTTCATTTTGCCAGCACTTCCTGTTGACAGATTTATGGATCAACATTAGCATATGTGTCCAGGGTTGCACACCTGTGTTTCCTAATAAGGTAATATTATTTGGCAGGATATGTTTTCATCCTGAAGATTCAGAGGTCTTTGCAAAGGTGGGCATCAAGAATTCAGTTTCACAGTTGAAAAATGAAGGCACAGAGATATTTAAGTGACTTGCCCTACACCACACAGTGAGTCTGTGGTGGAGCAGTTATTGAATCCAGGTTTCCTCCAGCTGCATAAATATACGTCATCCATTAGCAGGAAAAGACTTAGAGCTATAAACATAATAGAGGAGCATTGATTATCATTCTAGGGGAGCTTTAAGTCCTTGTGCTGTGCTGTATGAAAACCTGAGCCATCTAGGAAGACACAAGCTATTAGCACAAGAACTAGCTTCAGAATGCAGTAGGTTAAAGCTGTAATGATCACTGAAGTCAGTGGAAAGAGTACCCTTGACTTCAATGATCCCATCTTAAATGAGCAAGTCATTCTGTAGTTAAGCTCTGTAGCCATTTTCTGCCTTTCCCAGCATATGCTTGGGTAAAATCACCTCAGTGCATTTAAGTCTGTTTGTTAAAGAGTTTCTTGGTAACCACATCTATCATGAAACGAAGTTGAACAGAAAATCAGATTTGTTACATGGCTCTGTCCATCTGTCTGCTGTGGTGAGGAAACCCAACATAACCAATTTGGAGGAGATACTGAGCTTCTCCAGGCTGAAAGGTAGATGAAGAATTGTCCTCCTTCATTCATGCCCTTAGACTTGTTCATCACTATAATCTATGTTGAAGATAAGATCTTGGGGGACATGGGACAATTGATTTTGCAATCAGAAAGGAGATGAGGGGACAGCTAGAACAACAAAGTAGGGCAAATAGCTGAATCTGTAAAGTGAGTTCATTTATCCTTCTGAAGTAGCCTCAAAGTGAGTTTTAATACAGCAAAAAGCAGTCGTTCCTTGGTGTGGTCCTATTTAACCTCAAAGACTGGTCAGTTTTAGTTAGAAATGGTTAGACTCTTCAGTTGGAAAGTAACTACTGAATCCATACATCTATTCATACAGTTGCTTTCAATGACAGCATTTCTTACCTGACAGATGTCCTTGAAAAACTATGTCTCACCCTATTACTTTAAGAAGTGGAAGCCATAATAGTTCCAGAATTCCAGTGGTAGTATTAATGGAAGATGTCAGTTTGCAACACCTAGCAAGAGTTTCTAAAGAAACGTGAAGTCCAGTGTGAAAATATCACAGAAACAGTAATGTTGTCTTGAAACTGGAATGACCTAATAAAACAAAACTGTCTACTAAATGGATCTTCTGATTATCTACAGGTCTTAATGTACATTGGATAATTTTATCTGTTAACATTTTTTTGCTAGCTACAGTAATATTAAGCAAGTCTACTGTATTTTAAGCAATTATTACTGGGATTTTTTTTAACTTAGATGGATTTATTTTTGTATATATATATACAGAATATAAATAGATATATATTTACAAGCGTGTTTATCTTCTACAGCACATAGGAATCTTATAATTTGACTTGAATGTGCAGGTTGGTAGCTTTTGTGGAATGCACGTTGCAGTGGCTGACTGCTAAAAGAGGCTGCTCATTTACCCACTGCAGCAGAGATGAAAAAGCTACCTGCAAAGAACATGTTTCAGCATTGCCACTACTGATTTTCATAGGCTGGAGAAAAGAAATATATCAGAAGAATGAAGAAAGGATTTTTGTTTTATTCTGTTGGAAAGCCTGGTCCAGGTGTTGGATTGGGACAAAAGATATTGCCTGCGTGTTGCAAGCAACCTGGAGCAAAAAAGTAGCACGTTTTCTTTCTTACTTATTCAGTTGTCCATCACAAAGGCTTTTGTATACATGTCTATCTGCTTTGCACTTTCACTTCCTCTACAGCCTTACGGTCATGTCCCTATGGATGGAGTATCCTTAAAAGCATATCATACAACTACTTCTTGTACCCATTTGAGGGTCTGTAGCAGAGATGTAAAGGCATTGGGGATGTTTTTTGCCTCATAAGCCTCTAATAGTCCATGATCTTTTGTGACTGGAGATTAAGGGGTTGGAGGGGCCTTTTTGTTATCTGGTCTTTCTTCACAGTATTTTACCAGCAGCTGGAATTGCTTTACAGTCACCTTCTGTGAGATGAGACTGCAGGGGCTCCAGTTCTGTGAAGTTGGTGGATATAGATGCAGTAATTTCAAACACTATTACCATGTTATTATGGCTGGGAGTTACTGCTTCTAGAGCAGAGGCAGCTGAACAGAATGCATTTGTGCCCTTCACCATCACGTTTTTTGAGCTGATATACTAGTGTGAGCTTTGTGCTAAGGTTCCAAAGGATATCTTTCAGTATCTGTTGTGCTACACCCATCGTGTTCCACTGTCTCTGTTAGGAAGACCGTAACTTTGGACATATAGGCCATCATGGCAGATAAAGGCAGTAAAATCCTAAACCACAGCAGCTAAACCCATCCAAGATCATCTATCAGAGATCTTTGATGAGAAATCTGTTTTCTTAACAACTTTATCTGCTGTGATTATGTTATGAAGAAATTGTATCCGAGAGAATCTTCCATGCATGGTGGAAGAAGAAAAACTCATCTGTAATGGATCACAGAGCAACAGGTTCTTATTTCAAAGAAAGAAAACATAGAATTTGAGCTTGCTTTGCCTAACAGCTGCATTATTACAGTCGCAGTGTATATAGAACTTGACTTCTTCACCAAGTATGAGCTGCTTAAACATTCCTTACAGAAAGTTGAATCCTGGTGAGTTATCCTTAATATTAAATTATCTGGAATGGCAAACTCAAAAAGAAAAAAGTTAGTTTAAAAAAAAAAAAAGTACAATCACAGGGTTGCAGAAGGAAAGGTAAAATATCCTGTAGGAGAAACAATATTAGACTTAAAAGCATGAATGTGTATTGCTCAATAGTGTTTTTCTATATGGTATATGCTTTAATTCTTAATTGTATTTGCCTGATTTCAGTTTTCATTATAGTGAGGCTTGGAATATATACTTTATCTGTGTAAGGCCCTAGGTATATAGATTACTTATGAACAGGGAAGGAAAGGAAGCTCTTTTCCTAAATAGGACAATGTAATACAGAAGCATATGGTTTATTTGAAAAGGCCTATGAGAGGGATCTTCAGACAGTTTTGAAAGAGAATATTAATAAGAAGGCTTCACTGCCAAATGGGGAGAGAAACAAATGCAGGTTCAAACTCCATTCTTATCTTTTGCCTGTAAGTAGTGATTACATTAAGTGCACAAATGTCCACTTTTATGTATGTTTGCCTGCATGGGTTTGTATGCATGCAAGCTGCTAACCTAGCAAAACGTCATCTCCAAGTATGTCTGTTTACAGTTAGTTTGTTTATTTATTTGTTGAGTTTTAAGCCTGCCTGTAAAGCTGTATTTATAAAGAATGATGATTGCCTCAAATATCCAAATGTCTATTTCACCTGCATTATCCTGAAATAAATGATACCATTTTTGAGGGGTGAATAGGTTTCCTAGTAGTGAAGACTAGCTTTGTGTTGGTCATAGTTATATATGGTTGTGTTTCTAGTTCATAGGAAATTTCAGATACCCCAAGAGGAAATAGGTTCCTCCCATCATTTGTTCAAAGAAGTCTTTTACCTCTTTCTCATTAAGTCTGTACAAGATTAAAAATAAAGTAAAACAATAATGGTGACTAATTTGAGGTTTGGATGGGTTTGCTTGAAGCATCTTCAAGATACTAGGTTTTCAAAATCTGCTAAGGATTCAATATATGAAAATCAGTCTTATTTTGGAAACTTGTTTCCTGCAAGTGAGGCTAATGAATAGCCACTTAGCAGTTGACAGAACCCTCAGTCAGTTGGGTGAAAGGCCAAAGGGCATCCTTATTCTCTTGAAGCTCTATTTCATGGGATTGGTTTTTTTTTGTCTACATCAAGAATGGAAGTTTGTGCATAGGTGACCTGACATTCTTGTTGGCAGCTACTTTAAAACTATTGTAAAATCTATTCCAGGAGATATTAGAGTTACCACATATCTTGTCCCTTGCAGTCCTGTTGTGAAACATGTTTCTTCAACTTTGCTCTTTTCAAAAGTACTGAAATTTTATTGCATCAATATGAGAATAAAGAGAGAAGAAAATACATGTTCCAGTCAGATGATTAAAAACAGGGAGGGAAGGTTTTTTTGGTTGACAATTTGTTGTTTTACTTGTGGAAAGTGGTGAATATGATATCTTGATAAGAACTTCACTAAAACAAGAAATGTGTGCATATTTTCTGCTAAAAATGTGGAAAATTGAGTATCTTAAGGCTAAATCAAAGGATTTTAATGGGATGTTTGAAGGATGAGAGGTAAAGCAACTTGTTTGTACTTGAGAAGAGCAACACCTTTTAAAAAAATGTTAATTAACACAGTATTGACTGTGATATAATACAGGGAGTGTGGGGGTGCAAGCTTTAAAAATGTACTTGCTATTATGATAACCTACCTAAATCAGAGGTTACCCTATGATATACCTAAGGCATCTCTAGAAGTAGCTGTCTCTACTTACACCAAAAGCAAAACTGTATTTAACACCATGTTACTCCAAATGTGGGTTGCTAAAATACACAGTCTGTTTGCAGTCTGTGGGTTTGGCTCCCGTGGGCTGGGTGTCAGAGAGAGTATCTTGAAAAGGCAGAGCTGGGACAGGTAAGATAGAGTCATACTGGTGACCAGGATTAAGAGAATTGGTAAACATAGGGACAAGGAGGTAGGGCTAGGAGATGTGAATGCAAATACAACTGTGTAGAGCCTGGAAGGTGAAGACAAGGAGCTTAACCTCAATGTAGAAGCAGAAAGGGAGGCAGCAAAGGTACTGGAGGAATAAAGCAATGTAGGCAGAATGATGGGTGAAGATTTGGCTAACAGCATGTGCAGATAGCTGCTGAAAAGGCAGTCAATAGCTGGAAGCCCCAGATTGAGTGCCTGGCCTTTAGTCTCCAAAGACTTGTATCAGTAAGAATATTGCACAGGGTGGTTAGAGCTGATGGTGGGGTTAAAAAAATAAAATTCCTAGTGAGTTAGCATTCTGTGGACTCTGACTGCATGGCAAAGGTGGGAAGCGAGTGATGATTGCCTGACTTGTAACCAGCTGAATAGAAGCCCTAGGTTGTGGGAGCTTTTAAAGATTGTTTTTCTTCCTCATGTATGTATATACTCAGCATTTCTGAGGGAGTTGCAGTAATTAGCTCTTCTCTCCACTGAGTACAGTGGCACCTATCAGAATGGGAAATACAGGACTCAAGGTCCTTTCTACCCAGGGCAGGCAGCCAATTGTTCAGAGTTTGGAAGCAGATGTTTGAGCCTAAATTGTAGTAATTCTGTATATCTGTGTTGGTAACCAACAGAGGCCAACTTGTTTATCTGGGCAGCTCCTGGTGAGGTAGAGACACTTACCTCTGGATGGGTTCCTGTTTAGGAACCTGTAGAAATGGCATGTTGTAATAATCCTTCTACGTAAATATTCCTTTCCTTTTTTCTTTCAAGTGCTTGCTGACCTCATTTATATAGTATTTCACAGGGTACATCTGGTTTGGGTTGTTTCATGACTCAGTGTTCCAGTTTGAAAATGCAATGTTGTGATTTAAAACACTGTGTCAGGACAATGATATACAACTACCTATGACCCAAATGTTGTTGCTTTTTCTCTCCCGGTTGCCGCTGCCGCCATAAGCTGGGCTCCTGCGGCAGTACGGGGAGGCCTGTGCTGCAGAGCCTGGCCAAACTGCAGAGCTGCTCTTGGCTTTTCATCCCCTCCAGCCTGTTTCCTTTCTGCTTGAACATGCTTCTTCCTAGTGCCAAATAGTCCCACCTGGCTGTAGCCTCTGCTTCCCACTAGAATTTCTTGAGATGCAAGTTATGTTTTACACATTTGCTCTTTTCTTTTGCTGTAGTCCATTTTCTGAAGTTGGGTCACAGGGAGTAGATGCACTATTTTATTCATGGTAAGACAATTTGGACAGCTTATTGGGAGGACATTCCATGACACAGTATGAGCTGTGGTCAGAATTGATTTTCTTTTATGCTTGCTCAGCTTTTGCACTTTTCTATTGGGTGTAAGTTTACCTACACTGTCTAGAATCCTTTTCTCAAGCAGGTGCATTTTGGTATTTATCCAAGTTGTGATATCTGTCTCAGTGGTGCCAAAAATGTTCAGGGAACTCTTGCATTTGTTTTTTTTTTTGACAGAAGAGTTAATGATGTTAAGATGTCCATCAAAGGTAATACATGTCATAATCTTAGATAGAGGGACACATTTGAATAGGACTAAGGGATTCTGCTGAAATGTGTCACTAAAATGTTCAAATAGTACTCTCATCAGTTTCAGGATGGGTTGTCAATTTATGTGCTGTTTAACAGTTATGTTATGGTTCTACCTCATAAAACCACTTTTCTAGAATTTGGTAATTTATCATAATTTGGTTTAAGGCAGAAACACTTAATGGAAATTTGCTTGCATTAAGTTACTATTTTAACTTAAATAACTAGGAGCTAGAGAAGGAATGAAACTAGACTAGAATATAAAATATATTTACTTAAGACCCATGTAATGATTAAAACTGGAAAAAATAAGGAAGCTAACCTAATGAATATTAATGCTTCATTCTGCTGTTTTACACTTCTGTCTTCCACTCTTTTCCATTGAGTTACTTGATGGTGCATTTTACATCAACAAATGTATACTCATTTTTAAGTGACATCTTTTGAAAAATCATAAAAATTCATGACTTGTAGGTTTTGTGGAGGATGAGAGTAATTATATCATTTTAAGAGGCAGCATTTGATACCCAAGTACACTGCTTGCTTTGCTACAAGTTTTGAGAGATGAAGGCTACCAGCTAGATAGTATTCTCCTCAGAGGTACATCACAAGTAAGATCACACCTACTCATTGCATATTTGCTGATCAGGTTAACAGAAAATAGTTTTGTGGGTTTTTTGTTTTGTTTTCCAAGAGAGCAAGAGGGAGCAGGAATTCTGAGTTTAGTAAAAACAAACAAACAAACCACTTATTAAATATTTAGCATTGTGGGAGAGAGCAGAGATGCCATATATGCCTATGTAGTCACTTCTGTGTGTCTCATTATCTATGAGAGCAGTCAGAGGTGTGCTCTCAGAGCTTCACGGAGAGTGATGACATGAGGGAATGTGATCAAACAAAAGTATACCAACTTTTACAAAGTCCTGGAAAGACCAACTTCTTCCAGAAATGTAGTAAGTTTTGCCAGCATTTAATGGCTTCTTTTTGTTTACTGTCCATTTCTTCCATAATTTTTAGGGTAATGATTGATATTAATCAGCACATGCTCAAAAAAGAGATCTTTTTTACTGGAACAAAAACTCAAGGAAGCAAAATAGTTGTTGTGATTTGCTTCTTGGAAAGCTAAATCCAGAACGACAGCTTTTATAGCCTCATTGTGCTGTGCAGAATCCTAGCATTCCAAGCTAGGTTGCCAGCATTTCTCAGAGCTATTCTGCCTGTGAGTTCTGACTTTATTTCTGATATCTGCTGGTGAACAGAACAATATATTCAGGATCTCTGGGCTAGCTATCCAGTAGTGATGTGAAAGCTCATTTTTAAAATGCTGTTGCAAAAATTGATACTGAACAATTCCTAAGATAGGCTTTTGTGGCTTAGTTACTTTCTGAGAACTAATCTCAAAGAATAACACTTGGCCCTGTGGAAGGCAGAAAAGGACCTCTGTCAGCTTTTTCAACAAAAAGAGGTGAACTGCTTTTGTCATGATAAAATTGCTTAAAAATAAAGCTAATGATTACAACCAGAAACTAATTTTCACAGGTTGTTCCCTTATTCTTACCTTGTGCAAAAATACTCTGTACTGTCAGCTTCCAGTTCACAGATTGATGCTAAGATGCTGGCCATGAGTGAAGCATGCCAGCTTTTAAGGACCCTTTCCTTCTTCATCACTATATATCAGTGGCAGAGAGTGTTTGTGGAGAATCTAGGGAGTCATATTATAATGTAAGGTCAGTGATGTTATGGTAGTGCTAGTGCCTTTGGAGTGACTGGGAGAAGGCAAAACATGAGAATAGCTGTCATTGCTTATGGTTTAGTTGGAGTGGGGGGATGGAGCTGCAAGGGTCTGCTAATGAGAGAGTAAGAATGCTCTTCAGGGTCTTTGTAAGTGGCATTAGCTCCAAATCCACTGATGCCCTTGAGTACTACTTCAGCACCATTAGAAAAAATGGGTTTTGGGTCTGATATAAGATCATCTGCATGTCTATGGCATCTGCTCCTGTATTGCTCTAGACACACTGAGGCTGGCAATTTCATTAATTTTGGAACTGAAGGATGAGGCAGCTCTTCAGAGTCTGGTATCTGCTTTTCTTGGGTGACCTCTGGCATATGAGAATTTTCTGTTTGTTGGTGGAACCAAGTGATAACATTCCTATGTGGGTAGTGAAGGGCTCATTTCTCCTTTGTCATTTCCATTTGGAGGGGTTTTTATCCTGCTTGATTGACAGAATGTTGAAATGCTAAATATTAATCTGTTTTGTAAAAGGATTTGAATATGGACACTTTTTTCTCAGTACAATCTATTCATGTTTTTCCTAAAGTATGTCCTGAGCATTGTAAAACAGCACCAAATGCATTGACTACTACTAATAATGTGATTGACTTGTTTCCTGGAAAACAACTTCAGTGCTCTCATTAGCATTTTTAATCAATTCTGGCAATAATAAATACATATTCTTAACACCTTAACACTTGGATTGAGTATATATGTTAGCACAGGCTACCCAGGGAAGTGCTGGCATCACCATCCCTGGAGGGATTTAAAAGATGTGCAGATGTGGTGCTGAGGGACATGGTTTAGTGGTGACTTGGCAGTGCTGGTTAATGGTTGGACTTGATGATCTGGAAGGTCTCTTCCAACCAAAATGATGCTATATGTCAATTTTTATTTTTTTTTTTTAACAGGATTTATCTGGGGAATGCTACAGAGACACGATTGGTGATGAACACTTTCATCTAGAAGGTATGTAAAGAAAGAAATTTCTTGGTTAAGGGATATTGAAGTCAGTGAATTAGTCACTCTCAGAAGGCATATCTGAGAATTCAGTCTAGATAATATAGTGATGTGCTGTTTGCATCCATTCTGCTCTCAGATCTCCAGATGATGCTTTCCATGCTGAGGAAAGGGTTAGCCACTTGAATGGGCTATTGAAAATCTTCTTGTAATTAATAGGTAATACTAAAAGCATTGTGTTAAAACAGAATGCTTTCATCCTGTTTGTGTAACTTCATACTTTTTACTGGAAAAATATTTTTCGGTGATTGTGATAGTACTAACATAAAATTGTGAAATTAGCATAAAGTGAAGCTGAAACATGATTTGAGACTCTTCTCAGAGCACAGCTTGAATTCTGTGTGGCTTAGGTACAAGATGACCACTGTCATAGGTCTTTTCAGCACAGAAGTGTTTAGTGTGAAAAAGTAATTGATCTTCTAGAAAGTATATTTATTTCCATCTAGAATAGTTTTTCTGCTTTTATTTTGCTGCCTCACAATCTTTACATAGGTACTAGTATAACACGGATTACATGATTGTACATTAATGTGTCATAAGATAACATCAACACCACTGATAACTAGTTTCAGAGATAGGGAGCAGTAACCCACTGAAACATGGTTGGTTGGGCTAAGCCCACAAAGAACATGAATGGCAAAACAAGGACTTGAACCCAAGTCTAACAAGTACCAGGCAAGTATCTAACCAATGAACTAAATGAACTAAAAATCTGTCTTCAAAAATACAAGGTAGGGATGGAAAAAAAATGAAAAAGATGTTAGATTTACATAAAAAGCGCAGCAGGTACCACAGTTTTGGGTTAGGAGAAAGTTGTAGCCTTCACACTTGGAGACTTTATTGGAGAATAAATCTGAGTTCTTTAGAAGAGAGTCACTGAAAAGACAAAGTGCCAATAAGAGAAGTAATTGAATTCCTTATTTTGTTTTACATAGCCAAGTTCATTACCTTTTTTTCCCTCCCTCTCTTTCCCCCCCCTCTTAGCTGTCTGAGCAGTACAGATAAAAAGAACTCTCTTTGCTGGATTTAACTTCTGTGTTGTTATGTAAAGCTTGATCAAATCCTTTCGTCTTAACAGACTTAACTGGCCAACAGCAAAAGGCTCGGGATTCTGGGATTAAGATTGTATTTGGTAAAAGGACTGGTGCATTAGTGCTTTCTTTTGAACTATAGAAAGAACAAAGTAAACATCAAAAGCATTAAGCCATGAGAGCGGATTGTTGACTCAATGTTGCTGCATGACAAGAGGTTAGAACTCAATAGTGGTGACTCTGTTTACTGAGTTCTGTGTAGAAAGAAACAGTTTGACCAGTATTGTCTATTATATCCAGCACCTGCCTTTGATTTTACTGCTGAGCAAGTCACTACATCGAAATTTTTTCTTTTACGTGGTCAGTGATTTCCTTAGATAAGAGAAATGGAAACCTAAGTCTCTTCTTATATTGCTCTCACTCTCTTTCCCTTCTTCCTGTTTCATTAATAACTCAACAATTGAGCATGCTTAGTATAGGTTCTGCAGTAGATTAATTTGCAACTTCCATTCCAGGTTTATTTCATTCCAAGATATCTCTGTATTTCAGAGCCTTCCACTTGCTGAACTTTGAGTACTTGTGCAATCTGCTGTGGCTGTGCATGAACTTCTCGTGCTTGAACTTCCTTGCCCAGCAGTTTCTTCACAGAAAGCATGTGCTTCATCACTATTTACATCTAGGATAGAAGAGCTTGCACTTTCTCTTCCAAGTCCCTAGATGGAATAGTAAGTTGCCAGAACTGAATGACTGGAGGTGGCTCTGGAATAAGTCACAGAAACTAGCACAGATATTGGGAGATTTTTTTTTTATTGGTTCCAATTCAGTGGGGAAGCTAAAATGGCAGACAGGAATTGAATGTAGCATCAAACAGCAAATCACTTTTCTACCATGGAGAATGCAGGTGGCTCCAAAAGATATTAGTGAGTTCAGTAATGACATCCAAGTTCTCCATCTGCTCTTCAAGGCATAAGTAAGCTTTTTAATGAACCATTGAAGAATGTTACTCTTGTTTTGCAGAACTTCTTTACCTCCTTTCCTGCACCTTTTGGAAATTTTCTAGCTAAAGCCTGTAGACCAGGAACATTTTCTTATCTTGTCCGTTCCATGTCTTTATGAAGAAAAACTGGGGTTCCTTCATCTTATCACTTGAATATTTAGAAGCTTTTCAGAGCAGCCTGCTTTCTCCCTGCATGTGACATCCTGAACCAGAAGCAGGAAAATCTCCCTGTGACATGGACTGATAGTGGAAACAAGGCAATTTCCTTTTTGTCTCAATAGAAGCTGTTTAGAGTCCAGTGGGATAGAGCTATCAGTCTATTTCAGCTGCCTTCTGGAGTTCAAGGTGAAGTCCTTAAGCTCAGGAGACACCTAACCTATCACCCCAATTAGTTATGTGGTAATGTGATTTCTCATGTCACTTTTCTCTTGGGAAGTATGACTTAAGCATTTCTACTAACCAGAAATCTGGCATCTCTGCGAGATCAATCTAGTCCTGTACCTGTCAGAGGAGCTGCTTCTGAGACTGATAGCAATCTGTTCCCTGTTTCATTTGTCAGCTGAGAGTGATGTCTTGATTATTATTCTCTCAGCAGAAGACTGGAGAAGATCCAAGCCTTCCTGGTGCCTTATCTGAACATGATATCCAAAGTCCTGCTGAAAGTAGTGACAGAGCTTGACCTGAATCAACAAACCCATTTTTTGATATGTTTCCCAAACCAGATGTATCCAAATCCCTAGGTGTAAGATGTTCCCTCATCTGGTACCAGAAAGGACAAAATTATTCAGGTTATCTTCTTACCCACAAATATTAGCAAGCCCTCCAGCTGGGTTCAAAGCACATGATGTTGCTGAAAAAGATATATTGTATCTGTAAAAGAGCTACTTGTAGCACTTTTCACATATTTACAAGACATTATGGAATTTCTAAACCTGTGAGTATGGCATTCTGTATGCAGCAAAGAAGAAAAATAATTCATTCTATTCTTAATATTATGCTATATTTTTCAAGATATCACTAGTATGTCCAGTTAGTGCTTCATCTCCTCTTCCTCCACCCTACATCCAGGGAATCTATAGTCAAGTGGAGCTGAGGTGTAGTTAGCAAGTTCCACCACAAAGAGCTTTGTTGTTATTTTTGACTTTAATAAGATCTAATAAGCAAACAAGGAACCAATAGCAAAAAATAAGCTAGTGGATTAGGACTACTGATTTTATGTGTAATGCTGCCAACTTTCCTGGACCCCCACACAGCTGCATATTCTTCCTCCTACCATATGTTTCCCAGATAGGCCAGTGAAGAGAGCAGGTCGGCTTTCACTCAAGTGCTGTTGAGGTGCCTGTGCTGGGGCTGCAGCTGCAGAGAAAGACATGGGGTGGAGTGTGCATCCCCCACAGCACCCTGCAGCAATGCTGCTCTCATGCATTGTAAGAATACAATTCAATGAAGACTTTAGTTCCTGGAGTAGTTTCTGAAATTGGTAGTTGGAAGAGTATCAGCTCAGAGGAAGGGCAGTGGCAAGGTATGGTGCTCAAGCTCAATCTCTTAGCTGTTTTAAAGACATGTATTGTGCTAGACTGAGCTATGACTGGGTAATAAACCCCAGTGATTTCAAACTGCATGCTCCTTTCTAGTTAGTGCCTTCAGTTATGATGGTTATTTAATTTATTTTCTAAAGCTTAGATCATTTATTATGTACATCGAATTCCAGAGAGTTCATAGAAAAGGCATCTTGCACATAGGCAAAGTTGCTGTATCTCAGTAGCTTTGTTATTATCTACCTAGTTCTGTTGATGCAGGCTTGATGCTCTTCAGAAAATGAAGGTCCTTTCTCTGTCATGTTCTTAAACTACTTACTTTTTACTGACTCCACAGAGTGCTAATCATCCTACAATAAAAGTGCTCATCATCAGCCTCCTGGGGTGTTGTATGGGAACTTGGTCCTTTAATTTGCTATATGTGAGTGTATGCTATGTGAACACCTCAGAATGGTGATCACTTGCTCACTTCTGTATATTTTTTTTTTGGCTGTCAAGAGGTTTCTACTGCTCAATATGAAGTGAAACAGCTTTGAGAAATATCCTCAGCTTCAGGGCGACCCACTGGCACCAGCCACCATTATCTGACAAACAGCTAGTCCCTGCCTAGGCTGGAAGCTGATAAGCTGGTTACTGTGAATTGGAAAGAGTACCAAAGAACATGAGGGAGGGGGGAGAAAGGAGCAGTGGAGAGTGCCAAGAGAAAACTGCTTAGTTTGGCAGTTAGAATAAAAGTCACCAAAGAACACAAGAATGGTAGGATTAGCAGAAGTTTTCCTGTGGTCGTGCACAGATCCAGGAAATTATAAGAAGCAGGTAGGCTGTTTGCCATGAGTGGGAGGAAAATCTTATGGCATGAGGCACTTAAAAAAAAAAAAAAGGTAAAAAAAATGTACAAGTGTTTCTTAATATTGGCTGTTCGAGTTGAGAGGGGTTGGTGTTTGGATCAGAAGTCTTTCCTTCTAGAGCTGCTGTTTCATGTGCAGCCAGTGATGAAAGACTGTTGCCATCCAATGGTTGTCCATGGCCTGTGTGTAATGAGTTAGTGGGTTCCAGGTGTTTCCAAATGGACCTTTACGGTGTCTAACAGCTCCCACCCATGTTGGCAAGTGGAGCACAGAAAGGCAGTGAAAAGTGGGCTGTTATGTCACATTGAAGGGAGAGCTTTCCTCCTCACATGGAGCCACTGCTGTGTGGAGGGTATGTGCTCTGCTGCCTGTGCTGTGCTTGCTCCCTGCATGTCAAGTGTTGCTCTCTTTACCAGACAGCCCACCGGCTCCTACCAGTGCTGCCTAACAGTTTTCGATAGATGATGTGTTTTGTCTGTCGTTTGAGAGTTTTGTTCTGAGTTACTAATCTCCTTCATTAGACTGGGAAGAGCATAGCTTCTGTAAGTGATAGTTTCACATTGATGACCCAATAACAAAGCTGAGAACAGAGCCTGGGAGTTCTTGCATCCGTGCCTGTCCCATGCAACATGAGAGAGGGAGGATTTCAAATTACAGTGCACAAGAAAACCTTCCTAACCTACAAGTGGTCTCCATGGTGGCTGAAGAAAGTCAAATTATATTAATCGAATTGTGTGTAATGTATAAAAAATTATTGCAGTGGAAAACCAAGGTAATGAAAAGGGAGTAGAACAAGCATCTCAAAAAAGCGAAGAGTTGGTCCTTAGTGAACACCTTAAACATGGAAGACTTTAAAATATTATTATATCCATGTTTGGTAATTATAACAATATTGTTTTTCAGTATTATTTCGTTCTACCTAAGTCTGGCAACTTTTCCTTCTTTCACAGGGAAGCTAATGCTCTTTCTGAGTTCTCATAAAAAAAAAGAATTAACAATAAGAATATTCATTTAGTCTCAGCTGTGAGGTAATTGTGGACTAGTTTACTAGGAGGCAAAAAGTCACCTGTGGGTATAGCTGTTGAAGAACCTATGCCTACAGATCTGTCAAGCTGGTTCTCTTGTAGCATGAGAGCCAGACAATCAGGATGCGTGTGGGAAGTAGGAGAAGCAAAGGGCAAAAGAACGTAGCTTGGGGAGATTTCATCAAAGGCAGGAGGGCTCTTGCATTTGTCTTCTACATCCTGAAGGTGAGCAAAGCTTCACGGCAGAGCTTAGGCAGCAGGCTGTGGGCACGCAACTGGCTGCTAACATTGATGAGGGAAGCTTGAGGGAAGCTACCGTGTAGTGGGTCTCAGACAGGGGTGAGAAATAGGTGCTTGTAATACGAGGGTCATGCTCTGTGCGTGAGGTTTGAAAGGGCTGGGTGGCAGTAATCTGGACTCATGAGATGGGTCTTGGTTATTGATGTTTCCCTTGGGCTGTCAACATCATGATTCAGAGGAGGAAGGAAATGTAGCATGTGTAGGCATATCTGGGTGAGCCGTTAATCTAGCTTCATCTGGGGAACAGTCACACTGAGTGCCTGGGAATGCAGGCTGGTGCACAGCTCTGCACTAGGTGCCCACCATGTGGGTATGCCTGTCAAACCCCAAACACTACCCAGGGGTGGCTGGGTTACATCTAGCTACATCTCTCTCCACATCCTGCTCTTCTGCCTCTGCAGTGGTGACTAATCTGGGAGGCTACCATCAGATATACCTTGGCAAACTGATAGGCATATCTGTGAGAGGTAGCTGATCTGTGTGTATGGGACAGAGACAAAGCTGCATTACTGTACATGTGCAGAAGTATAAAAATGTACTTGAACTTTGCCCCAGGACATCTACCACCAAGAACAAAGAATGAAATATGGGAACAAGTCAGGAGTTTGAAAACAATCTCTCTGGAAACATGATGAATACCAGTGGTTTCATTTATTCTACTTGAAGAACAAAGGTCCTTTTCTAACTTTTAATTTCCCAGCAATGATTATTACCAGTTATTTTTCTTGTAGCTTTGACCACAGTTCATGGAGGTTTTATTAAACATGTTTTTGAAAAGTAAGTCAAAATACCATTCTTTTCTGACTCTCTTGTGACTCTTTGACTTCTTTTTTTCTTTTCTTTTTTACCCATGTGAAACTAGAGCATATTTCCCTGCAAAGATTTGGGGTCAGATAATACTCTCATGTTTATGGAATTATTCCAGTTCTGTGGTCCTGCAATTGAAAGAAGTTTTGCTCCATGCTCTTTCATACTTCTGTAAGGCCCTTCTCTCCTTCCCATAGACATTTCATATCCCAGAGTACCTCATGTGAGGATACAGTTTATGGCAAGAGTAAATAGTTCTTGCATTTCTGGGATGAAATTTAGGAGCCATCATTTGATATAGATGGCTAGATAGATGTAAAGCTAGATAGATGTCTGAACCTTCAGACTAGATAGTTTATACACAACAACCTGTCATCCTGCTGGACCTTACAAATACACAGACATGTACATAGAGACTTAGAGAGGCAATTGGAGTGAAAAGCATATTGCTTTTGCCCGTTGCTGTTCCAAATACAAAGTGTGTATCAGTCAGGGTGCTTTTGTGTGCTTCAACTCCACTTCTGCTGCAGTAGCTACAGAAACCCAAAGTTTTACCTCACCAGGCAGAACAAGTGCCCTTTGTTACCTAGACAGATTACAGCTTTTTCTAAAGTCTGCTCTTCATAAAAGCCCAGCTTGAACAGTGGAAATTCTGACTTGCCTCAGATACTGAGGAGACTTTTATAGTTTCAAGTAGCTCCAGGGTTATATTTTAAAAGTTGAATTTCATCACATGTTTCAAGTTTGCTGGGAAAAAAAAAAAGGCACGATATTTTTAGCAAAAAAAAAAGTCTTCCCACCACCTTTTTTCTTAACAGATGTTTCATCTCAATCATATCCAAACCTCAAAGCACAAGTAGCAGTCAACCTTACTCTCCCGTGGAGAAAAAGATAAAATGTCATTTGTTTGGAAGAGAGGTTTTTTTGGTAACCACAACTAGTTTGTGAGTAAAAGCAAATAATAAATGCAGCACTGTGGGGTTGTGGAAATGAACCTGAAGCAACATTTCTACTCTTGAAAGAGCTTGGAGTCCAGCTGCTCTTGTTAGATGGAAAGTCCCAACCCCCAGCCTACCAAAAAAAACCCAAACCAAACCCCAACCAAAAAAAAGCAGTAATCAGGGTTTTCTTTTTTATTATAAATCTGGTCCAGCAATTCAGATCCTTTCACCAGTAAAATATGTCATACAAAGTGCCCAACTTTGTACCAAAACGGATTTAAAACTGCAAAGGTAACGAAAAGAGAGGGAAGAAATACTAGTTGTAAAACAAACTATCCAGAAGTAAAAGAGCTGCTACCTGAGGAATTTTCACAGGGCTCTGGAGGAGTGGAGACTTGGGCTCTGCCTTGCAGCTGGGGATGTGCATGGGGGTAGCCAAGGGGAGCCAAGGCAGCCCTGAGCTCTGTGCAAAGAAGATTTATTTGGGCAGGACTTAGAGTACGTCTTAAGGATTTGGAGAGGTATGAAGCTAAAATGTGGTGCTGCAGACCTTTTCCCTTTTATTTTAATGAACATTTACAGACAGTGGAGCCATCCAGGTGTGGAAGGATGTTCTGGTCAAAGCAGTATTCAGATGAAGACCCTCTGGGAGCTGCAGTGAGCATCCATCCCCCCACTACCCTGTCCCAGGGTGCCTGTGGCCCTGCAGGGCTGGCTGCCCAGGCCCCACCAGCAAGTAGGGATTGCTGCCCAGTTTTCAAGACACTGTGTTTGAATGGGAAGTGACACTGTCTGGGAGGATATTGCAGGGTTTCTCACTGAAGGGGTAGCTCACATTGGGAAGCTGACTCTTCAGTTGCAAAACACATGGGCTCTCTAAAGCAATAGGAAGGGCTGGATCCTCCACAAGGAAGGATGCTCAAAATCATTTTCTCTTCTGCATTTTGAGTGATACATAGCACAGTGGGCTTCCATCTCTGATTGTGATCTACAGGCTGAACTATAATTATTAATAATGGTGAGCAGTTACCTGCTCTGTGAGAATCATATCTTGTGATGAGATCCTGTATGCTCTCCAGACTTTAAATGAAGTGGTTAGGTCAAGCTTTGATGGGTTTTATTTTTCTGCATGTTTTGCAGGTGTCTTAGTACTGTTCCTCATCCATGTATAAATATGAAAAGGGAGACATAATGCTTGTATGTGCTTACATATATGCTGGACTATTAGTATATTGCTTTTCAGTTGAGATCTTCCCTACCTCTTAGAGTAAAGATGGTAACACTGACCCTGCTACTTAATATTAACTATGAGAGAGCTGTCAGATGTACAACTGATTCATTACAGCCAAAATAATGTTACAGTATAGGTCCGCAACATTGCCCTCTATAAAAGGCTAGCTTTGTGAGGGTCAAAGTGAAATTCTTCCTCATGGGAAGCAATTCTGATGGAATGAATAGTACAGTTCAGATGCCTTTAGAGGCCCCATTATCATAGCAAAGGTGGTGGAAACTCTGTTTTCCCATTGAACATATAGGTTAGACGGGAGCAAGTTGATATCAAAGCCTACATTATTAATAACATTACCTACACAGCCTTCATTTGAATAAAGGGTTATGTAGTGGCTGGGAGTTTTTCTTCTTTTTCTTCCCCTGTGAATCTCAGGGGAAAAAAATCCAAAGAGACAAAGAAAGTTTAAGATAGGAAATCCGATGTGAACATGCATATCTGCAGCTTACACTGATAAGGGATTTGTAAAAAGCAAACTTGTTATCAGTTACTAACCAAAATTAGTGTATGGCCATCTTTAGAGAAGTCTTTCTTCTTTTGCTTTAAGTCACAAATGATCAGTTGGTGTCCCCATCTGTCACTATTCAGCGACAGAATTCAACACTTTGCAGGCCCACTCAGAGCTCCAGGGACACATAATGCTGTTAGAAAGTGGTAAGTGGTCCATATGACACTGACAGTTTTCACTTAAGAAGTATTTACCCATGTTAAATGATACAGATAGTTATAGCAGATTGCATTCTGTTAATGTGGCTTTTGATATACCCACTGATCAAACAGCAATTTTGCTGCTACAGGTATCATCCTGAACTATTCTGACCAAACCTTATGGAGATTCTTCCTCATCTCCCTCTCTCTCTCTCTCTCTCTTTTTTTTTTTTTTCCTTATAAGATAGGGTTGGGGAGGGAGAAATGATCTTCTTTGATCTCTGATGAGGAAGGCAAAAAAAGAGACTGTTCTGTTCAGGGTTTTGGCTAACACAACAAACAGTGTTTAAAATTTAACTTTGCTTAATTAATTAGTAATTCTGTTTAGTGCTGTCTGATCTTCATCCAAAAGGTATTTTGAAGCTTGAGAACTGAACATCAAAGTGTATTGGGTGAAGATGGTCAAGTAAGGCATTTAATCTGGCAGTTGCTGTTGATGAAATACAGCCAGTTGGGGAACTAATTGGAAAAGGGAATCATAATCTGGCAAAATTCAGCAAAATCCCTCCCTTCAGCAAATTCACTCCAGAGAGAGTGTGAGAAATCTAGGTTTAGTGTTTAAGCATGTATGAGTTACACCCTAGCTAGCAGAGAGAGGCTGTATTATCCTTTGTTGTATCTTTAGTACAAATCTTTTTTTTTGCAAGGAGATAGTAAAAAAAAAAAATAAAAAAAAAAATTCCCCAGCCCAACAGCCAAAAAAGAGACTCCAGAGCTGGGCAGAAACCTGTGATTCTGTATCAAGGCTTGGAAATATTTCTACTTAAATATGTCATATTATTGAAGTTGGCAAAAGGAACTGAAGCTTTAAGAGAGTTAGTGTTGCACAGACCTGCGAGTTTTTTATTCAGGAGAGAAAATGCTGTCTGAACATTTGAGTGAATTTCAATTTAGCAGTGGTGCCCTGTCAGTTAGAATCATTATCTGATGCCTGAATGCTTAATACATGCTTTGGTTCATTTTTGTTGATTTTTTTTCTTTCTTTTTGCAAGCTGTAATAAGATCTGAATCAGTATCCTTCTGCTCTGTGCTAAACTGTCTGCCCCAGGTCAGGTGCTGGCAGTAGGTCTTGTGAAAGCTTGAATCTTTGGGCTTTTAGTTGGTTTTTTTTGTTTGTTTGTTTTGTTTTGCTTTTTATGAGGTTTGTTTGATTGATTTTGGATTTTGTTTGTTCGGAGGTTTTTGTTTTGTTTTTGTTGTTTGTTTGTGTTGGGTTTTTGTTTTAGTTTGAGGGGTTTTTGTTGTTGGTTTTTTCCTATTTTACGGTGTGCAGTTGAGCCTCTAATTTGTGTTGTCACCATAAACAGGAAACAGTGAAATAAAAGATCATTACTTCTCCCCTATTTTCAGGTTAGAAATACCCATCCCAGGCTAGTACAAAGCACTACTAGTACAGCTCTTGCTAAATTGGTTTTGTCTTGTCCCACTGGACTTAAAATGGATGATTAATTTCCCTACAATAAGTTTCAGAGAAGGCAGCTTGATCTTTGTTGTTTTGAAGGGTGTATCTAATTCATCAGCTCCAGCTTTCATCCAGAGAAAGTTTGAATACATGCTTTTGGCACTTACCCATGTTGAGCCTGTTGAGCTTACTCTGGTGGCTGTGGAACAGGAATGTTACTCCCTCGTCCTGTTCTGCCTATGTTGATTTGCCACTGGAGAAGAGGAGCTTTGCTCAAGCATAGTTATCTCTATCAGGGATGTATTATAATCAACTCTGTGGAATAAACCCAAAATATGTGCTTAATGGGGGTGATATTTCTTAATTGATGGCTTCCAGAACTTAAAAGTGTAATCTGAATGTGAATGTTATTGTTAATTAAAGAATGACTTCTCAATTTAGACCTTCAAACATAATTATTATTGCTCTGGTTGTTGTCATGCACCCAGTGAAGAATGTCAGTTGTTTGTCAAACCTGATTTGCAATGAAAAAAATGTTGAGAGAACCAGATAACTTAGACATCAGAGACTTCAGGAAAAACACCACAATAAATTCTCTTTCTGTACCTTTGGTTCTTGTAGTCTCTAAGTTCTGCTGCATCTACTAGATCTGTAAATTGGAAATGAAACTCTTACCCTATTGATATCAATGGGAATTTTACTAGTCAGCTCAGTTGGACCAGCTCTTTATCATTCATTTCCACTAGTCAGATGTTGCTACTGAGGTTCAATTTGAGCTGTTACAGAAGTGCTTATGACTTCATCTCCTTGTCTTGATATGTCTATGCATTTTTTTAAATTTTCCTTTTATCCTACTCCTCCACAAGTCTCAGGTTCTAGTGTGTGGTTTGTTGGCTTTCCCCATTTCTGTAGCTTTGTTTCGGGTAGTAGTTTTAAAGAATTGCCATAGAATCCAGTCTTTGACTTCAGGGGAAGGCTAGTAATATTTCACCTCAAAGAGTTTGGTTTCATGTATGCCAAATGCTGACTTCCATAGGTGACATTTTTGTCAGTTCTCCAATTTTAACTTTATTCTGCTTTCTCTCAAAAATTACACAGGAATGACCCTAATGTTAAGATAATAGTCATTGGTAATTTCCAGGCATAATTTATCACTGTGGAATTGCATAGCTTCCACCATAGTTCTGCTTTCTGAGTTTAGACAGTGTGTTCCATCACATACCTTTCAGAATGGCTGTTATCCCAAAGAGGCTCTGAGGTAGTTCATCTGTAGCCCAAGTTCTCCTAACTGCTGCACAAATTTGGACTTGCTAGCTGTAACTTAGACCTGAGCATCCATCAGAGTTGCCTCCTTTTATGTTTCCAGCCACAAGATCCTTTTAATCCATATGACTTAAATGCTAAATACAGTTGAAAAACAGTGAAACTGTCCTTACTTTGAGAAGGAAGATAATTTGTTAAAGAGCATGGTGCTTTGTTTGAATGAGGCTTTGAGAAATCTGAAATGACAAGCCACCTGAGTGAGGGTGAAAGTTTAAACAGTCACTTTTCCACCTGAATGCAGCTCTGGTTTGATTTTCTCTCCCCCTCCGCCCTTATTCTCAGATGCAGGATGGAGGTGACTGAAGAACAGCTTGGCTGGCTGAAGCTTAGTATTCTATGCTCATTCAATACAGTGCAGCAATCCATTTAATATAATTTTGGGGATATTTTTGGCAATTCCTAAGGAGCAGTTGAAATTATTGCCCACTTTATTTTTTAGAAGTAAATAAACCCCTGAAAAAAAAGACTTAATTCTTCAGGGATGAGTCTTAATATCTTTAAACTGGTGTTCATTCTCTCCTTCTCTTCCTCCTCCATCTCAATTATGAGCAGTGGTAGTAATTAATGATCTTAGAGAGAAACATCTGCTAGTATGCTTAAGCCAGTCAGTTTGTTTTTTATGTAAGAATGGTATTTCACAATTTTTCCAAGTTAATATTTTTCCTTTATTGTCTTTCCAATTTCAAATATTGTCCAGACACATTTTTATAGTGTCTTAGGGTTATGGAAGTGAATACAAGACCATTAATAATGAACAAGAAAAGAGAATATCATAAAGAAAACATATGCAGTATTTCAATTCATGAAACATTCTGTTAGGGAACATTGTTTTTGAGAGCATATGGTTATTCCCATGAGAAGCAATAAATATTCTTTCCTTTTTTTCTTCTTTTTTTTCCTCCAGCTGTGGTTTACCATAACAGGGGTAGGTTTCTCTGTGTGTTCATCTATGTAGTCTGTTCTCTTTGTCAGGACTTGTTATCTGAGTAGGGAGGTAAGTAAGTATTTTTACACAGATGATATATTGTACATGGTTGTATTTCTGATGGCCTAGACTTTAGAAACACAAGTCTATTAATTCTCCACACTCCTTTGAGATAGCTATCTTGTCTGGTCTAGTTTAATATCATTGGCAGAGCTGAAAGGAAGTTCACATTGCGAATATATCTGAACCTTGGCATGTGGCTCACTGGTGGGTCTCTGTTTACAGGCTGCCAGTTTTAACTGTCCCGAGCAGACATTCTCATTTTATTTATAAGTAGCTTCAGCATGTGTTTGTATCCTTCATGAAACTGAGTGCATGTCAATAGTTGAAACTAAGTATAGAAACAAGATACCAAACGCTTCTCCATCTCCTCTCAGACAAAACAACTGCCCAGCAGTATGTAATTTAAAAATGTTCCCTGGGTTTGGATAAGGCACATGAGGATATATGCACAGACACTTATTTGACTACTCCTAAATATTATTACCTCCATATTCCCCTTTAAAGTTTCCTCAGTTAGATTTCATTTGCCTTTGCTGAATGAAACTTGACATCAGGATGAGATCACCAGATTTCCCTATTTCATCTGAGCTCCAAAATGAGTAACTGATTTCAAAGGATAATTCCCCAGAGCAGCAAGGCCAATGAGTTCTTCAGATCAAAGGTCAGCGAAGCTCAAAGAGGATAATTTCTGGCATACAGTATTTAAACTCTCTCAAGGAGTGTACTGCAAGATGTATCCCCTCCTTCCTCAATAGCTGAACTCTTGTTTTTTTAGAAGACTAATTTGTCAGAGCACATTTTTTCCTCTGTTACATAAATTATACATTAAAGTGAAAGCTTCCTATCAGAACACACAAACTGTACATCCAAAAAGGTTATTAAACGTGCCAGTGGAAGGGTTGTTCCGGAAACCAGATTGTAACTCTCTGCTGTTCTTCTCTGAAGCACCATGTGGACTGGGGAACTCTGGTGCTCTTCACACATGCTGGCAGCTTTTAGTACAGTGCAAGAGCACAGTGGTCAAGGGAGAGAGTGCCCTGTGAGACAGTTTGACAGAAAAACCCAACAAAGAGTACTGGGACAGGGAACCTTATGCAGGATCTGTTCCTCAGTGCTCTCAGGCTAATGTTGTTTGCCATGCCAGTGTAATTTGGGATGCTGTCCCTTAACAAATTAAGACTGCTGTAGAATCTTGTGCTCATTATATACCTTTATACATTTAAGTATATGTGTAATAACAGAAGTGGATTTTTATGTTTTGTCAGTTGGTTCTCTGCTGTTCCAGTGAAGCTTGGGGTCATACCAGCTCAGCTTTCATTTATTTTATTTCACATTCTCTAGAGCAAAAGACTGCAAAATACTCTAATACAAATGCTCCCATGAACTCCCATGGAACTGTTAATGTGAGAAACTGATCACTGGTACCAATAAGCCACTGAAAATCTAGAGACATTTAATAGTAATGAAGAACCACTGTCAGTCTAACTGTCCTCGTTATGAAGGCCTGTGTTGCCTTTTCTTTTCTTGGTTTTAGAAGGAAACTACAAGGCTGGACTAACATTGACAACCAAATGTTGTCTTTTGTTTTACAGTGGTTCTTTTGTGGCCTTAGCTTTGAAATTCCAGGAATATGGAGTTATATTTACGGACAAAGTGGCTATAGAAGAAATGACCCTTCTTCAGATATACTTCAAAGTTTAGTTTTGTAAATAATATTATTTTAATACATGTCTTCATTATGATAAACCTTCTCAGAAACAGTCTCTGCTCATCTGATAACATCAGGCTAAAATGACAAGGGAAGAAACTGCCATGAAGTGAGCTTCTCTTCCTTTAGCTGACCTTCCTGCTTAGCTTATGTTTGGCCTAGGGAATCCTAACATGCCTTGGAGTAGAAATCAAAGTGTATCAGCGTGTCAGTATGTATACAAATAAGAATTGAAGTCAGGAAATTCCAAAGGTTAAAGTTTCTACCTTGTTCCCCCTTCCTTTGCTGCACATCCAGAGTCTTTTATTGTATATCACAATTCTGAAAACAAACAAAAAGGTACAATAGTGTTAAACAAAGAAACAAGACTAGAAAATGTGATAAATATTGCAGTGTGGCAATATGAATGTTGTGGCAGAAATCTTAGCATTTAGAATTTCTGAGAGCATAAAGCTGTGGTAAGGGTAAGGTGTTTTGTTTCTAAGGTAATTGTGCTGTTCTAAATGTGAAAGAAAATTCTGAAAAATGGCTAATATAATATCTTCATTTTTAGTGTGTTAGTGACTTGCTTTCCTGGGAGAATGCTTGGAAGGCACATCAGTAGTGCTGAACACCAAGACAGCCACAGAGTGAACCCAGTTTGAAATGGGTCATCCTGAACTGGAGGGGATCATGTTGTCTTTTTTTGTAAGGAGTCTGAACTGGCACTTATATGAGATCTTACTTGCAAAGATATCCCCAAGAAATGATTCCTACATAACATTAGGATAAAGGCTTTGGTTAACTGCAAATGCTGCAGTGCAAGAGAAAAAAAATCTTCTAGACCCACATTTTTCCAATATCTTCTATTTTTTTGAGGAGTAGGTAGGATTGCTGCTATGTCTAATGAGGTATGGGCATAATAATGTTGTTGGCAGGGATATATGGATGTATAAAAAAAAAAAATCTAAAATTTTTGAGGATAGGGTTAAAAATCTGTATATATTTCTATAATGTAAATACAGCTTTAATTTTCTTCAGATGTAGGGTTTCATCATGTGCAAAGCTCAGTGTCTCTGCAGGAGCCAAAGGGACAGCTATCAAGTTCCTGGTCATTTGTCTTTTCATCCACATGAGAAATATATATCTTTCTGTTATATATCTGATATATATCTGATAGATGTTAATAGTGATACTCTTTATACTGCTGTTGAATTACGCAAGTGCATACATAATGTTATAATTAGAAACTTAGGTGAAATATACTTTTTCATACATACTTGAAAATATGCAGCTTAACCCTTTTGTCAAGTAGTGTTACCTTCATGGAAAATAGTAAAGTTTGTGTGTATTTGAAGAGGGGAAATTAGAACAGAATAAGGACTTCATTTCAGCATCATTATTTCATTCACTGCTGGTGAATGCAAAGTGATTTTGCAATAAGCCACAAACTGTCAATATTTTGCAAATTGTTCAACTTATTTACAGTAACAGTTGTGCTGATTTATTTTCTCATAATACTGTGTTTGAACTTCCTGTGACTCTAGTGATGTTTGTAGGAGAGGCTGTGTACCAAAAGCTTTTGGTAGATTGTCTGCTGAAATTATCCCAGATGCGTAGTGAACACAAAAGGAAATCAAGTATAATGATCCTCTCATACAAGCTTGCCGAAATCATTTCACCCTAAATATAAAGACAGATTTGCAAATATAAGACTGCTTTGACATTTCCTTATAAGTGTTTTTTCTTAAATATATATTTTTGCAGTGGCTTTGCCTCCAGAGAAGACAGATGGAGTTTGCAGTGGAGATGAAAAGAAAGCAGAAAAAGAAAGTGACACACGTACAGGCTCCAAGAAGCAACTGAAATTTGAAGTAAGTCCTCTGTATTTAAAACTTTCACTGTACTGACATAATTATGGTAGAATAATAAAATAATAACCTGTGGACCAAATAGTGTCCTCTGATGCATATATATATAGCTCCCAACAATTGTAAATGGGTACTGGAGGAAGGGGAATTGACACAAGTCAGTGTCTTACTACTCTTATTATGCAGCACATACAGGAGAACCAGGTGATCAGACCCAGTCAGCATGGCTTTATGAAGGGCAGGTCCTGTTTAACAAACCTGATCTCCTTCTATGACTGGGTGACCTGCTCACTGGATGAAGGGAAAGCTGTGGACGTTATTTATCTCACTTTTTAGCAAAGCATTTGACACAGTTGCCCACAGCATTCTCCTAAAGAAATTAACTGCTCTTGGCTTGGATGGGCATACGCTTCGTTGGGTTAAAAACTGGAGAG
>VWZO01019281.1:589252-704904 GCA_013396975.1 Bucco capensis
AAATGGATGGAAATTGGGCCAGGGGAGGTTCAGGCTAGACATTAGGAGGAATTTCTTTACTGAAAGGGTTGTCAGCCATTGGAACAGGCTGCCCAGAGAGGTGGTTGAGTCACCATACCTGGAGGTGTTTAAGAGACAGTTAGATGTTGCCTTGGGGGGCATGATTTAGCAGGTTGATAGGGCTAGGATAAAGGCTGGACTTGATGATCTTCAAGGTCTCTTCCAGCTGTAACTGTTCTATGATTCTATGATTCTTGCTCCTTATGAGCTGATTAGTGAGATTTATTTCCAGGTTTGGAGAAGATCAAATGTTGACTGTTCCTCTGTAGGATCTGAAATGTGTAGTAAGAAGAGGCATTCAGTTTAACCCTTTGTCTATGTTCCTTTCATTAGTAATTTATTGTGTCAGCTACGTTATTAAATCTTTAGATTGACTTTCATGTACTATTTCAACTGGTTAAATCAGCCTACTGTGTTGGTGTTTGTAAAAGCTTCCTTAATCATCTGTCTTCTGTGCCTGGGCCTCCAAAGTGAAATAACCCTGACCTGTTACATGGGAAATCATCAGATCAGCTGGTAGGAGGAAAAGGATCCTGGAAGGCAATGAGTCTGATGATCTATTTCCTTGTAGACTTAAAATCACCATAAAAAGGCCAGACATTGCTTGTACTTGGCAAGCTTTGTTTATATAGGGAGTGATTTAATAAATATGAATCTTGAAACATGCTGTCATCCAGCTAGAGGGTTGTCTGTCTTGGTGAGGAGGAAGATACTCTGGTACTGGCAAGAAACAGCATGAATTTTCATCTCTCTGCATTCCAGCAGATGTGGCAAACTTCTACCTTTCAGTGCTGTCAGCCTGTCACAGTAATGAGCTTTGTGTACCTCTATTGTTATTTAAAAGACCATGCAGCACCTTGCAGCATGGCTTGAGTGTTCGTTTCCTTCTGTAGAGCAGCTTTAGTAGTCTGGTAGGATTTATTTTTCACTTTTTTAGGGCTAATTAAAAGGAAGTATCTTTTGCATAGGCAGTTCAGGTGTTGCTAGGTGCGTGTCTGCCTTCTGGGGGTAGGTGACTTTTCCTGCCTTTCCTTTTTTCCTCTCCTTTTTTTTCTTGTACAGCAGTAACTCTTTTTCTAGGCACATTTTATATTCTACCTTGAGTAGCAGACATTTGCAGACAGGAAAGGCATGATAAATTGCAATTAACAGTGCCTTGATGCTTGAACATTGGAGGACACCTGTCAACATGGTTGGTGCCAAAGTAGCTGGAACTCCAACATCCAGGCAAAGTCTGAGTTTGTTCCCAAGTAGTTCTTGGCATGCCATAAAGGTTAGCACTTGGTACTAGGCACCATGACTAATGCAGGGAACGTTGCCATGGCTCTTAACTAAGCAGAGCACATCCTCACATAAAGATGTTATGTTAGGCAGTGTGGGACAGGGAAGTATTAATATGTGGCAAGAAACCAAGTATTGATATTATTTCCCTTGTTCTACAAATGAAAGTTTTCCAGCTATGTAAGCTAGGAGCTAACAGATTGTAACTATTTCAAAGGCACAAAAGAATCAGAAACACAAGTGTTGAGACAAGAGGTCTAAATCTGAGGTGGATGTGATTTGGCTTTTAAAGGTGCCGGGGAATGTTTATGTAATATGAAACTGTGTTTCCACAGTAGAGTGTGGGGCACTTGGCAGCTTTCAGCCGGGCTTGCTACAACTGAGAGAAGACTGCCTTTGAACTCGGCAGGGGACAGGGGATACCGGTAACTGCTGTAGGGAATCGGTTTCAAGTCAGGAGATCAACCAGGTATTTTGAGCTCTATCATGCTGAAGCTATTTGGAGTTGTTTATTTTACTTGCATACAGTGACTTTCCTTTTAATTGCACTGTAACTTTTCTGTTTTGCCTTGTTGTGGGTCTGGATAATTCTGATTGCACAGGTCTTGAGAGAAAGCAAACGATTTGCACCCAGGTGACTGGAGTCATTTGAAGTGCATCCTTTGTTCTTGACCAAAGTCTTGGTTTTGGTTTAGATATATTTTTTTCTTTTAACAAATTGATTCTTTGAAGCTTTCCATAGATCACACTCTCACCAACAGAAGCACAGTTAAAATAAGGACCAGGCACTACTCTCAGATTGTTCTTACCTGCCAGTTCCTAGACAGGCTCCATTTCAGGAGCTTCAGCGCCATGATGCTGACTGCACTAACTCTGATACCCTTTGGGTATCAAATATCTGTGTCAAGGACAGGTCTCACAGGTGGAGATTTTTACCATATGTCCTCTTCGTATTAATGACTGCTCCTGGCACTGTGGTGTCCTGCCTATTCTGTGAGTTTGCTTCTTTTATCTTTATCTTCCTGAGTTAAGCAGGGTTTTCTTTCTCACTTTTTAGTGGGAAATCTTACTATATTTCAAGGGCTTCAGGGAATAGTTTTCTTGTACCTTTTTTTGTTTTCTACAATGAAGTACAAAGCATCTTGCAGATTCCTCAAAGTCTAGCCCAAGGGAGTTAAGATTATCACTTGATTGTGATGAGACTCCTTCATTGTAGTGGACAGAGGCCTCCTTGGGACATACCCTGAAAGCTTCCTCCCACAAGGGAGGAAGGAAGCAAGCAAGCAGCCTCCTTCTACAGAGTCTTCTCTGCAAACAGGGCTTTTGCTTTAGGTAATCAGCTGCTCTTTGCATGTTTCTTAGGAATTGCAATGTGATGTGTCTGTAGAGGAAGATAACAGGCAAGAATGGACCTTCACACTGTATGACTTTGATAACAACGGAAGAGTCACACGTGAGGTAAGCAAAGTACAGCTGCCCCTTCGTGTGCAGCATTTGCTAACAAGAGAAGTGGCTTATAACAAGAACATTTTTTTTTTCTATGAAATAGAGGTGTCCCACCAACTTAAACAGCAGCTTCCATGGACCCTTCCTCCTAGAAACAATCCCACCAGTAGTTTACTGTTTTCTGATGTACTGTACCACTTTTTAAGCTAGTTGTTGTTTAATACCTGGGATTAGCCTTTTAAAAAGTAGCACTGGCATTTGAGGAAAGAAAAGTATCTGAAACAACTGAAGAACTAAACACATTGTCAAAATAAACCCCTGTGAATGTATATTGTTCTGGCTTCTATCCTGCTTTTCAGAGTTAAGCTAAGCAAATAGCAAGGTTGCTTTCTGACATTCTTTCCAGTAGGACTAACTATACTGTTCTGTTATTTTCATGAATATTAGACTGATCTCTGCCTTGTCCCTCCAAGTATAAATAACATTGGTGATATTTGCTGGAGGACCATAGTGAATGGCTGTCAAAGCATTCTCGTGTATTTTTTTATTATCAAGATATCTTCAAGTCTGATTTCCTGTGTAAGTAAGAAGCCAAATAAGGGCATGTATAGATTAGAATAGAGTCTTTTCCCAGAACTATTTCTATCCAGCTTGAATGCTTGAATGATACTTCTTCTAGAAGAATGTCTTTTACTGACATTTACTGCAATGTGCTGTATTTTCTTTTTTTTTGGTGAGGTATGTTTCCTGGCACCCATGCATTCAGATAATCAACTGAAAATTGACAAGTTTTGTCTCTCTCCTAGCTCTTATCTATGAAAACTACTAAGAACTGATTAAAAGGAATAGGGTAAATACTAAAAGTGTAGTGGCCTTAGACACCAAATGAGGGCAGATTTTTTTCCTAGAAGGCTGAGACATATCTCTTTTGACATTTATGAACAAATTGCCAAATGTGGTGGTTGTTCAGAGTTTTTAACGTGTATATGAACATCACAACTAGGCTTTTTAAATTGTCTCTACTCTGATAGTGCTTTGAATAGTCAAATGAAAATGAAATCAAGAGAATAAGTAGATGACAAGTTACAGGCCAAGTCCAGAGTTAGAGTTGGGAAGATGAGATACACAGAGAAAGGGAAAGAAGGGGGATGGAGTGAGGAAGCAGTATTGTATTTGTTAATGTATAAAGAACAGAGACTAGAAAAATTAAATAACTTGCCTGAAGTCTCACAAGAACCTTGTGGCAGATTGAACCCAGATCTTTTGAGACCCAAGGCTAAGTATTCATTACAAGATCATCGTGATTCTCAAAGAAGAGGGGAAAAACACACAAAACTCAAACCCACACACATGGGTGTCCTTTACATTCAGGCATGGAATTCCCATTAATGTCAGTGGGAGTTCCATGTGCTGAACATAATGAGAATATGCTTTTAAGTATGTATACAATAATTATTTGTGATTATGTGGTACACCAAAGACCTTAATTTGACTGTACTTAGAGAATATGTTACAGCCATATTCTACCTCTCCCTGCTTCAAGAGCAGACTGCAGCTTAACTGAAACCAAATCTGTGCAGGGCTTGAAAATTACACTGCTCTGAGGTCTGGAGGTTGCTACATTCAGGCTTGAATCTGTGCCAAAAATATCTTTTAACCAGGGGACCAAATAGGTTGATAATTTTCAGCTCTTTACTTGTGACCAAAGATAGAAACAAACAGCATACGCCACAGCAGTTTCCCAGTTATGTTACACGCTTCTTTTGAAAGCTGTTCCAGTGCCATTTGTATAATCCATCTTGTTGGTTGTCTTCTGTGGAATCCAGATGCAATTTGATTGTGCAAGAATGACTAGTGATAGCAGCTTATAGATAGTCTTGGCCACAAAAGAAGAATTTCAATCTTTCCGTATGACATAGAATTTCTTGTTCTCTTAGCCCCTGAGAGACTGGCAGTCAACATAGTGGGCCTGACACTGCCCACTGTTAAGCAGCTCTGCTCCTGATCCAGCAAAGGACTTCAACAGCAACTGTTAAACAGGTGAATAGTTTCAGTTAAAATGAGTAAGACACATGCTTTGAAGCACATTGCTGGATCAGGGGCAGAATAGACAGTCTGAGGAAGAGGGCTAGTCTATACCAAGGCTATTTAGTGAGCTGATGAAAATGTGTTTCAGAACCCGGCAGCTTTTCTAAACAAAGGTACAATATTCTGGTGAGAAAATCTTAGCATGGTCCTTTTCTCCTTTGAAAATTGCACTTTAATGTCTCCTGGATTTATAGCTGGATTTAACAGGGAGATTAAATTTCTTAAGTCAGATTTCTTCCTGTAGACCTTGAGGGGCTTTACAAAAAGAAGTCAACCTTATCATTCCTGTTTTTCATGTTGGAAAAATGAGACACTGGAAAGGGAAGTGACTTACTGGCCTGTATCCGTTTCATTTGATTCCAAGTCATTTGGTTTAAAACATTGGACTTCATGTCCAGAGAGTTTCCAAAGGAATACACAGTGTTAAATTAAGTTCATAAGAGATGTGTAGGTGGGGTGCAATTTTACAACTGGAGTAAATGTTTTTTTCATTATAATGTTTGAAAATGGTAAATAAGATATTTCCCTTGGGGTTTACACAATGACAGATCACTACAAGTACATTCAAATTCCATCTTAGTGAAATTTCTTCTGGATTTATAGCATCTTCAGAACTTAGTACTGCTTTGATTTCCTCCTAGAATCTGTATGACTTATTCCATAGTCATAATTAGAAATTCAGATCTGCTCATGCTTCTTGAAGAGATATACCCATTATGAAAGCATAATTATTGGGATGGCAAATTATAAAATTAGCAGTACTGTATGTTATTAAACTACTGTTTTCTCTATCATGGAAGATGACTATTTTTTCAGTCCTTTTGGTGTAACGGGAGATAACTTTTCCTGCTCTAATATCTATATTACGAAACTTGGTTAATAATGTCTCCCTTCATTCCATAAGCCATGAGAGGACAACTCATTATGTACTGCAGGCTTTTTTAGAACTGACAGCTGCACTGTAATTATCTTCACACAGATATTTGTAATCGGACTTAAAACTTGGATAATTGAGCTAATGTGTTTTGATCCATGAGGGTTTATATTGAGCTTTCTGAATGTAATTACACTTGATAAACACTAGCTTTTTTCTTTCCTCCTTCACTCCCTCCCCCAATCTGTTCTTTCTTGAGTTTCTTTGGTGAGTGGCTGCATAGGAATAAGCATACAGGAAAGTTGCTTGTCAGGAGTAAAGAGTGTTGCAATAAAAACACCCTGCTGTATCTAAAAAAACTACAAACCAAGTACAAATGAGACATTTGTAAATTTCTTTTTCTGAGGGAAAGGTAATGAACTGATATTGATGGTTTTCTTCATGCATTTTTAATGATAATGTTCTTTGTATCTTAAATACTCAGTTTTTTCTCTTATGTTTCCTTTCCTTTTTTTTTTTTCTTTTCCTTTTTAGTTATTTTTGCTCATATCTTCTGTAATGATTGAAAAGGTATGAGGTTGTTTTTGCATTCAGAACTCAGCATCTTGGGGAAGGATAATGCTTCTGGGGGGCTACTCTTTCTCAGCCTGACCCTTATCTTGAAATTTTCTGTTTTTTCACTATGTTAATCAACATTATATTAACTCATGATATAGAAAGAGCAATGGAACCAGTGGAGAGAGGAGTAGTGTCTGTCTGTATAGAGAAGGGCCAGCCTTTCAGCCATTACATTTGGTAGATTTGTGTCAGAGAAATATTAAGAGAGAATATGCCTTTCTCTTTTGGTTTTGAGAGGAACCAAATACATCTTTCCCAGACAAGTTACAAAGAATCAGTGTTTTATTTCAGTATTATTAAACTTGTTGGTTATTTTGCAGGTTTTGGTTTTTTGGGTTGTTTGGGGGGGGTTGTTTGTTTGGGGCTTTTTTTGTGCAAATATCTTATTCTGCTGGAAAAGCCTCTTAGTTTCCTTTACAGAATTTCTAGTTTGCTACCTAGTCCTGTGATGATAAACTATGCTAATACTGGAAAAATAGAGTTGTACCTATGCCACTAATGTTCCTTAGAAGTAAAAATCTAAGACCTGGAAGAGGGACTTCCACAACCACGTGAATTCTGTAAGGAATGATGAATACTTCAAATTAATTTGCTCTTGTTCTTTATTGCAGAGCTATTAGTTTGTCTGAGTGTTCTAAATTTCTGCTAATCTCCTATTGGAGATCTGTAAAGTATTCTGTGGATACATGTGTGAGTGGAGCATACATGTGTGGCCTTAACTGCTCACTTTTTAATATTTCTAATGCAAGCATTTCTGGCAGTCTGGTAAAGTTGATATTTTTAATATACTTTGTTGTATCGACTGCTTGATAAAACAGGATGTGAAAAACACACAGATTAATGCTGTTAAATCCTCGAGCCCTGGAAAAATCAACTGTAGTGTTCAATAAGCAAGGCACAAATAAGTCTGGGCATGGCATTTGCTGGCTCATTGGATATCACCCAGCAAGCATTTTTTTCTTCTCTTAGGAAGAATACCATAATTTCAGTTTTCTTACTTGATTAAACTAGCTATCCCAGCAGAAATTCTGCATGCTAGAAGCCTTTCAGAGGTTAGTTAAATACATGCAGCTGACTCCCCCTTCAAATAGAATCCATTTGCTGTAAAGGAGATAAATCTTTCTCCTTTACCCCTCCCCTTTTTTTAAATTCTTATTTTTCTTTACCCATTTAATACGCAGATTTAAAAATCCACAATGACTTTTAACTAGATATGTCTTTAAAGTAGTTTTAGTCACAGTTGAAAACTTGTTGGCAAAGACCATTCCTACGAGATCAATTCCTCAGGTATTTGTTTGTTATAATTGTGAAGCTTTACAACTGCAAAGCAACAGGGAGGTTCAAGCTGCCTTTTAGCTGGTACCTACTCTGCCAAGACCTTAGTACATGAGAGAGTAGTGAATGACCCAAGCAGATGTGTTGACCCAGTCAGAACTGTCAGTTTGCTAGAATTCCCAACCCCAAATTAGGACCACAACTTAATGAGTCCTGTAATAATATGTTTTTGTCAGGATTTAAAAGATCACCATAAGCATGAAGCAGTTACTTATGGATATCCCTAAGCTCCATCTTGATATATATATATATCCAGTCTGACCACTATGTACATTCAGTGCCAGAATGCAGAGCAGTTCAGATCATTGTGGAGGAGGCTGGTTATTAAACATAAAATGAAATGCAAAGGCAGCAGAGTGTAAGGCCACAGGGTGTATTGATACCTCTGTGGAACCTCTTAAACTGCTTGGAGTCTGAACATTAAATTTGGGTTAATTTGGGCATGTTCAGCTGAGAGATCTAAATTGTCCCTATGTGATATGTATGCACATATTTCTGACTTTCCAAGTATGTCACACACCTGCTGCATCTGCCCTTCCATGACAGCATTTGGAAGTACTTGTTAAACTGCTCAGTCATGCGACTTGTTGAGAAAGATCCTCACAGAACACAGATTGTGTGCCAGTTAGCAAGTTAGACCTCAGTGCTGGAAAAAAAAATTGTAAAAGGACAGTGGGAGTAAAGGCTTTTTGTCTTTTCTTAATGAAATTAGAGTAGACTAGATGATCAGCTTGTACAAACATCTGGCATAGCTGCTGAAAAGGAGGACAGATTATTGTGAATGAACAAAGTTATTACCAACTAACATCTTGATAGTAGCCTTGGATTGAAAGATGACATGTTGGCTAACCAACACTTGTTAAGGAATGTATGGGAAAGACTCCATTCACAAAAGTGCTGCATGTATGAAGCCCTGTTAAGAATAAATATGGTGCTTAAGTATTCTGCTGGAGGGGAAGATTTGACTTATTGAAGTGTAGGATTATAGCACAATGCTCCTAGAATATAATTTGTGGAGAGCATATGAATCGACAGATATGTTTTGTTTGTCTGTCCTGGTTGGATTTTTCCCATAAGATGAAATAAAATTCAGCCTTTCAAGCTGCCTGTCAGATACGACTGTGTCTGTTTAGAGGGTTGGCTAGGTTTCAAATTAGAGTGGAAGTGCAAGAAGTGAGATGTGTTAAAAAGCTGTGAGGTGTCCACCAGATTGTCAATGAGCAGTTTTTCCCTTATTCAAGCTTTAGATGGTGATTCTTGTCAAAAGGATGGAAAATAGCTACCGACATGGAGGTAACAGTCCATACAGGGACTCTTGCAGCAATAGCAGAAAAAAGTGTGTCACTGGGGAAAGAGAGACTGCAAATTCTGATCTCTTTTTATGAATATTTTGTCTTGAACTTGAAAGTTTGGAGAAATTCCACTGAGTGCAGAAAAGTTTAAAGGGATGTATGTTAAGACAAAGTCTGGACCCTCTAGGATTTAGCTGTTCATTCTGTCTGTTGAGCTGAAAAGTCATTGAGTGTAAAGATCATTTGTCCTAGCCATAAGGTCAGTATTTCCCTAAATTCTGTGTGAGTAGAAATTAGTATTTGTGTGTTACCTTTAAAGCTGGTTAGATAATGAGGACAGTGTGGTAAATTAACTGCTGAAGTGCTGGGACCCATTAGGGCATACTAAACTTTGGCCTGTCGTTGTTATAGATGTGAACCCTGGGCAAATGAAAAATTGTAGAGGTTTTGAATTTTTATAGACCTGACTCTTAGTCCTCAGAATCAATTATACTTAACAAAAGATGATTTATATATTTCCTTTGTGCTGGAAAGAACTTAGGTACTAGGACAGATCGAGGAATAGGTAGACCAGCATGGATAAATTCTCAAATATACGCTGATGGAGGATCTTTATAGCCACAGGTGATCAGTATTCTTTTGCCTTAGGGTGGTGCCCAAGACCAGTTTGGGTGAAATCCCTTTGAGGAAAAGCAGTGAGCTAAGAGATGTGCTTTTTATCCTGGCAATTTAAGGTAGTACCCTCTTTGAGCCTGTCTGGATAAGCTCAACCCAAGAGGCCTTTGAGTATTGCTAGGTACTAAACGGTATTTCTCCTATTTGAAACAATTGGTTTGCTAAAATTGGCTACTGTTCTTCCTAATATAGCCAGGCATGTAGGCATTTGTTCATGTCCCATTGCCTTCAAAGAGATGTGTGAATAATTTTTTGTAATATACCTGACTGGGTAATCTGTGCTGTTTCAAAACCTAACTTTGGAACTCATGTGAATTTTGCAAAACACGTATGGTAGAGTGACATTCAAACATCATTTATTTCCAGACCTGAAATTTACAGTTCTGCCACTTCTCTTACCGATTTTCCTCTATATAAGCAACCATTTAACTGTTCCAAGAAAAAACCCCAAGAAGTATTAAGACTGTAATGTCCAGATTTTATTCAATTGCAGTATTTGTTTTGATCATGTGAACTCAATTTTTAGTACAATATGAATTTTTGTCTTTGGATTCTGTTGAAATGAAAAGGAAAGGCAGAACACAATTTTGCTGATTCACAGTTTGGGAAACCTGAATACATTGTGCTATTATTGTTTAGCTCGTTTGCCCTATTTCATAAATCTTTCATTGTTTGATGAAGATTTTAAGGTTCAGGTCTTTTAAATTCAGTGGCGTCTGAGGATAGTTCAGCATTTGATAGTCCCAAGTCCAATATAGTTATAAGCATCAAAGCTGTATGTTTCATACAATTTTCACAACAGTTTGTCTTTTTGTGTTTCAACTATAGGATATTACCAGCTTGCTTCACACCATCTATGAGGTAGTTGATGCATCAGTTAATCATTCTCCTAGTTCCAGCAAAACTCTGCGAGTGAAACTTACTGTGGCACCAGATGGCAGCCAGAAGAAAAAGAGTATCTTGTTAAATCATACTGGTAAGGATGTGCAATCAGCCACTAGAAAAAAATATGAAAAACTTCATGAGTGCCTTAAAAATCCATCTCTGGGTTGTGTTAATACAAGTAAATATACACTTAAAGGCAAATAGTTATGTGGGTATTTTGAACCCCATGAACCCGCTTTATGGTCTTGGTTGCAAAATTGCCTACCCTTCTTTCAGTGTCTCTTAATCAAGTTAGTGTTCCCTCTCCTGACTGATTTTTTTCTGTTTGGAGGCAGTAATAACCCATATGTTGTGTAATTTTCTTTGTGTACTTCAGGGCAGATTTAAGGCCTTCTCAGCTTGTACCACTGTAACTCTTCTGATATTGCAGCACTCAGTTTGTGTGGAAACAGGTGTGGTGATATAGAATGTTTTTTGCCAGTGCACAGCTATCACTGCTGCTGGATAAGAAAACAACAATTAAGCATAAATAACCTTTATGAATCTATGCATAAAAATTGCATGTTTTTCTGTACTAGCAGAGTCTGCCATTATAAAATGGCTTATAATTTGAGGGCTTATTCACCTTGTATTCACTCTAATAATAGTTGTATAAGCATAATTACTTCAGTAAGTACAATAGCACTAAATTAAAATACTTAAAAGTATTTAATAATTCAGTAGAAAATGTGAGCACTTTATCCCAAAGGAGAGCCTTGTAACCTCAGTTTTAATATATATATCCACTTCAAGTGGAGACAAACAAATTTGCACTGATGAGGAGCTATGTGATACTTTAGTAGAGCATTGAGCTCCAAACTGCTGAGCCCTCCTGAGGGGCAAGTATTTCAGTGTGAATGTGGCTCCATTTCATCTGCCACATGGCTTGCAGCCTCACCCTAACTAATGTCCTACAGTCAAGGTTATGCCTGCCTAATATACATTGTGTAGACAAAAGCACTTTTGAGAAGGTTACACAAAATGATACATTACATCTTAATCTACCGATAAGAAAAAAATGTATTTGCAGTGTAGCATGTCAGTTATGCTGATCAGCAAGGACAGTAATGTGAGAATAATGTACTTTCTCTTGTTGGCAGATATACAGAGTGCCAGGCATAGAGCTGAAAGCAAAGCTAATGAAGAAGTAAGAAGCTCTGAGAAGAAGCAGCGAGCTTCTCTCAGGTAAGGAGAAAGAATCCTGGCTCCTGACAGGCACCAAATACCTCTAAGGAAACCTCAGGCACTAATTTCTTGCTTGCTTTATTTTAAAAAATTATGTTAAAATAGATGAATTACAGGACTTTCACTGTGGAACTGTTAGCACATTCCATGGGTGGTTACTAAAAGTGTCCTAAAACCTTTTCATATTCATAGATGCCAGCTCCTGCCTTTCTCTGTCCTTCTTCCAGCCTTTTACACTGGTCAACTCAGTTAGCTCCAAGCTTTATTATACCAATCTTATTTACCAGTTCGTAACCAGACCTGCTTCTCCTTACCGCCTTTCCTCCTAAAGAAAGCAGCTTTGAGCTAATATCAGGTGTACAGCACCTAGCAGAAGGAAGAAAGTGGGGAGCTCACAGAAGAGCAGCAGACAGTCAGCTTCACAGCAAATGGTCTACACAGGCTATGTCCCACAGAGTGAGCGACAAGCAAGAACTTCCAGCATGCTGCCTGCTCCATGTTCCATTCTGCTGAGGTGGATCTGGCTTACAGCAGCTGTGAGGTGGCTGAACTCCACTTAGAAAGTATGTTTGTACATTTGGTAGCAGAAGTAAATTCATCTCTTTCTTACCTCACAGTGACTTAGCAGAGTGACCATTTCTGCTGACTCCCACCTGCCTGATGAAACCATGCTTCTCCACTGCTGCATCAGCTTTAACTCGACTTCTCCCACAGAGAATTAATTATTAGATAGCACTCATGTAGGAATTACCCTGCCTGCTTAGAACCATTATATTTAATGTAATCTCACAGGAAAGTTTCAGAATACATTTCCCCACTTGAAAAAAATTACTTGTCTCTTGTCTTTCAATGGAATCCAGCCTGTGTGACTCAGTGCATCCATTTCCAATAAAGCACAAGCACAGTGGTTTCTTTTATGAGGAGCTGCAGGAATACTTGCAGCCATCTACAGAGGGTTAAAGAAAAAGAAAAAAAAAATTCAGTTCTTCTTTTAGGATCTTGTGTGTCATGCTAAGGCAGAGGGAAATGTTTGCTGAAATGCTACAGTAACAACATTGAATCATTAGTTGCATTTGTTTCTTCTGCTGCAAATTAAAAGAAAATAAAATCCACTTTTGGCTTTGCTTGGATTTAGGGATATTTGTCCAAATACATAATAAATTTATCAAGAGAAGGAGCTTTCAGTCTTATTAAAAATGACAACAAACAGTGCCTCCCTTTTTTGGATAAACTAAAAATGCTAGTGAGTTATCCAAGTGAATAAATCCCAGTACAATAAAATTTCAGACTAAAAGAAGACTAAAATGACTTCTAATCTTCAGTTAGCAACTCTGTGCAAAATCTTCTGTGAACTAAACAATACTCTGTGATTTTTCTTGCTGGCCTAGATGTGTTGTTTAGATTCCCTCTGCCCAATTAGCAAAGTTTTGTCCTGTGTGAATTTAATGGACAATTTTTGTTTGATAGTCTATTGAAAAAAATCCCCTTTCCGTTTCAAGCTCCCTTCCCATCTACCTTAGTGTCCTGGTTTACAAATGTAGTGGTTTTGTGAACAGCAGCCATTTCCACGTAAATCCACAGTCACAGAGGCATCAAATGTTGGGGTAGAATCTTGGCTCTGCTGCATTTCTTCTTCTTATCCCTTTGGTTAGAGTCTTCCTAGACAGAATAAATTTGTCTCTTGAGCTGAGCAGATCAGCATCAGATAACTGTCAGGTTCTGACAATTTTTATTGCATCTCATTAAATGCCAACAGGACAAAGAGTGTCCTGTTTGCACTTGTGTGCGTTGCAGGGATGCTTGTGCACTCTGGCCAAATTGCCAACCCTCAGGAGAGCTCCCTGAGGCTCCTATCAGGATTTTACAATATTAATGCAGAAGCTGCTCCTTTGAAAGCAGCAATAAGGACTCATGAGAAGTGCACACATTTCACAAATTCAGTCACTTAGGAATTCTAGGCAAGATATGATTAATATTCAAGATAAAATGGATAGAAATGTTTTTATCCTGAAGGTTGGAGATAGATGGGTTAGATTTTTCATCTGCTCGAAGCTACAGGCAAGAGTTTTCACCCATAGGGGTAATACAAGTATCAAGATCAAGTAGCTAGAGTCACAGCTAGCTTGCCTGGCATGTGTGGTACAAAATGGATGATGGAAGAGCACTGGCAAGCAACTTTGTAGGTTGAGTATCTTCATACCATTGTAGTTTTAGAATTTGTTTAATGTATACCAGCTTCTAAAGCATATTTTCACTCTTTTTCCTACTTCTGTAATTTCTTCCTGACTGGCTTGAATTCCGTTATCAGTGAGTGTACCTTACAGGAAGTGCCCTTGCATTTTTCTACCCTGCACTCCGTCGCAGTTCTGTTCCCATTTCCTACTATATTGGTATGTGCTTATTACCATCAGGATGACAGTCCAGCATGGGAATTTTAGAAAGGGCTTTCATATACTCCACAAACACTTAAACAGATGCCATTGTTAATTAAAAACAAGACAAATCCAAACCAAAAAAGAGTAAAAAAACACTGTAGATTTTTTTTTTTTTTACACTGCATTTGATGCATGGTTGAAGCATGCCTGTGTCTTCCCATGTGTATGCAGGAGAACATTGTGGGGATGGATGCCAGACACTTGAGTTCTCAGAAGTATTTAAAGTTCTCTTTGACAGTGGAGCACATCTCTCATCAGTATATAATTGCTTCACTGTGTATGTTTGCATGAATATTGTTCAATGTCATCTTGCATGTAAGAAAGCTAATAGAATGCAGGACTGTGACAGTGCTGGCATAGTTTTTCTTCACTATCTTGGTGAGAGATGGAATTTATTACAGTAACAAAGAAACAGGTTCCCTGTTAACTTAGTTTTCAACAGTCAGTGCTGTATACAGTGATGCTTAATCATGTTGGATCAAATCCAATGATCTTTTTTATAGGTTAACTGGGCATTGTCTTCAGTACATGTGTCCAAGTCCCAATGGTTTCCATAGGCAGTTCATGCCAGGCAACTTCAGTTAGCCAGGTGCTAGCCCCAGAGATCTTTTATGTTGACCTGCTGAAGTGTAGTAACCTGTAAAGGTGTGTCTGAGGCAGGAAAGGTACTGAGTTGGCTAAGTATCCAAAAAAATAAAGAATATATGGATATTCCCTCTTATTTGACAGTACCCCATGTCACTTCTGGAGTTCAAAGCTGACTCAGAGTCTTTAAAGCTTACCAGCTTTCCAGGCAGACTCTCCTCCATTCAGGAGACTCTACCTCTGTCAAAGCAGAGCAAAAATGATCTTCCAGGTAGGTCAAGTCTTGTGACTTTTATCAAAGAAACTTTAGACCTGTGTCTGACAGAGACACTGGGGACTCAGTTCTGTAATGTCCCTGAACAGTACTGTGCTAGACCAAGAAAGCTGTTTGTGCCAAAGCTCAATGGAATCAGCAGCTTCTGGAAACCTGGAAATGTGTTAATAGATTAAAAATGGAGTACTGGACATCATGCAGTACAGAGCCCATATTTAGCAATTGGTGTAGTATAGAGAGACAAATTCTGGTTTTAGGTTGGCATCAGTGCAACTGCACAGAGAAAGAGCAAAGTGTTGTGGTCTTGGAAACTGAACTGTCTGAATGACAGGCAGTGACTTTAGAGTTTTCTGCTTATCCTGTTTGCTATATTGAAAATACTGTTCATATCTGCAGACATCCATTTAAATTGCTGAATTAAATTGTTTGGTATTATGGGCTACAATACTGTAAACCTCTGCCTGACTTTTTTCTGCCTTATAAATGAATGGTATTTCAGATATTCATTCTCAGGAAATAGTTCTGCTATAAATAAAATTGCAAAGCTGAGCAGGAAAAGGAGTTGAGATTGTGAAGCTAGCAGCTGATCTGACCTTAGTGATTGTATTTTGGAAAGCAGCAGTTATCTCTGGGTGTCCTACCAACATCATCTCTTCTCAGGTTCTCTCTGGTTACTACACCTGTGCTGTTGCCTATCTTTCTGAAGCAGATACACATGAATGTTTATCTGACATGAGGCTTACCCCAGCACTTCCTGACAGCAGTGGGAACAGTCATGAATCAAACAGCAGGTTTTCTTTGGCATGTCCAAACTGGAGAATCAGTTGAATGATTTGGCCCTAAGACAGAATGTAATAAACTCTAGGAGCATTTTTATTTGGTCTTGCATGTGTGATGCAATTTGAAAGCTTCCTTTGCTTTGCAACATAGGAGTCAGTTTATATGTGGGGAAAGAACAGTCAGTTCAGGCCTATTGACTGAGCAAATCTGGTCATCCAGGATTTGAAGCATTTGTTTCTGTGAGCAACTCCTGTCACTTCAAAGGGGCCGTTAGTTGTTGGTTTGCTGCTGATAACAACTTTAAAGAAGTTCTACTGAATTGTAATTTTGCTTCCTGCTGACAGATATCACCAGAGTGAGAACAATCCAGAGCCAAGTGGGTGCTATCGGCATTGTGTTGATGAGAACATTGAAAGGAGAAACCACTATTTAGATCTTGCAGGAATAGAAAACTACACATCAAAGTTTGGACCAGGTAATTTGGTAATTAATGTTGCTACCTTTTCATCTTTCTTTCTTCAGTTGCTTGTTCCACATTAGGGACAGTGAATTGTAAACCTATGTGCTTTGTCTGTAGCAACTTAACGGAAGGGATAAGACTGTGTGAATACTGCAAGATGTTTACTGGTGAATGCACTATCACAATGGAGCAGCTAATGTGCTGCAAGCCTGCTTTGAAGTACTTGTTTTTGTGGCTAAACTTGGAGGTGAGCCTAGGAGAACGATCTTTACATCTAAATTAAGTTTAGTCTATGGGTGAGGCAAGGACTTATTTTTGGATGTTGGAGTTTGTTCCCAAGATGATACAAGCACATATTTTGTACTCACAACTGACCCAAAAATAGGAATTTTGGCTTCTGTGCCCATATTAAAGGGATTTGGATTTCTTTCCTTTCCGTGTCCTCTGCCAAGACTTTACGATTCCAGTCACAGTTATTCTGGTGAATTTCAGATAGAGCATGATCAAGAGAAGGTAATGTAAAGACTTTTATATACACTTGCATTCACGCATACGCACTCACATTCACTCTTATGTAGATATGTATGTATAGTTGTGTGGGTATTATTTACGAGTCAGAATTATTAAATGTAATTAAACTAGACAGCTATAATTGTATTCACTTGCTTAAGAAAAATTCACTCTGCTGATAATGCTATCCTTGCCAACTGCATGCTACTAATTAAAACTTTGAAATAGTAGATGACTAACTCAGCTCATTATTTCCTAGGATCTCCTCCAGCAGCTCAAACACATGACCCACCAAACAGAGTTGTGAATCAGACTAGATCCCGTTCTCATGAACCTGAAAACTTCCATGCTCACCATAGGAAATCTCAAGTAATGGACCCAGGACACATCAATCTGGCTGAAAGTTCATATGCTAAGATTGCAGAAATCCAGCAGAGGCTCCGGAACCAGGACTCAAACAAGCACTTTGTGAGATCTCCCAAGGCCCAGGGCAAAAGCATTGCCCCTGTGCATCCTGGAAGGGCAGTTAGAAATAAACCTTTTCAAGGGGCACCCATGCCAATGGCTTCCCCAAGTGCACGGGTGGGCCAGAATCTTCCTTACCTCCCCTTGCAATCTCAACAGGTTCACAAGAAGCATAAGCAGAGGGCAAAGGAGAATCACCAAATGTGCAAAACCTTCCAGTCTCCAGGGACAGTTGTGGAAAAGGAACATGTGAGAGACCTGCCTACAGTCATTTTATATGAAGGCCAAGTTGGACAAATGATACAAAGACATGAACACCACCACCACCATGAGCACCACCACCACTACCATCACTTCTACCAGACATAGAAGAGATCTCACCAACATCCTCCCAAGAGTCATCCCGTATGAAGGAAATGTATTCTTGTGATACCAGAACTAAGGCATTACTCTGATTAATATTATTGTTGCTCCATTAATATTCAGCTAGCATATATTTTAGAAGTTATATGGAACTCTTGAAACTTACTCTATTTATATGTTGTGGAACTGCATAGCTTACTTAAACACCTGGTGGATTTTTTTTGTTAAGTGGCTTGTAAAACAGCAAACAGCCATAGCTTTTTGAGCTGTGATTTCATACAGGTCGTCAACGCACTTCTTTACAAGTACTACTTCCATTGTAGTAGGAAAGATACTTCAAACACTATTGCAGACATCTAGCTTTCCACTCTGCTGTATGTTGGCTGATCGCACACAAGCCTTTTATCAGGGGAGCAATGTTCAAAGGGTTGGACTCCAGAGATACTCAGAATAATGGAAAATACAAACAGCTGCTACCTCTAGTATTATTCAGATTTTATTTTCTTTTTATTGATTGTAATGTGCTACGGGGGGAGGGGGGCTAATACACTGCATTCACATAGCCTGTTTGTGTTCACATCCTTTCAATTATCTTCATAATTACAAGGAAATGTTAGTTATACTTGTCAACAGAGCCACATTTGTACAACTTACACTTTGTTTTCTTGGAGATTCTTCACTGACTCAAGTACAGTCTGTTAGTCTGTTACATACTGGATAATATTTAAATATACTACTTCTATTTTTGTTTTTTCTGTTGCTTACTCTCCATTCTGTTTGGGGTAACCATTTGAACAGAGGAGGATGTGAAATGGGGTTTCAAAAGCATCACTAGACTTTAGTGCTTGGGCCATAAATACCATTCATGGGGGTTTGAGAAGGACAGGGGTTGTTTGGGGTTTTTGTTTTGTTTAAATCCACAGTTCTTTGTTTTGAGGAAGAATTGAGGAAAATATACTTTCTCACTTTAAATGTTGGCAAATATATATAAAATATAAATATATATATAAATATGCACACGCTCAGGTACATTTTGTTGTGTTTTAGAAGTCTGTGGTTTGAATATTAACGTTATAATTTTTTTTCCACAATAGTGACTTTTTAGAAACATATGCCGTGGCGTTTTCTTAGGTGCCTCCAGTTTAAATTTCCCCAGCACCTGCTAATTTGTGTTTCTTCCATTTTAGAGATAATTCCACCATGTAAAAAAATATCATTCACAGTCATTCTGGCCTCTTCTACTTTTTCCATATCAAAGGGCTTCCATTCCATGAAGGAAAATGAGTCCATACTCACAAGATCTTATTGGCTGCTGAGAAATCTGAAGGTCAAAAGCAAATTGGAAAAGTGAAAAAAGGGTCAGTACATTCAAATTTAATTTTCTGTGAGGCCTAGATTTATAATAGTTTCAGTTGGATTTTGTACAGTTCACCATTTTCCAGGTAGAAAGTGACTGAAAAACACCTACGTTGCTTTTGAAACAGTAGAGAACTCCTCACTTAAAACCATAATTGTTCTGTAAACATAGTTACTTTTGGTTTTAATTATTTTAAATATTGTGGTATCTTGTCTATATTATATATTGTAAAATATAACTATCCCACATTGTTACAAGCCCTTTGTGATTAGGGAATTCTTTTCTGACTAGAGTTTTGATCAGTCCAAAAAGGGTTATTACCTTAATGCTGACCAGTATTAGAGGGATGTTGTTCTTTCTAGGAACATGGAGACATCAGCTTTTAAAGGGAAGTGGAAAGCTTTGCCTTCTTGTGTAATTGGAATAGACTCACAGCTTCGTGGTAATTAGGTCCATCTCTTGTCTCCCTGGATCAGCAGTTGTTTAGACTTATTGTCCTCTTTAAAAATATCTGGTTTATTTTATTTTATATTTTTTAACTGTCAACAGCGTGTTCTGTTAAATCTAAAAAAAAATGTTTTTAAAATGTGTTTGATCTGTGTGACAACTATACTGTTCTGTTTATTTTTAAATTCCTGAAGTCCAAAAATATTTATATGCAGAATTTTTTGTATTGAAAGTATGAAAAGGCCACAAATTGGTTAGTTACCACTGAGTTGTTCTAGTCTAAGCCTTTTTTGCTGCTTGTGTATCATTCTTTTTCAATGTATATATAATTATGGACTGCAAAAAAAAAAAAAGGCATTTATATGTCTAGTAGAAGGAATAAGCTTATTTATATTATAGTGTTAACAAAGTCTGATGTATTCAAGTGATTTACGCTATACCGCATGCAAACACACAAGTGTACATTCCATCTAAGAAGGGATGCCATGCTATTTGTTTGAAATATGTAATTAAAGCTGTTCTTTTATCAGTAGAGGATATGCCAGGAAGACTGGGAGGTGGGAATTATTTCTTAGTCAGTTTTTTTAATGCAGATTGTTGATGAAAACCAGAAAACATTCTGGAAAACTAGAGTGCTTTCAAAACTAAGAAAGGACAGCAAAGGGGCAGAAATGCTCTTTCACCCAAAGACATTTTGCTGGTAAAGGTAACAGCAGCAATAACAAAACTCCCATCTGATTGAAAAGTGTGCAGTACTAGCTGTGCCAACTGAACTCTGAAATGTAACACAACTAACCAGTGGCTGCAACCTTGCATTGAAATGTTTTGGTTTATTATATTTGGAGATTGAAAAGACAAATTTTGCCTTGCTCAGATTCTGTGAAATGCAAATACATTTTAATAACGTGGCATCCCCATCCTAAAACTTTACACCAGCTGTGTGTGAACATACAGTATCTAAACACTGTGTTGCAGTTGTGTTATGTGCATTAAGTGTGGATAACATGTAGCACAGTTTCTTTTCACAGAACCTTAAATTTCCATATCTTTTAAAAATGTTTGATTTCAGTATTTTGTATAGTAAATATAGGTGGTTTTGACTAAATGTTTTATTTATTTAACAGCAAAAACTGTGCCAAGAGAACCCCCTGTTAATTTAAGTTTTACTAGTTCAAAATATCTATTTCCTTCTTGTTGTGGATTTCAGGGGCTTTTTTGTAATTGCTGTCAGTGCTTGCAGATCCCACTGATGAAAGAGTTTGCATTAACATCTTTGGGAACAGGATCAGGCCATAAGGTATGGACTGGATATGCTTTGGTTTTATATTTAGAACTACCAAGTTTGAAAGTTAAATTTTTTTCCCCTGCTATTAGACCTGTGAGTGACTGATTTTTCAGTTTTCTATTAATTTTGAAATCCTTTTTTAAAAAATAATATATATATATTATCTTCAGTTGCTCTGAAGAACTGTGGCTGAATCAAAATTTAAAATAGATTTGTTTCTGGTAAACAAAACATATCTAAGACAAAAAAAAATCAGTTGAGTATACTATTTAAAATTAAAATAGAGTGGCATGAAGTCATTTCAAATGAACACTCCAGCCTTTTCTCTTATGTTTAATTTTTACACAAAGTAATTCAGAAAAACTAAGCTGATCCCAAAATATGTACTATTTGCTGAAAATATTTCAGCTGAAAAATTCTACTTGCCACTACTAGCTGTAATTTTTGGGAAGCTAGGTTTTTTAAAAGAAGTATTGCTAAGGTCTTCTCACAACTTCGTGACTACCTTATATGAGTTAAAGTAAGCTAAGGAGAGTGAAGCAAAATCTGTATCCCAGTGAAACCTCTGGCAAGACTGCCAAATTCCTACTGGCTTCAGGTAATTTCATTCCAGAAATGTGGGTTTGAAGTCTACATAATGTGCAGATAGTGGTTTCAGTATTTATTTCTTACGCATTTTACTGCTGATGGTTTTGTGGTAGCTAATTTTAAATGGAAATTTTACCATAAGAGATCAAGCCGGTAAGTTAATTAATTAAGATGAGCAGCAAATACTGTGCTTTATACTCATGTCTTTGGAGGACCTCAAGGCACTTCCAAATGTCTATGAAACATCCACATGTCATTTAGTCACTGATAGAAATTAAGACCCAGTTCTGTCCTTGGATGCTGAAGTATGGGTTCTGACATATTGGCAGACCAGCCCCTCAAGACCATGCCAAATTAAGAATCCACACATATGACCTCTATAACTGCCTTCCTGCTCTAGTCATCATGAGCACAGAGCAGCAAACTATAGCTGGATAAGTACCTTAAAGGTGTATATGTGTGTACATATATATATATGTCTATGTGTGTATATATATATGTGTGTGTGTGTCCTCTGGCAGAAGTTAGCGAACGGCACAAGATGGATTCTGGGAGAGGTGATCTTTTATAAAGGGATAAGTACTGTGTATGCTCAACAGTCTACAAGTTGCCACACTAATATACAGATATGATGAATGCTTACTGTTCTCCATATGTCATTGTGTACCTTAATTATTGAATGACAGATTTCATTTGTATTCCAATTAACAGGAAAGTTAGGCCCCTTGGGGCCTAGATTATACTTGAGAAAAATTCATCATGCTAGAAAATTTGCAAAAACATTCAACTTGCCTGGAGTACAGGCAAGAATGTTCATGTTTGGAAATGTGTCAGCTAATCAAGTCTCACCTTTAATTACCTTGATGGAATTCATCAAGATCTGAAAATATGTTTTCAGACATGACTTATTCATGCTTTTGCTGGGAACCAAGTCATATTCAGCATTCTGTTAGTTGTCAGACTTCTTTTTTTTTTTTTTTTAAATGTACCAAGCAGAAACATGTTTGAAGACACATGGAATAAAAATGGAACATAATGTGTTTTCTAAATAGCTTCTGGAAGATTTCTCCTCTTTTTTTAATGCACTTAGCAGCAAAACCAGCCCTGAGTTATCACATAATAATTTATTTTCTTTGCATATTTAACAGGTGTTCAGTTGATTTTACTTGGAAGGAGCTATTTTGAGAGTATTTTGGCTTGTGTACATTTAAAATGGGCTCAAAATGGGCTGAAAAGAACAGATGTAGAAAAACAAATAACTTTACATTGAAATTACTCAGTAGGCATTGAACTGCATCTTACTTGGAGTTTGAATTATAGTTACTAAACAATGAGGTTTTCAACAATGCTTTAATTTACTTTTAAATTTCTATGTAATTCTAGGTAATTTGATCCTACTGAGCTAAAATGATAGAAATCATATGGATGAAATCTTCTAATTTCTTTGTTTTAAACAGCATTACTTAAGGACTATTCAGACTGATTACTGCAATGGTTAGAGCTGTGAAGAAAGACTGGCAAGGGAAGGATGGAAAGACTTGAGAAGTGTAGGGGTAGCACAGAACTGTCTGACAGAGCACTGAGAGGAGACAGACATGAGGCAGGAGAACACTGTATGGAGAAGCTGTATTCATTATTGAATCTTTTATGGTACATTTATTGTTTATAAAACAGCAACAGTGTTTCATGGAATGCTTTTCACTGGAAAAGCTTGAAAGATTTTCTAGAAGAGTTCAATCTCCACTGTGCAGTGGGAAGTGCAAGGAAGGAAAGCTATAGATAATCACCACTAGGGCTGTGGCAGAATAAGAAATGATGCCCCAGTTTCCTGAATCCCTGTCCAAGCTGAGGGAGGTTTTTTCAGAAGCAGAAGTGTTGCTACAGATGTTTTCAGTATTCTTTAGAACATGTTTTGAACAGCAGCATCAGTTCTTCTTCTGTTTGATTATAAACACACCTATGTTGGCCAAATATTGCCCAAAGCTTTGATATCTGTCCTGATTGTTCTAAACACTAAGCACTCACTATGCCTGTGAAATCTACTGACAAAAAGTATAATCTTTGTATCACAAGAAATGGCAGACTGGACCTCTCAGTTGTGTCATCAGCCTAGAATTTTGGGGTCTGAGAGTAGGAACTTCGAGAAGTTTCATAAGAATGTTGAAGATATAATATTAAGGGGCTTCATAAATTTGGCAATGGGCAAACATTAACAATATCAGGCATACTGGAAATTATGTGCACTGTGCTTTCTGGTTTTTATGACATGCCTATGAAGTGGGGTTTGTGTCTTCCTTTGAGTGCCTAGTCCATACAGACAAAGCAGCCTGTAGTAGCTACCAGCTCAGAGATGGACTCTTTTGGTGAGCCTGTACCTTGTGGATGAAGATATGGGGTTCAGATCCTTCTGGTGCTGAGTGCTTATTTTTGCGCTTAATCCTTCCCATTCTGTTCTATTCACGAAGTATAGCACATTGAGGCTTTGTGAATTTTCTAATAAAACACCTAACAAACTGGGCCAAATTTGTCTTCAGCTTCACAAATGGAAGCCAGAAGAGCCCCATGCATGTCTTGGAATTTGGACTTTCAAATGCAGTTTGCTATATGAGTCATCATTTTTCTTGTACTAATTTCAGATATTTGATAAGCTCTTTTTATGGTTTACAAGTTTAAAAAACAAATAAAACTTTGTAGATTAAAATGATGGTTTGGAGGTTGTATTTTGTCTGTTCTCACTGGAGTTCTGTGAATGATCTTTTTCTGTGGGCTTTAGCTTAAACCTGCAAACTGAATTTGGAGTGGGTGTTTATAGTTCTTTGCTTGCTTTTTCACAGGATAAGACTGTTGATAGATGAATAAAGTGCCACTTAAAGTTGTTAACAACCAGGAATGGTAACACTAGTTCAACTAAGATAAACAGTGAAATGCTATGGCAATTAGCCTTAAAGTCTCACTTGGCCAGTGCTGATTTTTAAAGTTGTAGATATGGTGCTTTATAGAGACCCATGGCCATGGGGGTCTAGAGCTATTTATTCCATCCTTGTGATGAGTGCTGTATGGACTTCTCTGCCATGCATGCCCAGGGCATCCTGGCACACTCAACGTGCCATCAGGAAGCAGGAGTATGAAAATTGCAGTGTTTCTGTCTGAAGCAATTAACCCTCTCACCCTGCAATGAGGGAGGGGAGGAAAAGCTCAGTTAAAAGAGACTCAGCATTTCCAGTAAGTGCAAAAGTATGAAGGGAAGCAAAAAGCAGCACTGTGGGCCTCTCATTCCTCCTGTCTCTTTATAGCCTTCTCGGGGAATATTTTTTCCTTTTGATGTCAATGATCACAACTTGCCGTTTGGGTATGCCATCTGTCAAGGCCATAGCCCTCAATGGCTTTGTGTATGTGACTTCCATGGTTTTAATGAAAACTTTGTGTGGCTTTACTGTATTGGCAGATGTAAACAGAGGTACTTAAATTTACACTCACTTGGAATCAGGGCCCTGGGACCCTCACAGCTTGCACTGATCATGCAAGGTTTTTATAAGAATTTTCCTGGTCTAGTAAATGTATGCTAAAAGCTGTTAATTTAAATATTACAATCTTGGCAGTTTAGGAGTCTGAAATACAGAGTCATTTTAGCTAGTGACTATGAAGTAAAGAAGTCATAGTACTTTCAGGAACAGGACAAGACTTTCATACCTTACTCTGCTAAAAACATCATCACTGCAACCCCTTTCCTTTCAATTCAGCATTCACAGGATATTATGTGTCTGCTGATCTTTCTAACAAGTGTTAATGAAGTTTATTTTACTTGAAGCCTTTGTCCATATAGGTACTGCTTTTATTTCCCACAAATGTAAAGGAAATCCTCTGAAGAGCAGACCTCACCATGAGCATCCTGCGTGTCCTATTACCCACCTCCCCAAGGATGTGCAGGACAGAGTCACTCTGAAGAAATGGTCCTAAATTTCTGCTTCCAAGCATGCAAGAGGTACGTTCACTACATCTGTGAATCCAACAGAGAAAACTGAGGGGCCAAAGTGATTCTAAGGCAAGTAACTTCCTTTTTTCTCAAGAGGGGCATCAACATCTCGTTCAGCCTAATCGCTTCCCTCAGCGCCAGTATGCTGGGTTTCTGCAGATGCTCTGGGACATGCGACAGTAAGTTGCTCGTTCTTAATAAGGCCTTAGATTCCAAAATGCTTTTCCATCCCTATAGTCAGTATTAGGAAACGTTTGGAAAGATGTCACTGTGAAAAGAACTTGAACAAGACAATTTTTTGCTGTTGACTCTCTGCTGTGCCCTTTCATGGGTATAAAATCCACTTATCTGAAAGTGTGCAGTTACATTTTGTCCTTTTTCATCATTTAAATGCACCTTCTTGATCTGAAGAAATAAAAGCAATTTAAAAAATTAGAGATTTTGTTTTCATATGTGCTGCCAAGTCTGATACTGCAAAGTAACTGCTGAATTGGCACCAGCAGTTTGAGAGAGCCAGCAGATTTAGGAAGGGAGAAGATAAACCTTATTATGTTTCTTTGCCAAAGGAGAAAAGAAATGATATTGACTTAAATGTGGGAAATTTAAAAGGGGCCATATGTTCTCACTTTGTGCTTTGTTTCTAATAGATAGACAGAAATCTTTGAAGTGTGGATTGGCACAGTAGGGTGCATGCTTCTGTAGAGAAAAGATGCTAAATGGGGAGGATGTGAGGGGGCACATGAAACTCTATTAGCCATGCAACAGCAAAGAGAGAAAGGCAAATCCAATGATAATGTACATCTGTTTCAGGGAATTTATAAGCTTTGAACATTTTTTATGTGCAGATAAGTGGATCCTTTTCTTACCATAACTTAGAACTTCAAAGCAGATTGTGTGGATAATGCAAATTGCTGAAATATGAGATTTTCCTACAAAGAGGTTTCCAAAAAAGAAAAAAAAGAAAAAGAAAAAGAATTAAGGCTAATTGATGTCACAGTCTTTTATGTACAGTGTAAAAACTCTACAAAAATTGATTTTTATGAACTAAGAAATTGATGAAAAAATATTGAAGTCTGCTGTTTGCATTCAGGGACTGTAGTTTGAAATTGAGTTTCTGTGAATTAAACATTTGTCTCTGATATCACTGCAGCAATATTGTAACATAAATTAAGATATGTAGCCAAGCTGTAATTGTATCAAAGTCTGCCATGTCGTAGGAATGTAAAACTCATGAGTGTGGCATGATATGCAGCACCTGATGTTAACATCACTGTCAAGGTAGTGAAGCAGGAATATCTAGGATATGAGAAAAAGTGATTACAAGAGACAAAAACGAATGTGGAGGTAGGGGAGGCAGGGAGTGGAGGATACTGATATGGTAAATCCTGGGAGGTGATGAATGTGTAACTTCTTAACTGCTCAGAAAAATTAGTTGCTCTCTGAACTGTGGAGTTATGCCTGGGCTTGGGGATGCTGGCTGCACGTTCCAGCTGGGAGATATGAATGTTCAAGCTGAAAGTGCAAGGCTATGATTATCATATGCAAGAAACGATGTAAGTGAGGGGATTTTGAAGACTCCTTTACTGCATATGCTGCAGAGGTGCATTCCCTTCCCCTCTTGGCAGCCTCAGAGTATAAAGCCAGCTTTGTATTTCTCCCTGTGCTGTATCTGCCAGGCAGAGGGGTGCTAAGGCTTGCCCTGGTGCTAAACACATAGGCAACCAGAAGTGGGAGCTCACGCCTCATTGCTGAGTCTTTCCTCAAGTCTGCCTTCAAATGCTAGCTTGACATCTTCATTAGATGTTTCTTTCCTGCACCTCACTCTGAACAGACAGTCACGACCTCAGTCCTGGATTTTTATGTTCCTATTCCTTGCACAATCTCGGTCACTGTCTGTAATGGCAGGAGAGCTTCTGGGAAAGGGCCAGGCCTTGATAGCCTGAAATAAGATTTATTCTCTCATATTTTGCAATCTGTTTACAGGGCTGGTTCCTCTGCCCCAAGCCTGCCTCTGCTGAGGCACCTCTGTGGAACCTTCCGGAAGGCGCCTCTCCGGAAGGCGCCTCTCCGGAAGGTGCCTCTCCAGAAGGTTCCACAGAGGCTGCCTCAGCTGAGGCGGGAAGGAGAAGCTGCAGCTACTGCAGCCCCTGGGCAGCACCAGCTCTGTCCCCTCATGATAGTAATGATTTGAGGTACAATCACCCTCAAAAGGGTAGATTTTTTGGTGGCATTTTGGCTCTGGAGAGCAGCCCTGTGTTGGGATGAGCTCTGTGAGACAGTGTTTCTTCCTCACCGCAATTCAACAAAACTTCTGTGAGGTAAGGAAATAATTTACTTCATGATTTGGGACAAAACTTGCTAGTTCAGGCTGTCAGCAAGGGCTCTGCCTTTAGATAACTTTATCAGGGGCTGTTTTGGTTAATCAGGCAAAAGACTGACCTCCAGCAGCAATGGCACACCCCTCCCCACACACACCCAGCCGCCATCTTCCCCAAGCCAATGCAGGCTCTCTCCCAGCACCACTCCATCTCTCTGGGCTCACAACAGGCCAAGGCCATGCTGGCAGAGGGTTAAACTCGAGGTAATCTTGCCTGGTCTGTTTATAATCATACCCCAACAACAGGGTGAGGGCAGTAGGCAGTGAGTGATGTTGAAAAGAACAGCTGTATACCATCAGACTAAAGATAGAAACATGAAGCATGAGGACTAATGAAGTTCCCACGTGGCAGCGTACAGAGTGTACAGACCAAACAGAACAGTGCCTTCTGCTTGTTTTGATCAACTCTGTCACTTTGATGAAAATAACTGCTTGGTTTGTCACTAGTGGTGCCTGCCAGGGGATCCCTCTGGGGATGCCACCCTCGTGGTGAGTGGCACAGTCTGGACACAAAGCCATTCCATAAACCAGGGTGTGATTACAGCTTCTTTTGTCTACAAATGGGGCCAGTTGGTAGCACTGATTCTCAACCAAAAGAAGCATAAAATATGTTCAGAACTTTTGAATTTCGCTTCATACATTTTTTTTCCCCTGACAGCTATAATATTAGATGATTTCACTCTAAATAGGGTGAGATGTCCATGCTCTGACCAGCTCAGCACAACATTATGGACTTTTTTTTTTTTTTTTTTTTGCTTCTCTGATGTATTTTACTCATTTATTTTTGTTCTTTGGGAGCCCCAGCTGCCTCATGGTTAGATCAGCCTGCTTCCTAACCAATTTGTAGCTGTGATAACTTTTGATGTAAGCTGCGTATGAACCAGAATACCTTCCCCCTCCCCCCCCCCCCCCCCCCCCCCCCGCCCCCCACAACCTCAGACTGANNCCGCCCCGAGTTCTGAGTAGGAAAAAATCTTAGGAATGAATAAACATGGAGAAAAAAAATAATTTTAGAATTATCTTCCACATGGAAAATGAATTTATGATGTTTGAAAATCCCTTATGCTCCAACAGGAGGCAGAAGGGACACTTTGGGGCAGTAATGCTATGAAGTGCTCTACCAAGTTCAAGGTTTAGCTCAAAACTGTAGTTCTGCAGCAGGCTATAAGATATAAAGCTGAAGAGTTATGGCAGGCTTAAATTCTTTGCTTGTAATGATGCTCAGACAGAAACTGAAAGATGAAAATGCTAGTGCGAAGAGATGCTCACGCTTCTAAGTGTAATAGTCAGCTCTAAGTTTGCATTGCTAAGCTGCTTCAATTAGAAGCATAGGGCAGAATTCAAATTTTCTTTTATTCTAGTACAGCTTCCAGTGAACTCTGGAATTTAAATTTAACTCTATTTTAATTCCAGACTTAATCTCTCATCTGAAACCTTGAATTTTTAGAAGGTGTTGTTTGTTGATAGTTATTTCATTCCTGGTCACTAGTAATTAAGTTATAATGAACTATATAGACACATTTATTTTTTTTAATTTATTATGACTTTTCTTTCAAAGGATTCCTAGTTTAATCTTTTAACAGTTTTGTTTTTAATTCTTTGAGACATAAGTTCTGAGACTGCACTTGTTTAACTGCAGTCCACAATAACAGACTCCTTGAGGGAGTCATGAATCAAACAAAGCCACATCTCCATGCATAGGAGACCTGATGCCCTGTAAGCTCTTAGGCTTCACTGTAACATACAGAATGTACTGTCAAGGATGCTGTGCTGTTGATGAATTAAATGACTGCTATTCTTTATAGTAAGTACCTAAGTTGCTCATGTATTTTATCATGATTGAGTTTATATCTCTACTGATAGGGGGTTAGATCCATTTAAGTCCTTAATAGTTTTGTTTGATATACTAGTACTTCAATCAGCAATAGGAGTGTCAGCTCTAATTTGCTGAATTGGCCACTTGTGGTAGATTGATTTTTTTTCTCTTCCTTTTTTGCTTACTGCTGAAGGAGTTTACACATCTAGTTCCTATTTCTGAGCTACTTGGGTAAGGATACTAGTGTGTAGATAATACTTATACATTGAGGGGAGTAACAGTTCAAAGTGTGATAGCATTTCTTAGGTCTTCAAAAGTGTATGAACTGGTTTTTTCCTTAACTGCAACAGTAAGTGCTGTTGGGGAGAGACAAACAAGAGTGTGACACTACAGTGGTACTATGTACTACAGCTGTAGTGCCAAGCAAAAAATACAACATGCCTCTTGTTTTCTGGAAGGTTTCAGAGATGTTGGAAAGGTTTGACAGAAATGTGTTGGTCACTGCTGTGTAATGCTTGTTATCTGTAGAGTAAACGGACTAGTTTCCCTAACCAGGGTTTACAGCTACATGAGATCAATTAATTAGGCTAGTAAATACTGGTTTATTTATGAAATTCTGGAGATCATAATGCCTCTTAAAGGTCCCAGATCTGCACTAAGTATTACCAAAATAGGCAATGCTAGCAGGTACTTTAGCTTAGCATTGCAGTTTTGACAGCAGCCAGTGCTGCATGTGTTTAAAGGATGGGATATAAAAAGCTGAGCATTGAGAAGTTACTTCCCAAGGCTTCTCAGCAGTAAGAGCTTGCCTTGAGGCTTACAGCAAACAGATGATCCTTTCCAACACTCCCAATCCCTTGTGCTGGATGATGGCCCCACTATTATAATTCTGATGATTCTTTTTGCCCTTATTGACTCCACAGAATTCAGTCTTGTTGTATTTTAGTCTTCTACTAGGGGGTCATGTTTCAGTCAGGGAGAAAGATATTGCTTTTTCTTTTGAGGAACTACCAAGCATGCTCAAGCAAGACATTGGGGTGTCAGAGGGTCCTGGCAAGGCTGCAAGGAGGCTGTGAGGAGTGCAGAAACTGCAGGCTAGACTCAAGGGACCTGCAGACCCTGTTGTCTACAGCTCAGAAAGTTCTGGGGCTGGCTGAAACCATGCCTGGAAATAAGGCCCAGACTGGGAAAGTTCCCTAGACCAAATATATTGATACTGATAGACAACTGTACTACTGCTGCTGCTACAGACAAAGGTGTAGTTTGAGTTGGGAGGTAGGCATCTTAAATTGCCATTAACTGCTGCCTGAGAATTTCATCTGCTTCCTTTACCTTTCCATCTCTAATATGCTGCTACTGAGCTTTTACAAGACTGGAAATGGCTTCTTGCAGCTGAGTTGGTACTGACAACTATTTCTTTCAGAACAGGCTAATGCTTAATGAGAATATTTATTGAGATTTGTGATTTGACCAGGCCTTATTTTGGGCTCAAGAAAGAATTGGTATGCTTTTCTGTGTTTGGCCTGGGGAGCAAACAGATCATGCAGATTTTCACTTGGCTAATCCGCATGCCTCCAAACAATTCTTTTCAACAACATCTGATAGGTAGCCCAGGAATGGTGCTGTACTGTAGTACTTTGGTGCTAATGGCAAGGAGAGGTGAAAGCACATGAATGTGATGTTGCTAAAAAGTTCTCAATAATATACAACCTTCAAGCACAGCAGAACACTCAACTATTGTCATATTTCTATTACTAGAAGAGATATAAATAACATTGTGAACACTTTTTCTGTTGAACATTTTAATCCTAGCAGACTTGGCTAGCTAATAACAATAGCAAAACCAGAAATATTCATGTGATCAACAGACAGTCCTCTAAGGTAGACTGAGTCAGTGCATTGACAAGGAGGCAATCTCACTGGAATCGTGTTGAAAGCAGAGAGCAGAATAACAATGAGTGTCAGGAGCACTGAGTCTTCACAGGAGTTGAATGCAGAGGGCAACAGTGACAGAGACTGAACTCCAAAAGGCAGAAATAAAATGATTAAGTCACACACACAACTTGATACAGTCAGAAGGTGCTGCAGAAATCTGCCAAATCTGTCAAAAAACCCCTGTACTAACAATGGTATTTTTAGGCAATATCATTCTCCTCAAAATCCACATTAATTCATGAGTTATTCTTTTTCCTGACACTCAAAATATCTGCTGGAAAACCTCTTCCATTCTTCAGCAAGTGCCTGTCAACCAAGAAAGGACGGATGCTCTGAGGCTTCCATTTTCAAACCTGGCTTATTTCAAGAGCCACCTCTGAAAACTCAGTTCTCTTTGATCAGAGGCATCCATTATTATTTGGCTGGCTCTAGCAGCCCAGAGAATTATACAGATAGTTTTTCCTGTTTGGTTTTTATACTGTCTAGACTACACTACAAAAAGAAGCACTTTCAAACATATTGTGTTTCTCTCTCTTTTTTGTTTTACTCTAATGGGTATTTCTTTAATAGGCAGAAAGAACACAGTATAACCATAAGCTGAACCATCTTTTAGCTTTGCTTGTTCTTCTGCTCAGCAGTGGTAACAAAGACAGAAACTAGCATAAAATGGTTTAAACCACTTGAGAGACATAAACTACCTTTAGATTTCTTCAGTATTATAAAGTTCATTGACAGTCTACAGGTTTGGATTTTTTGCAAGAAAATAGAAGGGCTATTTGGATTGACCTGTGTGAGTAATTTGCTCTTTAATCTTGGTCCATTTTTAGTTTGGTTTCTGCATCTTTCAAAGTGAGCTGCAAACTATCCATTAGTGGAGAAGGGCTTTTGCAAAAGCTCAGCTTAATAAAAGGTTTATTTGGTGCAAGCTTAATTGGGTAATTGTTGTTTGCTGTTTAATGAAGATAGGCTAACAAGGATTTTTCTCTTGGCTTCCTGCAGGCTTTGACCCAGATGAGATAGTATGTTGTGAGCTAAGCTACTCAGGTTTCATCCACAAGCAATCACATCTGTGAGTTTTTGCAGAACCATCTTCAAAACCCCACTCATCCACTCCTTTCAGAGACAGGCAAAAACATGGTTTATGGTAAACCAAATTTTCTAGGTCAGTCAGAACTTAACAGTTTTGAATAAAATAAACACAAGACATACAAGGTTCAGCTATTAAACCTCTCTGTACCAAGACTTAGTTGTCTGACAGAATTAGGATCACCTTGGCTCCACAGCCACATAAGTGCCACCTGGGCAGCAGAGTAATAGAGGGCCCTGGGAAAGCTGCTGTGGCAGTGGAGGGCAGTTACAGGATTAGACACAAAAAAACCTCTCCAAACTCCCAGTAAAATCAAATAGCATCTTTCCTCTGACTCTGACAGAAGGTGGATCAGGCCTCCCATGAATTGTAATGAATAGTTATATTAATCCACTGCTATGTAGCTGTGAAAATCTTGCATCCCCTTCACTGGGATGACGGTGCAGGCCTAAATCACCATGGATATTCGATTGCATTCTGGCTCATGTAGCAGTAAGAGCATTACCAAGGAGCATTTTATCTAAGACGAGTGCTCTCTACAGCACTCACAACAAATCTCAACTTATTGAACCTCTAGTGATAAAATGTTTTACAGACCCCTGCAACATCAGAAGACTCTGTGAAATAGGCATGGCTGCTTTCAATATGATCCCATAGGGATCTGATTACCATTTTGGCTCCCTTCTCACAGTTGTCCAAGTGGACCTTCAAGGAAGAGTAACTCTTTCACTTTCAGACTTTCTTGGTATGCAAAAACACTTGTTCAATGATAAAAGCCTTGAGCACAAAACCTGTAACACTGGAGACAGATAGTCAAACTGATCATATCTGTGCTGGTCTTTAAGCACAATACAGCAAGCAATGAGGCCAAGTAGCTATACATGTTGTTTTGGAAAATTTCAGGCCCTAAACTGAAAATAAAAGGTCTCTCTACAACAGGAAATCTGGGCTAAACACATTCCTGCTGAATCAGTTGTGGTAAAAATTTGATATGTATTGTTGTGTTAGCACCAACTATTGTTAAAACTCTGTTTGAAAGGAGTAGTTAACACTATCATATGTGCAGAGTCTACTCACATTCAGTTGCTTAAAATGTAGTTCCTGCAGATTAACAATGTGACCAAGTTTTCATTCCCTTCCTCTTAGGGCAGGCACATTACAAATGCACATCAAAGAAAATGAGCTCTATTCTGACTTACAGTCTAGGCATGTTCCTGACAAACCACATCTGATGAAGAGTCTTAAAGAAATAGCACAAGCAACAGTCCTGGCAGCAAAACAACAAAAGGACTGGCCCTTTTCACCAGTGAAGGGAGGCTGGTTAATCAAAGGATTTTGTACCAGGGAGAGGAACCTTGTGCTTTACACTGAAGCAATGCAGTCGAATAATACATATGCAATGACCTAGCTAGGCAGCATTCTAACAAATCATATTTAATTACATATTTTTTCCTCTCAGGATATTCTTCTCAGTACCACTGCAGTCTGGGAAATCAATAACAAATGTTCATTTTGAATGTTTCTGTTCTCTAGCCTTGGATTAATTATGCACATTCCTACTGTCCTTATAAGGACAGGGTAGCTCTTCATTTCAAGCAATGAAAGAAAACATGCAAAGACAAACCTTCCTTGATGGTATTCAAAACAATAGGAACATAAATTATGAACCAAATCAAATCTTTCCTATTGTGGTGTGCAGCACCTTCTGATAAGGTATGATTGGCCACCTCCTAGGGTGATTGGCATTCTTTATGTCTGTTATGGTGCTGAGCACAATCACCTTTGTTTTTGTGAGCAGAGTGAGCTGCTGAGTCAAGCATCTGCATAAGAATTGGGACTGCACTGCGTTATTGCTGGCTCTTTGCTATCCTGACCAAGCCAAATATCTCTTACTGCACAATTTCTTCATCTACATCATAGGAATGGCCATGCTTTTCTAAATCCCTTGCAGTGACCTATGAATGAAAACACAGCATGTGCACTATTATTACCAGTACTAGCAAAGTGACACTGGGGGTCATGACACCTGGAGTGTATAAAAGTCACAGGTGTGGAACAAATAAAGTGTGTGTGCTGCTTCAAGTCACTGTAGTTTAGGCACTGGGGTCCACATTTAACAGGCAACAAGATGTGGCTTGTTTTTTTTACCATGAACAATATGTTTATACAAGTTCGGTGAAAATTGAAAAGGTTTTCACATATTCATGGAGAAAGCTGTAGTATTTCTTTAAGGGAAAAAAGAGCAAACTACAAGTTCCCCTGGTCTTGGCAAATCATGAGGCGTTTTTCATTTTGTAACATCAAAGTCAGCTCCCCTTCTTTGATGTCTTCGCATGCTGTTTAAGGTAAAGCATGAATGAAGAAATGTCAATCTGCAAGGTGTCCGTGTAGTTTATGCTGAACACTGAAGAGGACTTGTAGATAAAAGGCAAACACAAGGTTTGATAATGAATGTCCAACAAGGAGGTGTGCATATCTAAAAGGAAACACTCAGCTGGAGAACAGCTCTGCAAACCTTAAAACTCTGCTTAGCCCAAGTTTAAGAGATTAAGAAAAAGTGGATTTTTTTTTAAAGTGTGGAACCAAGAGAGCAATTCTGTAAAAATCCTTTTTGTTTTACAAGAAATGAATGTTCTTTCAATGATTTTACTTAACAATTATAAATGCACCACCCACTGTGCTAAATGTGACAATGTGTAATTTTGAGAAGATACAGAGTTAATACTGGGAAATCATAAGAGGAAAGTATAAACCAGCACAGTATATTTGAAAATATATAGTGGTTGCTTTGTGGTGTCTGGTGTTTCAATACTGACAAAACGTGTATGCTGAATTAAGCAAAGTGCTAATTATTTAACTCAGTTTGTACCAATGATCTAGTAATGGAGTTGAGTCACTTGGGGAGGTGAAGATGTTTTGGGATGAAGGGAAAGGTACTTTCTGGACCCAAACTCCACATTTTTCAATCTCAGAACATCTCATGATGTCACTAGAAACTTAGCTGTAGAAGAAGGTGTTACTACAACATTGTCCTGATGCTTGCACTGTGCTTATGTTTCTTATTCATTATTCCTGAAGCTGGTGAAAAGACTAATTTGATTAACCATATGTGCTTTGCTTGATTTACTCATAAAGCAAGTGCACTGAGCATGCTACCCTGGAAAAGGGGGCAGCTGTGGGGGCTGCAATGGGAGATCAGTCTCTGCACCAGTCAGTATTTTTTCTTTGCTGATACAGCTCTGCAGGGTTCAAGTCTGAAATACATTAATGTCTTAATATTACTATCTGTCTCTGAGAAACTGGACTGAAACTGCAAAATAGTTTTGATTAAAGCCCTGCAATGGGTGCCTGTTGTGGTGGGATGTATCTGAATAAGTAACACATAAAGGTGATTTTCCAGACTCAAGCTGTATGACACTAAAATAAGCCTTATCTCTTAGGGTCAGAAAACTGAGAGGACTGGATGTTTGCTGTGTGATAGCTGAGGAATGGACATCCACAGGAATCCAGGGAAACAGGAGGTAAAACTCCATAGCTTTTGATAAAATTCCTACTGAAAGCCATTGCACTCAGGTAAAGCTTCACTGAGCTCTCCCCTTCCAAAGATCCAGAACCTTCTTTTGGGCTTTGAACAGATCATGGAGGGAAGAAAGAAAACCCTTGTGCAACAGTAGATGCAGAGGAGAAGAACTAAAACTGACTGTTGTATGGGAACAGAAAAATAGAGGGTGGCTTCTTTACTCATGCATCAAACTCTCCCAAAGTTCAGTAACAAATCTCATGCTCGCAGGTTTTCTTGCAGCTGCACAGTGAAAAAAAGCACTTTTTTTATATTTCATTTTGTTTGTAATAATCTGCAGTTTGAAATGATGAGTCTTAAGTTAAGCTAGTGTGCAACACGTGAGGTCTTTCTCCTTAAGATCTAAAAGAAATGGCTGAGGTCTCATGTTGCCATTCAAAATTTAGGCTTAATTTTAAATGCATTTAGATTGCACAGTTCTAAAAAAGAACAACAATGTTTTAGAAAAGACATTAGAAAAATATTCCTAAGATATTTTTAAGGACTTCAGATGTATTTCCAGTGCAGTGAGGGAATCCCACATACCCTCAAGTTCTGGTGCAGGTAGCAGGGAAGCTCTTGCAGAGTGGAATTTAGTCCAGCTTGTGAAACATATCCATCTGAGCTGCTGAGAATACTCAAGTCAATGCTGTCATAAAAGCACTCAGCCGTAACCAGGCTGGGTTAAGGACAATTCTGTAGCCTGAATACAGCCATCACAGCTCTCACAGCACTGTAGGTATTTCCTTTACTGTGAACCATGTTAAATTGCTGATGGATTTGATCCACTATTCATAAAAAGTCTGGTTCCAGCAGACAACAGCACCAACCTTGCTATTGCATTTACAGAAATGAATATTTAATTCAGATATTTTTGTTTAAAGAATTGCAGTTACATATAACTCTGGGCTGAAACTGACACTGTGTTGTCTCAAATATCTTTTTAGTCAACTTAAGTCCCAATGTTATACAATCTTTAGTTTTGTGGTCAAACTGTTATGCTTTATTTGTCTGGTAGATATCCAAATATCTGCTAGGAAATATAACTTTCGAGAAGAGAGATTAGCTTTCAAGTTTGGAGTCTTTTAAAAGTCATCTCTGTGAAAAATACTGACAGTCAGTAGATGGAGAGTTAGTATTGTCTGACAAGGATATTCATGGGGAGCAACTTCAAAATGCAATACAGAAGAAAAGAATTTCAGGACTCTCAAAAGACTTTGGAAGCAAGGAAATTTTACCCCTCGGCACTTGTGCAGGAGGAACTGTATTTGTTCTAGGAGGCTTAATCACCTCATTTTGTTATGATTCTCTCAGTTGATTTCTCCAGATACAGGGAGTTAAAATAGGACTGGCAGGTAAGGGATGATCTTGGCATTTGAATCTTGGAAAGACAGAAGAACAGTGGATTAATTTCTTCAAAATTCTCTCTCTTGGGCTGTTGGACTGCAGTATTCTTCAACAGGGGGCAACACTGCTTCAGTTTACAACAGCGATCATGATGATTTCTTTGTGTCTTCTGTACTGTAGTTGGGCTTAAAAGTCCTGTTCAGCTTCACTTGTGTGAGGCATTTCATACAAACCTTATGCAATGATAATCCCTGCTTAGTAGAGCAGATCTGTTACTGAATCACTTCTCTGTCATACTCTGGCTCTGAAATTGAGAGCCATTGTCACAGGAAGGTAGAAGTCTCTGCGCAGTAGAGAGAAAGGTGGGGTCTCAAGTGGATCTTTCTTACATTTTCTGACATTTATGAGATGCTAGACACTAGAAGGTATGTGACAACCAAAGCCTCTCCCTCCCTCATTTTGAAATTTTCTATCTGTTTGATTCCTTTTATGTAAGTTTTAAGCCTAAAGAGCTTTGATCTATTTTGTCCTTCCCTAGATAACAGCTATGGTTTTGTTCTGTTCCTCCTCTTGTTCCTTTTGGCCACATCACTCCCTTCTGTCTTGACATCTCCTTCCTTGTTCACCAGTGTCATTGGTTGTGCTTCCTGAGCCTGCAACTCCCCTCCATGCTCAAAAGCATGTCTGTTAACTGAGTGTACAAACACTGTCCCCTTTGCCAGTTCCCTGAAAACCTGATGCAGCTGCAGTCAGCTCCCGGGGAACATTTTGAATGGGAAACAGCTCCTTGCTCATCTGCATCACATTGTGTCCAAATGGTTTGCTGCTCCGCTCCGACTGTAGGGCTCCTTGGATCCACCTCTCTCTCATATGGTGCAGAAAACTCTGACAGCACTTAACAAGCAATGACTGGTAACAATAAGATGAGTCTTCAAAGAGTTGTATTTACATGTAAAAAGTCACAGGGACATTTATGTATAGCAGATGGCCCAAAGCAGGTGGATATTATAATGTAGGTATGGCTTACTGCAATGCTAGGAGAGAAGAGTGCATGTTGTTATCAAAGCAGCACCTTGGGGTCCTGACCTGGGCCATGCTATGACTCCTGCTTTACTGGCACTGTGCAAATGTATGTCAATCACTGGCATGAACAGATCACAATCTAAACAGACAAGATAATTACAGACTGCAGTGGATATAGAAAGACTTTCAAGGGCCCTGCAGCCTGGAAGAGTCAGAGTTGGGACTCCAGCTTACGGCATGGTAATACCATCTGAGCCTTTTAGTCATTAGTCCTTGCTGATGTTGTCTAAATCAACTGTTTTGTTTATGTGCCCTGGATCCCCTAGCCTGCAAGCCTCAGCCCCTTCTATAAGCAAATGGGCCATTGGGAGCCAAGCACTTTAATCTTTTAAAGGCTCTGGGTATTAGTTCTGAAGAGACTTATGGGGGGGGGGGGAAGGGGGTGCGGGCAGCAGTGCAGGTACAAGACTGCTTTTCTGTCTTATAACCAGGTGGAGTTGCAAGCTTTTTGACACCCTTTCAGCCCATCCTTGTTAGCATAGCTTAGAAACTTTGGAAGTAAACTGTAAGTTCCAGCCCTGTTGAATCTTGATGTTGCTGTCTGGATCTTGGAGCACATTGCGGATAAATTATTTGTGGAGAGACAGTTCATTTTCACTGTTTGAATTTTGATTTAAAACTGCGTTAGACTGTGTAGCTTTTTATCACTGTGTTCATTGTGTGCCTTACTGGAGAAATAATGGGCAAATGAGCTGTCAGAAACCCAAAAGGGATGATTGTAATTTTCAGTTTATTATGAGGAGAAAGTATATCTGGAGTGATCAAAGCTAAAAGCTTTGCCCTCCAGAGCAAAAGCAGCCCCTGTGATGAGCAGGTGTATTGTGGCACACCTGGAGGTGAGCCACAGGCTGGATGCCTGAGTCTTATTTTTTAAAAATTTCCTTTTAGAGGACGGGGTAAAAATGAGAGTGGAGACAAAGGAGGGGCAGGAGCTGAAAGGAAATAGATCAGTGATTAAAACAGACTGAAGGATTCCATCCTGAGCCTGCACAGATTTGCTGCTGGGTCTCACATGCTGCCACAAGTTCTCAGAACCAACAACAACCTTGTCTTACTACAGAAAGCATAAAACAAACTTTAGCTCCTGCTCAGTCTCTCTTGGAACAGGAATCCTCAGTGTCAGTCAAGTTGGGTTTTTTGACAGAAGCAAGATTTTTCCAACATGTGGTGGAAGAGAGGTAGAGTAATGTAGAATCAGCTTCCTTGTAATCTGAGGCACTGGGAACTGTATTTTCAAGTATGTAGCCTCTCAAAATGGGAGCCTGGGAGACAAGCAGAACAGGAGTATATGGTTCTGTGATACTGAGGCAGCTGAACTGTAAATAAAAAGTGTTACTTTAAGGAACATTGAACCCAAAATAATCATCTGATATCACATTTTATAATGAATAAAGAGAAGAATACCCTAAACTACCTGAATAGAAGAATGTGGCATCCAGAGGTGTGACTAGGGGTCTCTGAAATTATAGGAGACAACTGAAGTAACAAAATTGAAGTTACAAAAATTATTTGCTATGACAGAATGCTAGTGAAAACAAAGACAAGAAGGCAGCTGAATTTGCAGGCATTAGAGGTCTTTTTGTTCTTGATGTATTTAAGAGTTCTTAGGTAAATTCAAGCAGAGAAGGCATTCTGTGATCCCCTTGTACAAAAAGAAGATAATACTACATTTCTTGTAAATGATGCATCTGAATGTCCTTTAAGCACCTTCAGCTCCAGCTATTTCACAATAGCTGCAACAGTGGAGAAATGTGATGAAGTAGAAAATACCTGTGCAAGACAACGAACCTTTAAGACAATTGTCTTTTCCAAGGGCTTCATTTCTTAAGGCATGTGCAAACCAGGCACTTGAGGTATGTTCTGAGCTGTGATGGGGTAAGAGCCCAGAAGGTGGACAGCTTTCTGTGGGACTCATCTCTAATCAGAAAGGTGCTGTCAAGAAAGTTTAGGTTAGCAGGATGGACTGCATTGCTGCATAGACTCTTTGCTGTATTGGAGTCTATGTAACTTGAATTTGCTGCGCTCTTGTTCTGTGGAGGGTCAATGGCTCAGGATGCAGGGAACCCCAGAGCAATCTGGGTTTACAGGCTTAAGTGTATCTTGACTGGAATGAAAACAGTGGGCTGTTTTCAGCCTGACCACCCACTCCAGGTATTTTTGCAGGAAAGGGGAATGCTGAGAACTAAATATCTGATAATGATAATAACTGGATTATTGCATACTGGACATATCACACCCCACAAAGTTGATCCTTTTGTCTCATCAGTGCTAATAGCATTTCTAGCTTCCTCCACTTTCTCCCTTACAGTGTCTGAAAGCAGGCTGTCGAGAACTAAGTAGATCTGTTCTAGTGCTTTTATCCCTCTGATTCTTTCTCTTTTCATTCTGCAACTGTACAAAAAGAAAAGGAATTGTGCATCCAACTTTAGGCTTGGAAATTAGGGGAGATTTATTTAAGGTGTCATAATTTTTAAGTCACAAAATAAACCTAAAATGATGCCAGAGCATTCAGAAAAATTTTGGAGGTGTTTTTTTCTTTAGCTGTGTTGTAACTTGGTATTAAAGATGCTCCTAATTCTTCAAGAACAGGGCTTCCAAATTATTTGGCTCTCTTCATGCTGAATTACTGCCACATGGAGTGAAAGCCAGCAAGTAACTCTCTTCCCATACTCTTCTCTTGTTAAGCCCCCTTCTCTCCCCACCTTGGTGTGAGGAACACAGCACTAAACTTTCATCAGGTCTAATGAAGCCTTGCCCTTTACAGATCCAAATTCACCTCGTTTTTCCCCCTTCTCTCTGAAGCATTTCTTGGTAAAACAACTAAGCTGAATTAGGTTCTATTTTAAAGTGGTCTGCCGCTGACAGCTTCAGCTCCACAAGCAGTTGAAAATGGCTGGCAAACCTTTATACAAACAGCATGCAAAACATCACAGAAAGCCTGGGGAAGAAACAGCTTTAGATGTAGGGATTATAAAAGAGCAATACAATTTTAAGATAAAATACAAGTGATTAAGTTAATGATGGATAATTTCACCAGTTTGAAAACTATAATTAATAGGAATTAATTGTATATTCAGAAGTTTAGCATAGCTGCACTAAAAACACGACATCAAACATAATGATATTGGAAGCTATATAATGAAGAAATGATCCAGATGTTCATAAAAGCTTATAAAGCTTTAGAAAAAAAAGAGGCTGCATGAAGAAGCTCTAATGATAAAAAGATGCCACTTGCTGTTCTGCTCTTCTTTTAAATACATCCTTTCTGAAGTAATGATTATCATTTGCACTTTCATCTTAAGTTAAATAGCATATGGCTTTGGCTGATTAAAGCCCCCTCCTGGTATTAATCAGCATCTTAGTATCATGTTTCTAATGGAGGCAGCAGTTGCCCTGCTGATATTGTAAGCTTTTTAACAACATCTAAAGTCTGTGGATCACTGCTGCTGGCAAGAAATAGCTTTGAGCCTCCCAGGTACAAAAGTATTGCAAAGATGTCACTTACAGGTGCAGTTTTTGTGAGCTTCTACAACATACTGTATTTTAAACATTTGCTGAAACTTAAATAATTACATTTAGTAAGTAGTTACCTGTGTTTAAAAGAGAATCAGAGAAATTTTGAGCATGATAACATTTGATACATAGAGTGTTTGGGTGTTTTTGAATGTCTAGAAATCACAAAGTCTGTCTGTATGGCCATCATTCTAGCCTAAGCCAGCAGGGATGCTCATAAACTGACCTCACAGCTGTGGCACAGCAGCATTTCTTCATGCAGAAATGGCCTTCTACAATGACTAAGTTTGATTTAGGAGTGTTGTAGGTTTGTCACATCATCTCTAAAATGCAAAGGGAGAACTGCAGCATAGCTACTCATATATAAACACCCCAGGGTGTGTAGGGTGTGTAGTTGCTCATTGTTGGAAGCACCCTGCTCCTACAATGCCAGGCTGGTTAGAGTGTAGGGAGACTAGAATGTGTGATTTAATGGAGATTGTAGTGTTCTCTGTCACAGAAATGTCTTGAGATGGCCCGGGAGGTGCTGCTCAAGTTTGGCATTTCCCACGGGGACTCTGCCAACCCCAGCTTGGATGTAAGGCAGAATTGGAGCCCTGGGGCAAACCACTGAGTGCAGAGTGCTGTACCATGATTCCCGAGTCTAGTTGGGATTTTTTTGGTTTTCTCTTAAGCCTTGCTCTCAAGAGAATTTCAATTTACCATTGAGATTTAACAAAGTTGTCCTGGTTTGGGTTAGAACAGAACTAATTCTGTTCAGTGATTTTACTTTTCAGCTAAAGCTCCCCTAATTAACTGCACTTTCTGAAACTAACAGCATTATAGTAGACACTGCCTGCTTCTAGCAGTGATAAGACCTAATGTTTAGATTTACTACCAAGGATTGGTATGCAGACCAAGGTCATTGCTAAATCTTGTGTACCATGATGTGGAGTGCAGAGTAAAGTCTCCACCTTCAGGGAGGAGTGGACAGTTCAGGTGACCCTAAAGTAAGCAACTAGGTATTCTATTCCATATATTTCATATTCAGTATAACCAAGAGGGTCTGTTCCTTCTTCTCTTTTTCTCTTCTTCAATGGCCAGCATCCAGGGAGGACTCTGTCTGTTCTCCCTTTCATCCCAATCTGAGCATTCCTGAATCCAGTTCCAGGATCCAGCCCACCCTTCCCCACTCCCCCCTGAGTCAGATTCCTATCTGCTGCTGAGTCTCTCTGCACATTGTAGTGGTGATGTAGTTGTCATCAAGGTGGGGGTTGGGTTCGGTATTGGTTTTGTATATATTTCATTTTATTATTATTTTCATTAAATTAGTTTCTAGGTTTGTTTTATTTTTTTTCCAATCCACACATCTCTCAGTTTTCATTATTCCATTTCCCTTCCTGCGCTGGGAATAGAGGGGTAACAGAGAGTGTCTGTCACTGGATTAGTGGTCAGTCCAGCCCTAACTCTTGACGGAAGTGTAGCATACAATGCTTAATTTTACTTTCATAAATCTTATTGTTGCCACCTTCTCCTTCATTTTCTCCCAGCTTTCTTTTTCTTGCTTGTTACAGTAATACGTTCATCTAACAACTTCCTATATGCCAACTGGATAGTTAGTACCTGCCCTTTTGTAAATGGCTGTTATTAATTTAATAGTTTGTTCTTGTCTTTTGGAGCTTCTGGGCTCATTTGATATCAGTCCACCATATTTGTGCTGATTATCTAACATGGCTCACAAGAGATTTGACTACTTTACCTGTTGTGTTTCCTTCATCTTGCACATTTTTCCTGTAACATATTCCATTGACCATGCTTTTGTGTTGCTTCTGTCCCACAGCTTAATTTAAATTTTGATTCTTTGGCAAGTGTGCTTGAACTTTCGGTTCTAAAAGAATGTACAGTTGTTTTACTTACTTGCATTCTTGATTTTTAAAGTAATCTAAAACTGTGATTTTTAATTTACCATTTTCCCCCTCTCCATTTTGCTTTAGAATCAATATCCACCAGAAGCTGATCTCTAGAATCTATTTCATTTTCTGTCTCTGACTATGTTTTCTTGAATGAAAACATCTTTACATCTTTATATATAATATTTGCCTTATTGATAACCTTTGACTATCTAAAAGATTCAAACTATTTCTCTGTTGAATGCTAAGGCACATGAATTATACTCGTGCTGAATACTTAAGAGTAAATCTTGCAAACAATTTCATCTCTCTTTCTTAGTCAGAATTGGTGGTATTAGGGCCAATTTACTCCCCAGAACAGCTCCTCTTGGCAGCTTAATGTCTTTTTATTTAGTTATTTGCCATCTGTAACTTGTTTCTGTTCTATTTCTTTATTGGCCATTGATGAGGTCAAGATGGTGATTTGGCAGTTGCTGCTGACCACCTGTTTTTCAGCTCATTGGCCCATGTGGTTGCCACAATGTCATGTGTAGATAGTACACAGCCTGCCTCTGTCCAGGGGTTTACTCGTAATCAATTCCCTTACAAGCCACAAGGAAGTCCCTTCTGCCACTTCTCCGTCTCACTGCTAGCAGTGTGCTTCAGATCACTCAAACAGGGTGTTCCAAAACAGCCACTCTCAAAGGCTGTGCAAATTTCTGTCATCCTTTCCATAAGTAACAGCAGAATCCGCTTCCTGTTTAAAAACAACCACTGACATTGTGTTTCAGTTAGCAACCAACCACACATGCCTTTTTGCAAAAAATCCCCTTTGATCATTACAGTGCCTTCATTTTTCTTTCCCAGTAATTTGCCATTACTCAGTTAAAAGAGGAGAGCATAAAGTCATCACTGGCTGTCCATCCCAGGAAGTGAACAGCAGCTATTTCACCATGGAGTGAGATCTGCATTTGAGACATGGAAAACAGGGGTCACATTTCTCCCAGCTTTCTAGAAGAAGATTTTAGCAGAGGCATCACCACTGGATTTCTAGCAACTCTGTGCGTTTTCTAGTGGTGAGAATTATAGTTTGGGGACAGCAAATCTAATTGTCATTTCTTTTCCCTTCCTCTTCTTCATGAAAAATTACTATTCTTAATGATTTTATAGTGACATCTACAAACTTACTCATGAACAAACTTACACAAAATTACTTACCACACTGTGCTAAGTGCTGTAAAATGAGAAAGGTGTGTTTCTTTCAGTGTAGTATATTTGCTTACAAATCTGCAGTTCAGCTGCTGAATTCCACACAGAGCTGCTTCTACAGAGGAAGCAGAGCTGAAACTCAAGCAGCATGCAAGTTGCTGTCCAGGTACTTGGTAGTTCCTTTTTTTCTGAATACTTAACAATCCAGTCCTTTTATTTTTGACTGATATCAGGAATAAACTTGAGGAGTAAAATGTGCCTAAATCATAGACGAATAGGTGCTTGCAGTGTTTTAACTTTCGCCAATCTTTACTTACTCTGGAGCTGCTTACCACCTAAACCTCTGAACATGTCAGCTGAAGCCTTCCTCTATCACAGTATCACAGTATCTAGGAACTCAAATGGCAGGACTGAGCATTTTCAGTAGTGAAATGGAGTGCATTTACTTTAAACTGTATTGTGCACATAGTAGTAAGAATCTGCTCCTCAGATTTCTTTTGAATTCTTCATAATTTCTTCAGATTCACAAATGTTTCACTAATAATATACACTATGGTCCTGTCAGTCTTAACGCGGAATCTGCATAGCTATAAACTGCATGACATGACAATTATCATGCAATTTGGGAGTTTGGGGAGCTGTAAACATTATAATAATCTGATTTAAATACTCAGTTCTCCAACAAATTAGTCATGATTATAGTGACTTGTGTTCTGCCTTGAATGCAAATGCAGTTTCATCCAACTTGCAATAGCAATTCCATAAAAGTACAGAGAAAGCATGTGGCTCAGAAAGTATTTTTTAAAAGGAGAATGTTGTGTATATTAATGAACACAAAATAAAACCTAGGGGGAAATATAAATATACTTTGTGATGCTTATCTCAGGGATAATTGTTTAGATTTTTACATCTGGAACAGCCATTATTTCAAAAGCTAAACATTTGATTTATACAGTTTATTTTATTTACATTAGACATTCTCCATGTGTCTGAAATCTATCCCTTTGCTCTGGACCTGTATCCCTCACACCCTTATCTTGTATGATGAAGTTGGAGTGCTGCACAGGCCTTGTATGGGCTCTCTGCCCAACAGCAGATGCCATGTGTTAGTAATGGGCAGGTGTTGGGTGTGTGTACCTGTCTGTGGTTTTTTCTGGGCTGCTGCTTGTCACCTGGAATACTGTAGTGTGTAGGAGCTCTAATTGTGGGCTAGTAATCCCAGATCTAGTTCAAAGAAAGAATGACAAGTCAATTTTCCAAAAGGTGCCATCTCTAGACAAGAAAAAGCAGATGGATGTGGATGAATACATCCACAATGAATAAAGAGAAGCAATAGCAGTATTAATCTGTACAACCATGTGCTCTACTGCATGTTGTGTTTAGCTGTCTCCTTTACAGTAAATGAGGGCAAACTCGTTTAATTTTGCTCTGGGATAGCCAGCTCAAAACTGAAGGTATACGAAGAATAAAATTCTTGCTTGGGTTTAAGAGAGAAAAGTGCCTGTGGGTATCTAGCATTGCTTGTCCAGAGATGAGGAAGAAGTGCAGGTTCTATCTACTTAGCTTTATTAATTGTTGTGGGTGGGAATCCTACAGACAAATACAGAGCCCAGCCTGAAGCAGAATGATCACCACAGGTTGTTTGCCAAAGGCCAGGAAGAGCTCTGTTCTGTGTCTGACACTGGAGCCCCTGGAGCACAAGGCACAGTGCACCTTGTCCTGTTAGCAAATGGATATCACAGTGAGTGCTATAAAGGTAAAACTGAAACAGGAGAAAGACAACGGTACTACCCTAGATGGGACAGAACTGCCAATAGAAATGAGAACAGTACCTAAGATATCCATTTCCTTCCCACACTGCGTGCATACACCTGAGACTTTCTGTCCCTTTCTCCATGTCCTTTAAAATGTGCTAGCTATGATGGACAAGCCTAGAAGCGCAGCTGTGTATTTCCACCTACCATCAGCAGCTGAAACTGCGGGATGAGCAGATCACCGTGCCCGTCAGAGGTGTGCCAATGGCGTGTGTTGACATGCAGCAGGGCATGTTTCAGAACAGCACAGGCACCACTCCACTTCGGAAACATGGTGCATCACTTGTGCTGGGGCCTGAACCTGGGGCATTGTACAGCATTTTATCTGTCATGCTGAAAGTCTGGCAGCAATAGAAGCTAAAATGAATTAAGTATCAGCCCATTGCCTATCTGCTATAAGCAGAAACATTTGCAGTGATTAGTCAGCAGTTTATTGGCTAAGATCAACAACTGAGATAACTACAAATAAGTGGCTTTGCAGCCTTTTCTTCTAGCATGTCTTTTGCAATCAGTATGAATTATTACAGTGGATTTCAAGAGGTACAAAGAAAGTTCAGCTAACAAGCAAATAGATATAAAAGAAAAGGATAAAGGGAAAGCCAATGTTAATGACTTTTCCTTACCAAAGACAGCTGGAGTTTATAACTGTATCACTATTAGTCTGGACAGTGTCATTGTCAGTCTGAAGACAAAAAAGTCTTCAAGAACTGAAGAATGCAAGAAGTAGTTTATGATAGATTAGCTCAAATATCTAGTCTGATGGCAAATAACATTGGGATCAGAGAAATGAAAACGCTGTATGAACTCTGGCAAGATATTCCACATTTACTAGAAATCCAGTAGTGCTCTTCTCTACTGGGGTGATGTGATCCTCAGTGTTGTCCTGACTGTTCACTTCTCTTAGGACATGAAAGAGGTTTCAAAAGTGAAATCATCCAGAGACATGGCCCCTATTTTATCCAGAATGTTTTCTGTCATGGCTGCAACTGCTTTCATTATTTAGAGTCAATGCTTCAACAGTCTTTAAGAAAGCACCTAATTCTATGCTAGGGCTTGTTCATAGACAACATCCCAAATGAAATCTTATTAAAAATCTCTCTATTGCCTTTTTTAAAGTAGGGACTTCCTGACCAGATTTCAGTGTGGATAATATCATTGTTAAATCCCATTTTCTGACCTAGCCATTACCTGCTTTTCTTGCTGCCCAAAAGGGTTATAAAGAACTGTTATGTCCCACTGAACAGCTGATATACATAGTCTCAGAAAGCACCATTTCAATGTTTCTTAAAATGCAGCATTGCCAACTCCTGCAATGTAGAAAGTGGACCTTTCAATTCATTATTAATCCACATACTTCATCTTGTCCTAAGATAACTTATCTCCAAAGGAGGAAAGAAAAAAATGGGTGAACTTTCAGTAATTTTCCCACATGTGAGAAAAGAGGATATAATTTGTTGATAATGTAGTAGCTGGCTCTATAAAGGAAAGAAATTACGTCTAGTTCTGGGAATGCCTTAGAAGAAACCTTCCTATGACAAGCTGTATGATTCCTTAGCAGATTTTTTTGTCTTTCCCAGAGGCTTCTTAATAAGAACTTGGGACTGGCCATCACTTTTTTGGATGTGTCTTTGTCTTGGCTCTTAAGCTGTATGTTGCTATCTAGTGTTGGATCTCTGTAAATTGACGCACCTTGTCAACTGGCAGTGGAATCAGCGTTGATTTTATTATGTGTACTTTCTCACATCTATTTATGGAGCAAAATTAAGAAAGAAAGAAAAGCTCCTAAAACAACTACTGCCACCTAGTGTCTTACCCAACTCGGAAAATCCCACACAAGCAGCTCAAACACGAGCCCACTGGAAAAATCTTTGACAGTTAATCCAATTTCCATTGATTACAATTGGCACCTACTTCCTCAGACATTAACGTTACAGTTTGTATAGCAAACGCTATATTTTTTTCCATCATTATATGCAGGGAAATAGTTTTATAAAAGAATATCTGAGAATCTGTATCTGTGCATTGATGTGGTGACAGAAAATTCAATTCTCCACCTTTACAATAATGCAGAGGTGGACATTACTTGGTAGCCTGTGGTATGGTGGCAACCTGTGATAGCAGTGTTATGGATGTAGAAATGTGTCTATCTGCTCATTTACCAGTTTCAGAAAGCTGGCTTTCAGCAACATAAAACATTTTTGCCATACTGAGATAAACAGCACCATTCATTTTAGCATATTTTAAACCACTGTAATAAGTATTTTATAATTTATTTTCTTATGGTGGAAAATGCTTAAACTAGAGCTTAGCACAATGAATTTGTGATGCAGTCTTCTCTTCAGAAAGATACAACTCCTAGTGATCCTTCATGTTGAATAAACACTATTATGAGAAGGGACATCAGAATATACTAATTACACTTCTTGGTGCTTGTGGCAATAATTCTTGTTGAAATGAACTGCATCATTTATTCAGATGAGGCTTGATACACCATGTGGTCTTAAACATCCTTTCACCAAGACAATAGCTCAGTCAGAACAGTGTTATCACCACTCGCTTCTAATGGCTGGATGCTGACAGCCAAGAAAGATTATCTGTCTGGCCTGAGGTTTTAACCAGCAATGGAATACACTCAGATTCCTGCAAATATTTTGAGTGCCTGTTCTCTGAGGTCTTCAGTAGTCTTAGAAATTAAGTAATCCTCCAAATGTTTCTTCATTAACTTGGTGCATATTATTGAACACTTTTGTTAGGCTATTAAAGCAAGGTGGAAAAACTGACACTGATAGCACTTACATGTATGTTCATGGGAACTGTATTTTGATGTGTGTATGAAGTTTCAGTGTTAGCTATAGAGCTAGACTCAGAGTCCAAAAGTTTTATCTGTGTTCCCTGTTCTTGGATCAGCACACTTCTCAAATTACTGTGGCAGGATTTAGAAAATAAAAGGAAATGGGGCACTAATAGTCAAGTAGGAATTGTCAAGAACCCTGACTGCCATCTGCTTCTCAGAGGACTGTGAAGTAATAGCCAGCACGACACAGACATATTCTAGAGCAACTTATGACCTCTTCACTTATGAAAAGCTGAAGTAGCTGAAGTAACTAAATAACTGAAGTTATGAACAAATGTTTGAATATAATCTTCTTGCATGTCTTAGTGGTCATCAGCAGATCTGGGAAAGTTTAGAACTGCAACCTGAGAATAATCTATAAGCTGCAAATGGCATAAAAACTGGCAGAGCTCCTGATGCAGGAAAATGCTATGCGGCTGTTTGATTTTCAGCACATCAATATTCCCTGAAGTTTAGCGTGTGCTCAGTCTTTGCTGGATTGGCACATTAGCACTGAGAGGTTAAAGGACTATTTTCCACAAACCCTTCATTCCCAGGGCTTTGAAAAAGTGAGACACATTTCCTCTTACACAGCATCTTAGTCCATGCTTCACATAATGTCCTGTTATTTCAATGGTATTTCTCACAAGAATGTCAAAATGTGACCCTGTGTATTAGCCTTACACAGACTAATACAGAAAAAGCTTTTGCAGTTGGAAGCAATGGGCACAGTTGAGCGTAATGCTGAATTTATTGCCTCATCGTCTTTCCAAGGCTACCAGTAAAGAAAGAGCAGTGTAGACATATCTACTCTGTTTTACTTAACTAAAAATAACTCTGTTTTTAACCTTTTTTTCATCCTGAGGGTAGAGTTTGAGACAGTCTTGAAACATTTCAGAACTTACTGAACAAATATTTCCTTCCTTTGCCATGCAAAACATCCACTAATGTTTTAAACCCCAGCTGCTCTATCTTGGCATATCTTGGCCTAGTCATACACAGAAACAGGAGGCTTAACATCTCTGTGTTTTCTGTGAAACACATTATAAATAATGTAATTGCAATGCTGGTCATTCACGTTATTCACCATGTTGGACTCAAAACTAGAATGCCTCTGAGCACATAAAAAATGTCTGCAAATCTGTATGGATACTTTCAAATCGTTCAGCTACAAGTGTTGCTAAGCTTCAAAAAAAAAGACAAAATCTGTGTATACAGTATACAGTATGTCAGGGGTTGGAAGGGACCTGGAAAGATCANCACAGATAGAGCTAATCACAGAATCATTATGGTGGGAAGAGAACTCTAATATCATAAAGTCCCATTATGATTTCTCTACATTTTCTCTGAGTTTTGAATGAAGTTACTGCATCAGCATTAGTGATGGCTTGGATAATTCAGCTCTACACAGGAGCATTCTTCAAAAAAATGTGCTCTTTTTAGTGTGTATGCTGTCATACCTGGCAAAAAGAAAAGGCAAAAACCTCATGACTCCACTTTTGTTCACAGGTACTCCCATATTTTTTGGCGTAAACCATATCTACACCATTCAGCTGCACTATGTCTATTTGGTTAGTAGGAGCAGAATCCCCAAAGTTCTTAGAGCTCTGTACAGACTGGCAAATAGTACTGCCCTGAAAGAACTTTAATCTGCATAGACTAACACAGATTAGAGGAAGAATGTCTCCAAAAGAACTGATTTAACTTTTAATTTATGATTTTAAACATGAGCTTTCTGATAACTACAGAGATGCGACAGCAGAAGTTGTAAATGGTGGTGTTTCACTCTTCCATGTAGTGTGGCAGTGGAAAGAACTAATGCTTCCTTGCTGAGTGATTCAAATGGTATGCCTCAGAGACACATTTCTCAAAAAGCTTGTGAAAGAAATGTGGATCTCCATGGCCATGGATTTTTGTATGCAAAGGAAATGGGCCCTTCACAGTCCATGGCACCATCTGTAATCTTGAGTCAGACATGTACATGATTATTGAAACTTAGTAGGGGGTCTTCAGATATGGTCCCTCTCTGAGTGATTTCCTCTGTGTGTTCTGCCTCCCTGTCCTCTGTGTCTGTCTTCATGCCAGTTTATTTTTCAAGTACTTGCTCAGACCAATTCATTTCTTTCTTTACTTCTTGTAGCTACTGAATGATAAATTATCACACAAAGTTTCTTTCATTAATTGTATTGATTTCTATTAATTTATAGCAAAGTTATTTATGGTGACAATATTCTAGGTTGATTTAGCAGGAAGCTGTCAAATACACTCTAATTACAAAGCTATAAAGGGAGCATGAACCTGGCATTTCATCAGTTAAACTTACACTTTTAAGCATGATGAGCCCATGGACTACCCACTGGAAGTGCTTGTGTTACTGAAGCTGAAAGTAGTGGAGGTTAAAATATTATACAATTTAACTAACGTATTAGAGATGTTCACAGTTGTCATACATTTGTTAATTATCTGAGAACCATTGTGTTCCAAGCATTTTTAGCCTGGAATGAAATGAAGGGACTTGATTCAAACATTCACAGGGTGAAATTCAGGCCTCATTGAAGTCAATGGGAATTTTGCTATTGATTGAGGGTCAGTGTTTAACAGATAATCTAAATACAGATGCCTGGAAGAAGACAGGAAGCAGACATAAACTCAGCAATGACACTGAGGCCAGACACAATGATCTCCATAATGTTACCTTCCAGCAAGATGTCTACCAGTAGTGAAACCCTAATGAAAAACATCTTTCAAAATGTGCTTTCTGCAAAATTTTTTCTGTACTAGTGCATAAGTCAATATGCTGGTAAGAAAGGAAGATTATAGGAATATGCCTTGGTCTTGCTATTGTAGTAATACTGATTCATGACAATATAGCAGAGTTTAAAACTGAAATCCCTGAGCTTAGCTGGACAATAATGGGGTCTACAGAGGCTCTTGTGAGTTTCATAATGAGGGATGACAAAATATGGAAAAAGATATTTTGGCTAAATAATCATTCATACTAAAATTGCACACTATGATTAGTTACTTCTGCCTTTCTAAATTAGATGAAGACAGAGGAACTAATGTATTTAGCAAAGAGGAGGAAAACCAGCTTCATATTTTCTTGGAAATCTTCTCCAAGTCACATAGACATTTGAGTGAAAATTGCTATCGCTGATGGCAAAAAACAGCTCAAAAGCTGACATCACATTTCTGTTCATCAAAAAACTATATGAAACACAAAGGTCTGAAATATATTTTTTATGATTTTGATATGCAGAAATATCTTCTAATATTTATATTTTTATATATTTATATTATATTATTATAATTGTTCTCAAGTTTAGAAAGGGAAGAATAATAATATTGGTGAAAATAGATGTTTGATTCTAGAGGATTAGCCAAAAAGAATCTGTTCATGAAGGTTTTATATTTTACAGGCTTGTATCTCTCTTTCCTCCTCTCAGTTAAAAAATAATTACAAAAACAAACAAAACAAAACAAAAACCCAAAACAAAACAGCACCTGCTTTTTGAATTAAACTATTAATTGATGGTTTTGGGCTAGCCACAGCTGTTCTAATGGCTCACCTGAATCTGATCAAATGTTTCTTTATTCAACAAGAGAAGAGCTGCAAACAATTTAATCAGTGACTCTTTTAATATGCAGTAGCTGATGATCTGGCCTGAAAACAGGTCAACAGCCTTCTTTTTCTGTTTGCAAGTCTGGGCTCTAAAAAGGTTTTGTCAGCAAGGGGAATTGGTGAGTGGTTTTTTGAATGTAAAGAGTATTTTGGATTTAATTTGTTGCACCACCTATGCGTGTGTAAGAACAGATTAATGAAGAATGGCAAGTTCATGTCAGATCTTCTCTCTTCTTTTCAAAGACAAGGCTTTTGTACATTTTTTGCTATCAGCCCTACTTTTTTTCCTTCCCTTTTTGTACCTTACTAGCATGTTTTGTTCCTGAACCACTTTTCCATCCTGCCATGAGGTAGCTTTAGGAATTGCCACGGGTATCTTCTGGTGCACAACAATGACAATAAATAGGTTTACTGGATCAGTTCCAACATCTACTGCTGCTGGAAATGTGAGAGTCCTGCTTCTCTGTGGAATGCAGAAGGTTCCCTTAAAAGAGCATGTTTTAAGCCCACAGGTCTGAGTGGGTTTTAAATGTATGCAGGCTAGCTCTCTTAGTCCTAATGAAAACATGCAACTGGCAGCACTGAAATTCCTACTTTAAAATAATCCTACTCTTTGGGAGTTGTTGACTTAACACTGTGGACCCTTTTCCTCTCTCCTAGAGTGCCTTTTTTTCCCCCCCATTTTTGTCACCACAATAACTAGTGACAGATACTGTGTTCCACCTATGTTTTATTTCTTGCTTCGTTTTTAGACCATTTTGAATGTTTAAGACATTTCACAGAGCTCTGCAATTAACCTGACTTTAATCAATCATTTTATCTCCAGTACCCTCCTCCTTACTAACAGATAATCCAATCAATTAGTAATGCTTGTATCATAATTGTCTTCAGCAGCTACTTATTTAGTGCAAAGTAAATACTTGTTATATTTACAAAATCTTATGTCAATGAAGATGTCATTCTACTAGCTAGAAAAAAATACTCAGCTTCATCTGTAACTTATTAACTTTCTCACTTACCTTCTGGAGTGTTCATTTTTCATGGTTCAAAAGACCTGTAGTTTTGCCTGCAAACTTGAAGCATTATCCCATTGTCACTAGGGATCAATATGTAATTTTACCACCAAAAATACTTTTTAAAAGTCTGGTTTTCCCATGGCTGTTTCTGTGTATGCCCTTAATGATACTCATGACTAATTTTAACAAGTTGGACAATATTAATTCTGTATTGCAAAGAAATATTTTTCCCAGCTGATTTAGAAAATTGGAGTATTTTAACCATAGCTGTTTAGGTGAATTGTTTAAAAACCTGGCACACAGATGCAGTTTTATGAAATTACACAGCCTCAAGTTCAAACTACTAGTATGTGTTGCTGGAGACAACTTGGAATAGTCATGTATTGTGCTTGCGGGCTCTCTGATTTATCTTTGAAATAGCAAGATTGTATGAACTGATTTCTCCTCTAGTTCTTAGCAATTTGTTCTATACTTAAATTTCTAGCAAAAGTGGAAAAACTCTCTTTTGAATCTGCCTGCTGATTGCCATGCCTGAAATGAGTTCTGGACTGGGCCAGGAATCTGATTTTTAAAGCTTTAAATATTGAGGGTGGATCTAGTTCTTAAATATATCAAACTCTACATGTTGCTAGATTTGAAAACCTGGTTTACCTTCAGCTTGTCATGCTTTTAGATATAAATTTTGCTGTATGTAATTATGTGTCTGGTGATTTTCAGGAGGGAGGCAAGCAGTATGTTTTTCTATTCAGCAGGCTGAACTAAAGTGCTTTTTCAGTTAGGAAGAGGTAACTGTAACTTCAGAGACATCAAACTGCTATTTCATTGCCCTTTTTGAGCTCTTCCTTGTAACAGGTTGACATGCCTTTTGGTTGTCTCTTCTGAGGGCCTCCTCCCCTTCATAGGCATAAATCAAGGGGTGTCATCTTGATCATTATTTCCATCACTGTAAAACATAATAATCTCAACTATACAGTTTGCCTGGGTCATCTAGCAGTCCACCTAAGGGTAGTGCAGCCACAGATCATGCATCAGCACTTGCTTTCCCAAGAGCTGGTGAGAGACTACCTCACCCTCTGAAAATAAGCTTTAACTGAATTTCCAGGTACCTTAAAAGTCACACCCATGAGCATCCCAAATAGCAGAAGCAGGCAAACATTTTACAGTCCTGTGGACTAGAATTAACCTTTAAAAAATAATAATTAAAAAGAAGTGGCTACTCAACTTTTTATCTCTGTATTTTTTATTTGATTCACTGTATTCATCTTCTGCTTATATTGTAGAGTGGCATAATGAAGCCAGCTTTTTCTGTCTTTAAACCCTCTAGGAGAAAAGAATGAAGATGTGATTATTACAATAGATGTTTCAGGTTTCATTTTATGTGTGTGTGAGGAGAATTTTTTGTGATGGCAGAAGTGGAAAGACGCAGGAAAAGGGATAAATGCTGAAGAGATTGATACTTAGTTACTGAAAAATAAAAAAAAAAATGGGCTTGGCAATGGGAGAGAGAAGCCAAACTTCTAATAGTGCTCTGTGAAGCAGAAAACCTGAATTAATCCTGTGTTTGGCCTCAGATTGGTGGCTTATAAAGAGTAAATGCACCATTTTGTGTTTTCTCCTTTACATACATGACAAACTGAAGCTGCAATATTTACTCTTGTACCTTTAAATAATTCAGGCTTGCCTCTGAGGAGAATATAGTAGATGTGCAAATTGTCCCTCTGCTTGCCCTAGAAATGTTCTCTAGAGCATTGTGAGATTGTATGACTGCAGTGCAGGGGCTCTGCCATCCTGCCAAAAGCACCAGTTGTTTATTGTAGTCCATGAGAAGATAAACTGGGGTCTACTCTGGCTCAGGCTCTGCTCTGTGGTAACAGCATGAGAGCCCTTCCTGGACTGGCCACAAAGCAGGACACCCAGGCAGCTAGTTCATGCTTTGCTGTGATACATGCATGCACATCAGGGCCTCTGTGTGTGCAACTGACTCTTTCTTCACCATTATAGCATTTAATATCTTTCATCAGATACATCCACTGCACTCTGAGACTTTTATGACATTTTTGTGTCTGCCTTCTCTCCTGCCCTCTTTGCTCCATGCCCCATTTTCATGAGAGCAAATTCCTCCCCTCCCTCTCGTCATCCTTTTTTTCCATTTCAATTTTATATCATTTGCTTCTTATATTTTCTTCGCACTACCTGCGGCAGCTGCTTTGCAGGTCCCCTGCTGTGCAAATCGCCCTTCACAGAGGAAGATCTTCCTGTCAGTGACTGACAAGAGGTGCCAGGAGCAGGCTAGGAGACTTTTAAAACCCATGAGTTGGCAAATCAGCAGGTACCTGTCTGTAGTTCTGGATACGCCCCTAGCATTAGTTCCTATCTTGTATCAAAGAGTTTTTAAGATATGGCCCACAGGCAGAGTTTCAGGTTAAAAGGAACACACTCATAGTGTTTGGCTGCATCTATCATCGCATTTTTTTTTTGTTTTAAGGATACCAGCAGTTTGTTCTTGGGAAGGTTTTTGGTTTGTATTTTGTTGCTTTCTCTTGTTTGTTTTGTTGGGTTTTTTTTATTGTTGTAAACAGAGACCCTGTAAAAAAACAACAGCCTAAACACAGAGAAGATATTCTTAGTACTAAATAGCTCCTGTTTTTCTTCTCCAAAGAAATAAAGATGCCTTTCATATTTTCCAAGGCCGACAATGTTGAAGAGGCTGAAGGGAAACAGGAAGAGACCTGCTATAACTAGCAGTTTCTTTAGGGAAAGATGTGGGATTTTAGGTGAGGCTAGAAATGCCCTGGAATGCTCTCTCCTTGATGTAGGGGAGAAGACAAAGGATCTGGAGGAGTTTGGACACTTGGTTTAGTTCCTGAAACATCTTTAGAAGGTTTTAGTATCAATCCTAAGTGAAAGTCCTTTGCACAAGAAGCTGTAGCTTTTGGGCAAAATGACACTGGAATCAAATGCAGAATAAATAACCTGAATAAAGGACACAGTATTTGGTCCATTGTGATCATTTGATCTGAGCAGCTTAAGGCTTTGCATGTTTCATACTAGCAAACCAGCTGTAAAATGCAGGAAATACAAGTAGCCATGCTCTGATGTTTCCCCATCTGTTCCCAATATTTAATAATTTGCTCTCTTCTCTGAGCATATTAAATTTATTTATAAATTTTAAAAATAAGTTTTATTTTATATAATGAGCTTAAAGCTATAATGGCCTTTTTGCTCCACATTGCTTAAGGACCCTCCTTTACCAGATGGATGGTATGAATTTTTCTGGAGGAATTTGTATATAAGATACAGATGGACAAGATGCACTTTTTTGCACTACAGGTTTTTGCCCTGCAGTTCTGTGTATCTTTCTATTCTCTAGAGATTCTATGCAATAAGTGAGTGTTTTGAAAGGCCTAAATTATTTTTGGCCTTGTTCTAAGGGTGATAGAGAGTGAGAAGTAAACGCTGCTTTCTCACAACTGAGACTAGGAAAAAAGCTTCCATTTGAAAAGCTTGCTAAGAATTATCCTTTGACATCTTGGAATCAGTAAAAATTTTGCTGTCGAGCTGAACAGCACTGAACACAACTAAATAGCACTTCAGTTACGAGCAGCTTTTAAAACAATTTAGGGAAGGCTTGGTTTAATATAGATTATAGAAGCTACGGGTAGGAAAAACATGCTGAATCTAAATATCTGTGTAGCCAAAAAGCAGCAGAGTACAGTCTTCCCAATTTTTGCTGATAGTGCCCCATTTTAGCTAATTCTGTGTCCATGCTCATTCTGTGAGTGGGAGGCGATTGTAGCTTGAGACTGCTAGCCCCATTATGGTACACTGAGAAGAAATGCTGACCTAAATACCTTCCTGGCCTCTGTGCTTCATAACTTTGGTTTCTATAGCACAGCCTCAAATCTTTTTATTCTGTAGTGATTATAATTTTGAGAATGTTTCAAACTGAAGCTTAAATACTTGAAATAAATATATACCATAGGCTATCTCCTGCACCTGCTTATATTTATGTAGTAGTCCAGTTAAGTGAATGAAAACATGCCTGTTTATATAAAGATTGAATCTAGTCCAAAATGCGTTGTCTTTCACATAAAGATACAATGCAGTAAAAGCAATTTAGTAAAGTAAATTTAAAAATACTTTGTGTAGTTACTTCATTCTATTGCATGGATTGATTTACTGTAAATTGTCTTCCAGAAAACTGGGAAAAGGGAACCTGTTAGATGGGTGGGAATAGACTGCGTAAGTAAAAGAATCCTCTCTGGGTTTTGCCTCAGATTTATTTGCCCTCTGTAAAGACAATTTTGTTTACAAACCAGTGAGAACTTCTGGTGGTTAAAAATTAACCTCACTTTTACCAAGATTCTTAACTTTTCTAAAACATGACTGGTTTCCCACCTGAACTAGAAATTAGTAATTCAAGTAATTTTAATATTCTTCTAAAATTGATATTGTAGAATTTCTTGGACAAATCAATTATAATGGCAAGAATAAAATCGATTGCAATCAGCTGCAATCACTAGATATTTTCAAACAAGACTAACCTAATTCTTTGAGAAAATTAAAAACCTGGTTAATGAAAGTAACCAGATAAGGGGTATGTTTAGGCTTCTGTAAATCTTATGACTATTATATAAGGACAGCTATAGTTTGTCTATATGGAAAACATTAAATAATTAAGAGCTTGATGATGGACTTGTCTTACAATAACTGTCAAAGGAAATTTTCATCAAAGACCAATGTTTCCAGGAATGGTATATATCAATGTGAAGCCCGGCATTAATCAGTATTTTTCACTGTAACATCATTGCCACTGTTGGTGGCATGATTGCCAACTGGGAACAAATTTGTCCTTCCAGGTGACTTAGATGGCAAAATAGGATTGTAAGCAGAGGAATAAAATCTTTTGTTATATTCCTAAATAGCAAAGTGAAAAATCAAGCAACAGGGACTAAAAACTGCCTGGTGATTGAGAGTGGTATTGTGAAAGAAGCTGAACTTAGAGCCCAAGTCATGCAACAGAAAATGGCATTAGAGAGGATGTTCAACTCTGTGCATGGCATTTCTGAGGGGGTACAGGACTATAGCAAGCAGCTCTAGCATTTGATTTCTAAAATTATACTAAAGATTGGCAAAATGTAGGAACTGAACAGCAAGGGAGAGTATATATAGATTCAGTGGATCTATAATCACAGGATCTATAACTGGTAAGTCCGTTCAGATCCTGTGTCTGTGGTAGTGTAAGTGTCCATGTGTCTGTCCATGCAGCTGTAAACCAGATGAGACTTTCTCTGGTCTTCGTTTTGGGGAAAGTCTTAAAGGATAAGGATTCAGTCTTCCAGGCTTTACATTGTTGATTTTTATGATAATTGAGTCTTATTTCTCATTTCCATGCAGCACTAAGCAAAGCTATTGCTCCACTTGATTGCCTTGTGTCTCTCAAGGATAGAAACGGGCACAACTTAAGTGAAACTGAAGTGCTGTAGATACTAAAAGCAGTTTGAATCTTCCAGTTTGAACTATGTTGTTAAAATATAATTACTGCAAATGTGGTGGTACCTCCCAGCTATATCCTGAACATCCCCAAACTCTACTGTGCTGTGGCCTGTTAAAACCCTTAAGTGTGTGTCTGTGTAAAGGCACTTGGGAACGTTAATTCACAGCTACAGTTCATTCAAATGAATTTTCCTGAGGTTTCCTGTTTAGGAAAGCCTAAATTTATTACAAGAGGTCTGGCTAACAGCTCTGCAATGAAACTTATCACAAGAATAAACATTTCTTTGACATTCCTGTTACAAATCCTCACCACTAATATTTTTTCATTAACTCCCTGCCTCTCTATCCTGAAAATAACATGGGTAAATCCCTGATCTTTTACATATATTGAAAACCCTACTAAGTGAAAGAAATATCATAATAAATGACAACATATAAAAAGGTGCTTTGGCTTAGATGTTTGCCCAGAAGTGATATAACAGCATTAATCAACTCATTTCCTTGGAAAAACACTAATACATGTCACTGTAGTAACTCCTCAACATGTTTCTCTAAGTTTAATATAGTTTCTGGAAAAGCTTTTTAGAATTGTTTTCCCAGAAATTACTGAAGGAAGGAGATGTTACCTGAATGAATAATAATAAAAATGCACTAGGCAGGTGGTACAGAGATCTAGGATCTAATTTCTGCCAGGCTTCAAATGTGGCCATTCAACTGCCTTTTTGTTTTCTATGTGAGGGTAACAAAACCACCTTTGGAAAACTCCCAGTTCTCCCTGCAGATTTTAAGCAATTTTGAAGCAAACCTTTCAGGGTTTTTTTTTGTTTTCTTTTGACAAAGGAAACTTGGTGGTCTTAGGGCTGTCTAAAATATTTTGATGTGGAGCTGCAATACAATCTTCACTTGAAAAATTTCATTTTCAAGTGGAAAATCCTTTCAGTTTTTAGGGGATTGAGAAGTTTCCAGTCAGATTTTTCTTGGAAGAAAAGTAACATGAAAAGAGTAATGATTTTCTTGCTGAAAATGTGTAAAGATTAACATAACATTTTTTAATCGCAGTGCAGCTTTGAGAAAATCATTCTGGATTTCTGTCTAGCATACTACAATAACAGAGACATACATCTCATGTCAGTCTTTTCCTGTATTTTCTTATTTTTCAGTTTTTTCTTTTTATATCTGTAACTGCTCTCATTTTTCTTTTTTCACCTGTGCACTTTGTTAAATTTTAATTCCATGTCAGCATTTCATTATACTTTTAAATCCTTCCTTTCCTCCCTTGTAATTTTAAACCTTTCTAGATTTGACTACTTTTCTTTTTTTTCCCCCTTGTCTTTATCCTCTCTCTTTCTTTCATTTCTTTTCATCTATTTTTGCATAAGCTCCCTTTCAAAAATTCTGCAGTTTCTTATACGCTTTTCTTCTCCACTGGAAGACAGATAGTCAAAGTAGCCAAGTAGATTGCTGCTCTCTTGGTAGTTGCACAGATGTGCTGGGTTTTCATAGCAAGGTTTACGTAGCAGGTGGGGTGGGGGACCTAGAGGGATGGCTTCAGTTAGGAGCTGCTAGAAGCTTTCCCTGTCTCCAGCCAAGCTGAAGCCCATTGATGATGGTGGCAGTGCCTCTGGAATAACATACTTAAGAAGGGACAAAATACCTGCACAACTACAGCTGGAGAGATGAGCAAGTATATCAGAGAAAGCATTCTGCTGGCATCATGGTTAGTGAAGAAGGAGAGGGAGGAAGTGCTCCAGGTGCCAGTGCAGACATTCACCTGCAGCCCGTTGTGAAGACCATGGTGAGGCAGGTTGTCCCCCTGTAGAAGATGGAAGTCCACTGTGGAGCAGATATCCACCTGCAGCCTGTGTATGACCCAATGTGGAGGCAGATGAATGCCCAAAGTTTTCTGTGACCCAGTGGGAAACGCATGCTGGAGCATGGTCCTGGGAGGACCTGTGAACCTACAGAGGGAGAGGACCCCACACTGGAGCAGGTTTGCTGGTAGGACATGTGATCCCATAGGCAACCCATGCTGGAGCAGGCTGCTCCTGAAAGACTGTACCCTATTGGTAGGGGCCCCTGTTGGAGTAGTTTGTGAACTGCAGCCTATGGGAAGGACCCATGTTGGAGAAGTTCCTGGAGGACTGTCTTTGGCGGCAGGGACTCCATGCTGGAGATAGGGAAAGGTGCAGAGAGGAGGAGGAAGGAGCAGCAGAAACAACTTGTGATGATCTGACCACAACCCCCATTCCTTCTCCACCTGTGTCTCTGTGGAGGTAGAGAAATTGGGACTGAAGTTGAGCCCAGGGAGAAGAGAGGGATGGGAGGAAGGTCTCATTATTGACCCACAAGCTTCTTGTTATATTTTCTCTTCCCTGTTCAGCTGAGGAAGGGGACTGATAGAGCAGATTTGGTTGGTACCTGCTCACTTGGGAAAGCATGCTGATGGATGGGAACTGGTGTATCAAAATGTAGGCTGCAATTTAGCCTGCACAGAGCAATGCAGCTAAATCAGCCAACAGATGTTGGAGGTTTGATTCTTTCTTTTTGCAGAAATGAATTAATGGTGTTTTTTAAAATGTTGTATTTCCAAGTACTGAAGCCCATTGCTAGCAGAACTGGAGACATGTGGAGAGCTTGAAGTCAGGAAACAACCAACAACCACCCTGCAGACATCAAAAATCACTTAGCTGTCTTAGTGTTGGACAGAATTAACATGTAGCTAGACATTTCAGTAGCCTCCTCTCTTCATTTTCTGAAGAACACTACTCTTACTGCCATTTCACATTTCTCTTTCCTCCCTGATGCATCTCTGACAGTCAGTTTTGCTCTGTAGGTATGGAAATTACCCGTACATTTTCATCAGTGTCAGGGCTCTGTTGATATGTGCTGGAAAGTTTTGACAAATAAAATGGAGCTAAATACCAAGTGAAAACCTGTATCTTCCTGAGGTGGCCTTAAAACTGAATCAGTCATAGATTTCCACAATCATAAAAATTGATGAGCAGCCCTTTTATTCAACAGTTTGGAGCTTCTAGATTCAATCTTTTGAGGCTACAAGCCTTAAAGTTATCACTAACTCCTGCACAAGCAGACATCTGCTGAACCTCTGAGAAATGGTTCTGTTTTGGAGCAGGGCTGGATGTTATAATCAGCTTGTGTTTCTGAAGTTCTTATGCAAATTTCAAGTTCTACCAGCATTTTGCTGCTAAATGCCCTTTTCAGTACTTCACTTTGAGATTTGTAAAAATGGTCTGGAGACCATTCTGTTTCTTTAGCAAAATGCATGAAATGGACAGTTCATGTAGGGGGAAAAAAACAAACCTAAACATCAAAGATGTATTGTTTTGAACACAAGAGACACTGTTCCTGTGCAGGTGTTTTGCAAGAGGGAAAGCTTCAAGGATAGCATTTGTGAGCTTTAAACAATGAGTGCAGAACAGTGTATCTCCCCAACCAATGATACTTCTGGTCAATATTGTCACAAAGGAAATTGAATTCAAACCTCAACTTATTCCCATGCTAATTACTGAACTCCCTGACTCTCTTACAAGGTAACAGTAATTCAGACAGGATAAAAAAGCAACTTCTGTTGGTTCTTGGTGGCTAACATTGTAAGTGTACTTTGGTTGTTACGGATAGTACTGTTTCAGAAGAACAGGGCCATTCTAGGAATATAAGTGATTGTGACTTTTGAGGTATGGACCACGTTTTAGGGCTGGCATTAATTGGTGTTTCAACCTGGTGAAACTAATGGTGATGGAGGCTTCCTCAGGGTGTCTGTTTATATAGCTCCACTCTCCCCTAGACTACTTCCCTGGCTTAATCCCTCCACTATCTAGCCAAGAAGTGCATTTCTTTTTCTTATTTAAGATTCTGTAGACCTTTCATATTTAATGTCAGTATAAAGGGGAAACAGCCCCAGGAGAAAGATCAGAGTTTCTGTTCTGTTGAGGCATCAGAGCAATTTTTCCCTTAATGAAGAGGAAAGCCAGGATGGATAAAAAAAAATTAAGCTTAAAAAAAATCATTCTGGAGTAAAACTATTTAAAATTACATTTTAAACCTATATTAAGTGCAGTTTATTCTGTTTTAAATCATTCAAAGTTTAAAGAAAAAAAATCCCCAAATGTGTTGCTGGCAGGATTTTTGCATTGGGCCAGTGAGCAGTGAAGAGAAATTAGTTTCTCTAGGTTCCATTTATTCACTTGATTTCATTCAGTGACTAAAGGCAACACAAAGAAAACCGAGGCATTTGTTTTCACTGTCTACTCTTCAGGCATTTTCCTAACAAGACAGCAATATTACATTTTTCTTGGAATTAAATATATCCAGTTTGCCATATCTGGCACTCAGTACTGTGTCTGTGAAAAAGCAGGATGCCTATTTTCCTCTACCACCTATAATCAAAAATGAAGCTTAAAATGAGACCTACTAGTTTTAAAATCTTTCACAACATGATAGTCAGAAACAACTATTGCAAGTCTATAGGAATACTAGTGTATTCCTTCATTGATTAAAATAATACGTTTGAAAAGCAAAATATATTTTGAGAACTTTACATTTTCCCCTTGAGAACACCTGCATTGATTTATATTTATAAATACTGACTTATCTACATTTTTGTAGATTTTATAGTTGCTTTGATAAACATGTATGGTTAGAAAACTAAGTATGCAGATATAATAAATGACTCTTAGTCATAAATCAACAAGCTTTAAAAGTTACCAGCCTGAGACAATCAGTCTGAGAAGTATTGATGCAAAACAAGCCAAAAATAAATCAATGCATTCTGCTTTCTGACCTACAAGTCATGATCTCTTATCAGGCTGTTCTGTTCTAACACTGCATATAACAGGTCTAGCTTATCAGGGTTTGATATCCAATTGACTAAGCACAGGTTATTCACAGGAAAAATCACAGTGCTACCAACTTTTGGCATGTCTGTGTCAGTCTTGAAAAACAAGAGCACGTTCTCTAGATATCTGCCATGAAGCTGGGGTTGAAGGCAGGGTATGTGCTGTTGTTAGGAGGAGGCTGTGTAGGAAATGAGCCTGCTGTTTGATTTGCATGCCTCTTTATTTTCTATTTAATTCAAAGAACTGACACTGCCTGCTCTACCTTAGCAAGCTACCTATCTATTTGCATCTGACCATTATTTGTCTTAGAGAGAACATACAAGCAGCCCCTGTGGATGAGCTATTGGTCAGCAATCTGCTGAAACAATTTAGAAACAGGAATTGAAGGAGGAAATTGCTGAGAAATCTGAGTAAAATGAAAATCTTGTCCCTTGTTTGGGACTGATATCAATGTACACATGCTTCAACACAGCTCATTTGATCCATGGTGTTTGTTCCAATTGTTTTCAGTGTGAGTAAATGGAAACATATCCATGGTTTTAGGGCCTTGAAGACATGCAAACTGCCCTCAGTCCTCACTGGAATGAGAGCCTTTGCACTAAGGGGCAAAATTCACTTTGAAACTGAAAAGAGTTTTGTTCTTACAGATCCCCAAAAAACTAAACTGTCATTCAGCACTGAAGGGTAAAGGCCTGATCTGGATTTGGATTCTGATTTAACAGTCCTTTATTGTGGAGCAGGGATGAAGCTATACGTTACCTTTTCAGCATGTGCAATGTGTGGGGAGAAAAAAAGCAAATACTATTGCATGAAGAAATGAAGCTCCACGTTTGCATATGCAGTTGTTACCTAATTTACCCCACTACAGATTATTGATGGGAGTAGTATTTCTACTTAGTCATCAATACCCTGTTTTGTTTCTTTTGAAAAATCTTTCCCCCCCCTCCTCCCCTACTTCCATCCCCCTGTTGTCTTTGTGCCTAGTATTTTTCCACACTTTATTTCCTAAAAGACTAGCAGGTTTGACGATGCATTGTGATTTCTTTTCTACAGGGCTTTATGAAGGAAGCTAGAGGCAGTTCTCATTAGTCTCACTGACATCTTTTATCACTTATCAGAGGAACAAGCAAACGGAGAGCAATTCCTTTGATCATGGCAAAAGTAGAAAGAGTATTAAAAACCCTATGAAGATTCACTAAGTAGAAAGTGGAAAAGACAGTCTGTGGCATGTTTCAAAGAAGTTACATGATTTAAAGTTGCCAGATTTGCTTGTATATATTAAAGAATTGTTAATGATGATACGTTTTACATGCATCCTTAGGTTTTTGTTTTTTTAAAAAAAAACAACAGGCAAAGGAGTTCTTAGGTAGAATGGATGGATTAGATCAATTGAAAAATAAAAGGTGAGCTGTAAAGGAATTCTGTGATTCAATGAAAATTCTTGAAAATAAAAATCAGGTTGTAAAGGTGGCATGATGTATTGAAAAAGAATCTTGCTCTCATGGGAGAATGTTAGGAAATCTTAAAAATTTCTTTTTTTTTTGGTGGCATTCTATAGTATGTTTGTGAAGACTGCTTATAGGAACTGTAATGCTTGCAGTTGTCGATGTATACCTGACTGCCTAAGTCTGACCTCAGATTGCCACTGCTGCTTCATTCTATGGAAAAATAAGATTTTTCTCAGTAGTTCAGAGTATTGATTCACCTAGCATGATGTCCTCATCGTGTGTCTTGCATTATTACCAACAGGATAGACTAGAAAAAGAGAAGCAAATATACCCTCCTACCAACAGGAATTGAGCATTATGCATCCTATTTCTGCTGGTGCTTTTCTGTGTGGCTGCAGCTCATTTATCCACTGCTTATAAATTCCTTCTTGATTTCTGCATGTGATCAGCCCCTGCCTCAAAGTATCAGATTCAAATTGCCCTTGGAGGCCCTTGTCTTAACCTGTGAAAATACAGAGACCACAACTACTCAGGTATTTTCTTCCAGCTTAGACTCTGTCCCAGCCTTGTCTCTGCAGTGTTTTTGCTACCATAGCTATTTTTTAACTACGTTGAATTTGATTTGGATATGATGCAATATACAAATTGTAGTATGTATTTGGATACTACAATGAATGTAGTACATTGCTATAGCACCTTTCATGCAAGCATTCCCAGAGCACTTTCTCATCAACCTAAAATTAGCCTTGAACTACATACAAATTCCTAAAAGTTTTATTTAACAAAACTGGTAAAGAGAAGGCAGAGATGTATGCACTCAGTTCAAAATTAAAATAGGCAGTTCTTTTACACCAGAGTGACAGAGAGGGGAACTAATTTAGTGTATTGCTTTTATAACAGATTTGGAGTGTGATTCTACAAGTAATCAATGCACTGCTCTAACAATTCTGATCAGAGTGAATTGCAGGAATGTTGTAAGTAGTGGCAGGTGAAGCAATACATAGGTGAGTTATCAGATCTCCCTTTATGTACTCATTGTTCTAACATTTGCTGCTTCTGATAAGAAATGGGAAAGCCACACCATTCTTTGTGAAACATGACCTCAAGTCATCTGCAAGGAAGACAGTGGGAAGAATAAAAAAAGAGCTTGGAGGGACATGCATCATGGATCCAAAATGATACAAATCTTTCTGCCAAAGCAAAGGGCTTGGAGAGAAAGCAAAGTCCAGTTGGTTTCTCAGGATTAAAGGAAGGAGTCTAAGAGTTAGATCTTTTCCTAGACCTAGAGTGCTTAATGAAAATCAGACTAGCATATAATATCTTTCATTCTTGCAATACTTTTGTTTGTTTCTTTTAAAAATGTTTCTTTAAGGCAGTAGTTTGATCATCACAGTTGCTGTATAATGGAAGGAAACTGTGGGGCCTGCAGATGCATCAAACCTGCTGACAAAACTAGAAGAGAGATTTCTGCATGAGACAGGGGATAATGTCTTAATGAGCAAGAAGCGAACTGAACACAGTTAGTTCAGTGCTCTTACTGATAATATTTATACGTGTTTGTTAACAGCTTTTCCTGTACCAAAGTCAAGCTGGTGGAAGTCCATCTCCATGGCTTGTCACTGCTGTTTCCAGAGCAGTGAGACAAAGGGCATCAGTGGCAACCTCAGATCATGGCAGCTGCGTGACTAGTGCAAATGCTTGAGGGTGACCTGCAGCAGGCAGGAAAGCCTTAGATGGCAGTGAGCAAAAGGCAGAGAAATTGTATAGCCATGTGGTTAGGCAAGATAGTATTTTAGCCTGAAATTTGTTACAAAGAATAAGGAAAAAAAATTTAGAAAAAAAAAATCTGTTTTATAAATACAACTGAGCAAGAAGATATAAGGTATTTTTACCAAAGATAATAGATTAGGCAAGTTGTATTTTCTATAGATATGTGCCTTCTAACAATTCATGGCCCCAGACTGTAGGTGAAAACTTGCTGTGGGGTGCAGCTGCACTGTGCTGCTGTGTGGCAGAAAGGGCAGAAATAGTCTGTCTGAAAACTTTATCTTAGGCTGAGCTTTTTAGATCTCTAAGGTTGTAGGTGCTTTTGTGAAATTAAGAACTTCACCAAATAGGAAGAAAAAAATGTGGAGAAGGGTGTACATTCAGACTACCATGCTCAGTGAATAAGTCCTGTCTGTGTCTAGGGAAAAAACCAACAGTATATGTCAATTAGGAAGTTAAGGGCACCTCTGGAGCATGTCCTGCTGCAGCCAGTCCTTTATGCTGTGGTGAATCAGTTGTCAGATGTGGCAACAGTGAGGGAAGAGGTGGTCTCTCAAGTGCATTGTTTCCAATTTAGAGACCTTCTATAGCTAGTAAATCAATCTTTCTGCTCCAAATATAGTTGCAATATCTGAGGCAGAAAGACTGGGGCAGAAGGAAGGAGCAGAGAGAAGGTCTGTGGAACCACATAATAATGTTGTGAAACGTCAGTAAATGTGATGTTGTAAATGCAAAATAGTAGCTATAAAGACATCCAGTGGGAACACTGAACCTCTGGACTGACACAAATGACCTGCCTTGCTCTGCCATGTGTTCCTCTTACTGTGATTAGCTGCATAATTGTTCTTCGTCTCTGCATTCCACTTGTTGCTGTTTATTGTGTTTACTGCTCCTTCATCCTCTCTGTTGACAGCATCAGTGGCATGCTACAGTGTAGCAGAAATAGGGGAAACATGCTGAGATCAGATAGTGTCTCCCTTGCACTGCCAGCATGCTTTGCCTCTTAACTTGGGTATTGAAGGGGCTTGGGGTGGCAGCAGCAGCAAACAAAGGCTGTTTCAGAGTATTCTGCCTTCCAAAGGGAAATGCATTCCTTTCCTATACAAGAGATTTATATGGCAAATTAGGTCAGTTATCATTAAGCTACTGCACAGCAGGACAAATCATAATTTTAAATACATTTAAAATGCAAGTATGTTTAAAATACATTCTGATGCAGTACAAATCAAGCCTCTTACAGTTGCTATGTGGACCAGTCAGATGAATGTGGAACATAATAATCAAGGAATAAGTTAGTTGGGTTTACTGCTGCTTGTGAAGACTGTATCTTTTATACCACAGTTTATGTTTACTTGCAACCAAGTATCCTCACTGCTGTCTCCTCAGGATAAGAAAAATATGAATGCATAAACCAAACCCAGTTCTTCCTGTCAGTCTCTCAGAGCTACTTTTTTTAACCTTAAAAATCTGCATGACTCTTTGTTCTCCAGGGGAGACAAAATGAACTGAAACTTATGCCCTTCCTTTCTCAAAGTTTCCCAATGTCAGCCCTAAAAATGCAGCCATCTGTTATGCAACTGATCCTCCATTTGCTTGCTTCTTTCCAGATTTCTTTTCTTTCTTCATGATTCACATATAACAAACTTTTCTTCCTGGCTGTGCATTTTTTGAGTCTCCTTCCTTGATCGTCACAATTTAGTTTCATGGCAGACTTCATAATCTCATGGGCACCAGAGCCCTCTGCCAAGGTTTATGCAGATTTAAAGCCTGGATTAATCTGGCCTGGTATTTATAAAATGTTCTGAAGCACTATAAAGACACTGTATATTATTACAGAGTTCATGGAAGTTCCCTCTCCTGCTAACTCAGCACACATATAAGCTGCTGTTCCTGGAGGTGAGGTGCAGTGACAGAAACAATCAAATCCATGTCTAGTCTTCTGAGATTGTATCTCTCTCTCTCTCTTCCTTCTTTCCATGTGTCTGTTTTTTCTCTTCCTTCCAGGATTTCTGGAAGAAACTGAATAGGAAGGAGGAAGGGAGGGAGGGAGGGACACCCCCTTCAAAGATTACACCTCCTGAGAGTATTCTTTCAAAGATTTGGCATAGTCTTCATGCTTTTTGCTGCCACTGGACTGCCCAGTCCCCTCATGCTGTTTACTGAGCACTCTTAAAAGCTAGCAGTTTCTGCAGAAACCTTTTGAAAAAAGACATTTTGATGCAGGGGGAGGCTGCTTTCAAACTGCAGGATGCAGCTGGCACTCAGTACAGGGAGAAGACAGTGTCCAAGTCCAGGCCATCCCAGCAACTTGATAAAAATCACTAGCTCAGCTCAGGGAACTGTAGGCTTATGCTAACCAGATCTGCTGTGTTTTTCAGGAACTGCTTCCAAAATCACTTCTGTGTTTTGCTCCTTAAAGTACAGATGAAGGAGATGACTGGCAACTACAGTCCAGGTTTAGTCATTGTGTCTTCCCCTTCCACATTGATACAAGGGGACAAAGCTCAAACCCAAATGTGTGTATGTATATTGTTTGTGGTGTATTTATACCTTTATATAATTAAATTAATGGAGCTTTGAAATATTTTTTAGTAGTTAGACTCAAAACAGGATCAGGTCTCATTTTCACACTTAGGAGTGCAGCTATCTAAAATGGAGCCAATGAACTTTCCCTGGCACCGTACAGAAGGCATTATGGGTCCATTTATTTTGACTTCCCTCCCCCTATTATTTGATAGTTCTTTTAAGAGTTGTGAGTTTTACTTGGTTCCTTTTGATCAGAAGGAACAGGTACTGTAGGAACTGAGGCACTGCAGTGACTCTGGCTTTGAACTCACCAGGTCTAAAAGGCTGCAAGAACATTTTCTCTTTCAGCTTTCTAGCCAGCTCATAGAGCTGGCTGATAAAGGGGTATGTTAAATTGTCCTGAAGGACAGCTGGAAAGCTAGGCGCTCCAGTCTGAACTCACAAGGGAATTGAGATATGTGTATATATTGAGTTTAATCATATTCAAATTTAAATGTTAGACTTTAGAGTCGATTTAAAAAAAAAATAAATAATTAAGTCGTCGTCCCCCCCCAAAGGTTATCTTCCATTTACTTCAGCTTGCAGTGTCCTGAGCTCCTGCCAATGCTGCAGCTCCATCTAGTGACACTGCAAGCTATTGTCAGAGTGGAAGCAAATCTTTTAGATACAGTAATAATGAAGGAAAGAAGGACAAAAAAAATTAAAATTTGTGTTTTCAGTAAAATTCATTAAGATTTCCTTTGGATTATCACGGAGTCTACTCTAATGCTGTCTGGAATTAAACAATATTGTAATAAGACTAGTTTAGAGTGATTAGTGTATGAAAATCCATCCAGTCTGTTTCCCTTCAGTACTTTTCTTGCCTGAAAAATCACAGACTTACAGATGTATTCCTATATCTAATAAAAGAGGGTAGTATGTTTAAAATTATTTATGTATATATAACCATGTGGTACTTGTAAAAACAGCTTTGATCCAAATTTCTTAAAACATTCGGCAAATGTTTATTAAGCACAAAAACATTCAAATTTGTTTACTTTATTCACTTAATCTATCTGTCCATCCACCCATCCATCGTGTAAGATTGTGCACATTTATATAGACAGTAGGCTTTTTTCTGCTCTCAATTACATTATAATTTAATTTATTTCAGTGTAGTTACTCTCAACTCTCACTGGTCTGACATGAAAATTAGCGTCTTGTGTATCTGTGTGTAGAGCAAATATATACTCACAAAGTGTGATGAGCATATGTTGTAATGTGATCTTAATGTAAATAGATTGGTTCTTTGGGGTTCTCACCTCATCCAGATGGGAACTGACATTCAGTATTTTACACCATTACAACTGTGTTTAGTTTTTCAACACATCTTGCTCCTGCCTTTGATCTAATCAGAAAATAAACATTCTTGATCTGATTTGCTCAGCTGCTGTCTGAGCCACAAAACCTAGATTTCATCTTGTGTCCTGAACTCGACTCCCATGCTGCTTGTACAAATCTGTTGAATTCAAGAAACATATTTAGCCTTATTAAGATTCAGGAAAGCAAATATTATCCTCCAGTGATGCAGCAGATAAGAGGAGTTAATAACAAGTATGTGATAAAGATCACAGGATTCCCTGTAAACAAGATGCTGCATTGCACAGAGACCATCTTGTCTGCATATGTTTCATAAGTAACTAGGCATCCTCATGGGCTTCTTTAGTTATTTTAGAAAGTTGTGTAAACAGTATTATCTACTTAATGCCCCAAATGATATAATAATTGATATGGAAATAGGGCAAAGCTCAATAGATCGTAATACAACTCTCCATGGACTCTTGGAAATGATCTGCCCAGATTTTATTTAAATTTTCTTCTAGCTTGTACATACACAGCCTGTGGTTTGTTAGACATGCTAGACATATGTTGGTTGGACAATATTTTCTTTCTTTGACCTTTTTTTCTCGGGTATACTTTAGAGGTGTCAATGGCAACCTGAAGAGTAAGTTCATACTGAAAAATCTCTGATGCATTTTTGTGCTGTTTTTGAGAAAAGTGGTTAACAGACTCCTAACATGTATGGTGCTCTGTAGTGGTTGTGTGATTCTTGTTTAGACTACAAGAGCAGTGGAAAAAAATACCAGACTTCTGAGAAATTCTTAAAACCAGAAAAAAGTATTTGAAACTATTTTTCATTCCTTCCTGTGGAAAATTATATTGAAGCTTGGAGATTTTTTTTTTTTATATATTCAAAAAATCTCCTACACAAGACTTTCTGGTTTGTTATTTTTAGAAACTTTTGTGGTTAAGCTATTTTCCGTATTTAACCAGTTCTTATTTTTTCAAATATACTAATTGGGCTTGCCCAACTGTTTTTCATAAACATCCCATGCAATTTTCTCCATTGTATGATATCAGGCAAAAGTTAAGCTGTGCTGTTCGCACAGGATGAAATTAAGAACACACAACTGTGACATGTCTCTGTTTTGCAAAGCTGTAATGCCAGTTGTGCTTGACTATTCCTCCAGTCAGTTAGTGTGGTCTACAGATCACTGTATTAGACTTTGGGAAAAATTACTTCTCTTATTTGTATCACAGTTTTCCCAGCTGTCACTTGGGAAAAATGATACAGTGGAATGCACTGATAAAATATAAGTAAAATATAGCTCTATAGAAGAGGGTAAAGCTATATCGATATTCAGAAGAAATCTGAGATTTGATTAGAATTGATCAAGGTCACTCAGTGGGCTTGTGATCTTGCCAAGAGCAGAGCTTGGGTCTCCAGACATTCTGTTTGTTGCCTCCAGGTGTGGGGAACGGCTGATGAATGTTAATAATGCAAATAGGACAAATGTTAGCAACTGCTTATTTCCATTTATTTTATTAAATCAAAGATTTTTCTTTGTAAAAATCACTCATTGTTTTGGGAGACAGGAAATGGATGAAATGGATTTACTTACAAAACAGGCTTTTAGTCACACAAATATTGTACAGCAAAGAAAAGTGGAAGTAAAGTGGCTGTCTGGAAGCAGGAACTACCTGCTTACTTGATTTCCATTCCGTTCTTGCATATGTAGTAGTGCCAGAGTTTTCTTTTTCCAAAATAACTTTACTGATGCAGTGCTATTCACTTTTGCTGGCCCAGGACATGGACAGGTGGAATGTGTACTCTAGGGACAACATGGAAACCTCATGGAGAGTGCACAAGGCTTGTAGTAGTTTCTCCAATGGCTTCTTAACAAGAGTTAAGGAAGAGTAATAGATAAGCAAGCTAGGCAGATGTGGATGAAAATGTTATCTTCCTTTCTGAGCCATTCTTAAAGCATTATTCAGAGGAAAACCAATGTGTGGTGGTAGGTGGAAAGCAGCCATTTCATTTTTATACATCTTATGAAAAATCCAAGACAGATTCAATTTATGACTGGGAGCTCTGCAACTGCTACTCCATCCCTGCACTAAGCAATGATAATGGGGAAAGAGACTAACTCTCTCTGACTCTGCAGGAAATCTGCCCTACATGGCCACACATTTTTAACTCTGGAAGATAAAGTTGAATGTAAGGCAGAGGCAAACCAGTTCTTGCAGGCTGTCATTCCAAGTGGAAGATAGTAGGGTCAGCATGGGAGTAGAAATGCCTTTGCCTTTGTTTAGTAACATGTAACTGCTGAACACCAACTTTGCTGTAAAAATCAAGTCAAAAAGAATATGCAGAAGTTGACTTTTGAAATGTGAGTAAATGAGAGCAGAATTCTTTTGGCAGGTCCAACCAGCTCAGACAGCATGCCTATGGAGCTGATGAGCCAACATGGTATCACTACAGTCCAATAATAAACAGATAGTTTTGTAACTTCTCTAGTGTCTAAGGAAAGTAATGCCTGATTCTAAAGTAAGACGATTAGTAAGAAACTATGCAATCAACAATAAGCACCCAGATTTGTCAACTACTGCCTCTAAGGTTCTCTTCAATTTCAAGATATCTTCAAGACATTAAGTAGACTTATATAAATCAAAATTGCCTTATTCCTAATGTACACTTCTAAGTTAAATGTTGAAGTTAACTTGTTTTGTCAAGTTTCACAGCTTTTCTGTTCAGGAAGTTCTGAAAACCTGATTAAGGAAACTTTACTGGGGAAGTACTAGATGAGGAAATACGAGCACAGAGGTCAGGGCTGTGGCAGAGCTCCAGGTGAAATCCAGGCCCCATTGGTCCCCATTCATTGCCATCACCATGCTAGCTTTCTGTTTTCAAGGATTTTTTTCAATGCAGTTAGAATCTGCATTTTTAGGAAGGGAATGCATACATGATTTTCTTGGGGGAGATTTTAATTCTGTTGTATTCTAATAGTAATGAAATCACAAACTAATTCTATGAACACTACGCTTGACCCTTTATGATGATGCATGCTCTAGGCTCTGAGGATTCATACATGAAGTGACTTGACTGGAAGTCTCAGTGCAGCAGAAATTGAAATCACCTCTTTGAGTGAGGCAGATGACATGTTCTTCTTTGGTAGCTCTGAAGACATTGTGGCTGACCAGTTGCCACAGATGCCTCACTGGAGGAAGTTTAGTGTGGGAGAATTATCCAACAGATGCATTGTTCTTCCTTCACACCATTCTTGTATTTATTTAGTTCATTTTCCCCCATAATACAGGGAGACTATCTCTGCCTTCTGGTGGATAGAGACAAAGCGACCTATTCTAGAAACATTTTGCTGACTAAACTCTGTTACTTACATTATAAGGAAAAGCAATTCCAGAAGAAATTTGGCTTATGCCAATAAAAGTGTGGGGGAATTTGGCACTGTTTATTTTAGTGCTTTTTGTATTATGTAAATTTTTCTTTCAGCCAAATTGCACCTCTTCATGTTCCTAATGTGCACTTCCATGCCAACCAAAATTGGTTAGCTTTGGATCAGTTAATCCTTCAGAGGTGGAAAGTTATAACATGACCACAAGCAAAGGTTAAGTAAGATTTCTCTGATGTGCCACTTTCCTGGTATTTGTCCTTGCTAGACAGTGTGTACTTAGGGACCTGCTAACCTTGTAGTCAGCTGTAAGGTATGGGTCTGTGGACACAATTAGCTACTCATATACAGACCCACAGGAACCTGAGGAGGATCTAAGGCAGCTGTGCCTGGGATGCTGCACACAATGACAGGAGGGAGCAAAAGGGGGGAAATTATTTTTCCCTATGCTTCTGGTCTTTCACCACAAACTGCTGTGGAGATAGAGCAGAGCACTGTGATGACTGTGCTTCCTTTCCTCCTTAACTTGAAGTTGCCTGAGTGTGACCCCAGTGAAGACTCCAGATATCCTTTCTTCTTCAGCGCTTTGTTACTGATTCAGACATGATCCTCTAGGAAGGTGTTACCTTTGATCCATTTTAACTGTCCTGCAATGCATTATGTTGTGGAAAGATTAGTCCTTAAGTCTCTTAATTGCTCTTAATGCTCCTACTTCTGGTATAAGTAGAAAAAAAGTAATAGTTTTCAAATAATAAATAATCCACATATTTTGAGTTTAATGCTTAGCTGTTATTAACTACTTAAAATATTAACTTTCCACCCTAGATACTCCTATTGTTCTGTTTTTTTTTTCCCAAGCCATCCTTCTTGTAACAATGCACAGCAATGTTTTTCAGGTTCAGTGCACTCTCAATTAGCTGATTCTTTTATGTGTCTGGGTGAACATGCAGTTATTCCTAATTTATAGACAGTGTCACTGTGGCACATGTAGTATCTGTACATGGAGTGCAGGCCTGAAAGTACTCAGTCGACTATGTTCAGCAGAGAGTAATAACCCATGCCAGCATGACATATTAATTACAATATTTATGAGAATTAATTTACCAGAGTATTAAAATAAGTGTATGGGAGAGAAAATAGAGTTGAGGGAAATTACTGAAAGAGATAAATAGAAACTTTTTCAGCTCTTAGGACTCTTTCACAGGATCATTAGGGACAGGACAAGCTTAGTATTTGTGTATATGGGTTGGATCCCTAAAAGCTATAATATCACAATGCCACCAAGAGATTTGCATGCTGTACCAGGCTGTAAAATTAAGGCAACACCCAATTTACATAAAGCTCTGAAAGGCAACAGGGGAGCACAAGTTTAACAAAGACTGTCTGTTAACCATGTGTCTCACAGCTTGATAATCAGAATTAAATGCTAGCATTATATTAGCCAGATGTTCTCCCCAACAGCACTCTTCTGTGGTTCCTTTCCATTATGTATATAGCACACATGGTATGAATTTTCTACCCTAGTCAGAGCTGTACTTAAAGATCACCCCAAACAAGAATGTGCCTTCAATGCAAGTCATAAAATTGTAACAGCTACAAAAGGGAAATGAAGCATATTCCTTCATCTCTGATGCAATACAGTCATTGTTTGTATTTTTTGCTCCTACCAATGTTGATTGTAAACCTTCCCCCTGGGTACTCCTGCCCACAGCAGTTCACTTCAATGGGAATAGGACCAAAGCCATCATTCTCAGAAAGGGCAAAGTGCTATCTAACTAGGCTTCAGCTGGAGGAGTAAAAAACTACATCCAGTGTCTGAAGATGCATCCTTTTGATTGCATAGACTGAGAAGTATTTCTCTCCTTGAAAGGAAGTAGTTTCCACATGAGCAAGCAAAGCCTCTGATTCCGCAGATTCGTAAGTGCTTTATTCTCTGTATTTTCTTCTTCTGACTTTTCACATGAAATAGACTATGTCCAAAATAAACAAATCACAAATGTTAATGTTCCTTTTACATATGGAAGATATTTGATTTTCTTTTTCTCCTACTAATATAAAGTTATGCTAGCCAGACAGGTAATTTCCAGTTCCTTCTCTTGAAAGAGTTTGTGTTTGGAAAAAATTGCTGAGAGCTTTGCTCTTTAAGGAAGATCTTTGTGCTCATTTTACGTACTCCCGAACTGCAAGTTCTTTCAGGGTAAAAACCCGTATGGGATCTTTTTTTGCCTTCCATTCTTCCAATTTTTCTTGCAAAGAGAGAAAATCTTTCCCAAGTTCATATGCCAAAGTGATCATTGTTTCTAACAATGGAATATAATACTTGTGGCTGGTATGCACATGAAGGCGTGATAGAGCTTTTTCTCCATATTCAAAGGCACTTGCTGGGTTTTCCAGGTCTTTTTGGCACACCACAATAGCACAGAGAGTAGGGACAACTGAGAAAGGGTTGCCTCTTGTTAGCCTTTCCTGCAGACCAACGACTTCTAAAAGGATTTCCAAAGCCTTTGTGTACTGACCACCCCGCAGGCAACCATATGCTTCCTGAAGCTCTGGCTTGGTTAAGAAGTCAATAAATTTTTTTGATCTTCGGATATATTTAATAGAATATATAAGTCTCAGGTAGTCCTTGAAGGCTAACTTTCTCTCATTGATTACTTCTTCTGTGAAGTTCCCTGTTAGAGTTTTTTTGGGAAAGGTCACCTCTTCCATTTCTTCATTAAACTCCTCCATCAGATTTCTGTGGAGTTTCTCAAAATCTGAATAACGCCGTTCAATTATAGACTTGTTGCTGTCGAAACTCCCTGTTTGCAAAATGATGATTTTATACATCTAAACACAATAAAACAGAGAAAAAAAATGAACCACTCTAAACCCAGTGCAGTCAGATTTTGTCTGTTATTCCTTTGAAAAGACTATGCTTTTATATTCTGCCAGCTGAAACCATCCTGCACCAATTTTATGGACATAATTCTGTATACTCTATGGCTTATAGCAATGCTGCTAAACCAGTTGCTACCTGGGATTGTGGTGCATGCTCTGTGTAGGCCTGATCTTTGAAACCTGCAGCCATCAATTTAATAATTCCCACCTCCTGCTGTTTTGTACTTTTGTCAGTAGACTTAGCGTTAGCATATAAGTAATTTGTAGCTAAACAATGCACTAACAGATCCCATCCTGCAAGATGCTGGGAATAGTGAACTAGCAGCAGACTGAAGTACAATCACCTACTAATCATTTCTTTAGCTGTACTTTGTTTACAACAGCCATGACTGCTGCCATCAATCATCTTCAGTGAACTGAATGGATTTCCCAACTTAATTTTGAATATTATCTATTTTACATTGGTCATAATACTCCGAAATGTTGATTAGATCAGAAATTTATAGTGATCTGGGGGTGTTGTTAATGCTATGGAAGAAGAGGGAGTATTTGGCAGTATTATTTGGTGTGTGCAAAAATAAGATGGAGCAACTCCAAGGCCTTTTTCACCCTCTAAATCATTCCCCTCTAAATCTCACTTACTTGGCATATGAATAATGCAAAAAGTGGCATTTCTACGACAATCTCTTTCCTATCCAGAATTCTTCACTAACAGCTAACAGTAACATTGTCCCAGATTAACAATACTCAAGAGTATGTCATCATCAGCTCTTCATTAGCCTCAAAATTATTATAATAAATGTGATATTAGAAAAATAGCCTCAAAATAAAATTTTGTGCTATGCACTGTACGAGCAGATTCTCCTCTGGTCCTGATCTAAGCACAATGAGGAAGGGCTAAATCCCTAATGCATGTAAACCAGTGGAGCTCCACTGAGGTGAATTTAACTGCATCCCCATACATCTGCTAAGGACATGGACTGTTGACCTTGCTGGCTTTTGGATGATGACCAAGTTCACATTAATGCCACCCTGTTCGTGTTGGATTATACACAAATTGGAGCCGTTTTACTTATGCCAGTTGTTTTCTTTGCTGCTGTTGAAGGATGTGAGCCAGTATTAGCATTAGTGTCAGTCTGATCCTCTTCCTTGCTTTTTGCTTAAGGAGAAATTCTCTCTTTTAGTCTTCATAAATGACCTTTATTGGCACTCACCGAAAGGTTTCTAAATTTAAGCTGACTTCTCTGTTCTCTTCTCAATTGAAATGCTGTGATGTTTTCCTGTACTTTGTCCTGCTCTCTGCTGAAAAGTGTATGTATGCCTGATGTATATCCAAACAATCATAAGAGCAATTTTTTTTTAAGCTATCATTTTATCAAGGGCACTTAAGTGAATAATTTACAAGAATCCATTTTTTTTACTTGTGGAGTGTGCATGAAGAAGGGAAGAAATACTATTTAATTAGACTATCATTCAAATTGGCTTAGTTTTTTTTTAATGTAAACATTTTTGCCTAGGCATGTAACTTATGAGTAAGTTTAACAAGTTGCAGATATGCTGAATGACACTCTTATTCTCACACAGTTGCACTAAAATAATTTTTAACTGTTCAGCAAGCCAGGTACTATTGAATGTGTGCAAGAATGGCAGAATCTAGGTAGGTGTGTACAGCAAACAACAAGATCTTAGGACAGTTTCCATAACATTTATCTGCTTTGCATTCTACCAAGCTGCATCAGCCAGTATCAGCAACACTAGTATGATTCTATTTTCCATCTACAGATCCCAGAGGTTGTTACAAACAAGGAAAACATCCCTATCTGAATTTCACAGGAGTGCTGAAAGAGACTCGTTCTACATCAGTCCTCCTGAAGGCTGGGAGCAGAAGGTGTCAATACTGTGAGTAAAGATACAAAAATCCAGCCCGTTTGTTTGTTTTAGACTTCATCAACACCAAAGAGTTTTGCAGTTCTGCTAAATCTCTGATGTGGAAGTTACACAAATGCCATGCAGCTGCTACAGCAGGTTAGCTTAGAGGAAGTGTAACTATATTGATATTTTTATACTTGCGAGAATTTTTTAATAATAAGGATACTCAAGCTACTAATTTACTTGATATCACTTTTCCGCTTCTGCAGATTTTGTGAACTGATTGTCAGAGGGTTTTTTTAGGAGCTAATTCCACCAGCTATGCCCACACAATCAGTGAGAACAGGTTCAACTCGGTATGATCACGGCTTCCAAAACTTGGCCCTTGGTAAGGCTTTCATGTAGTGAGGCATGCTGTGTGCTGTGCAGACCCCTGTAGAGTGAATAAAAATTAATGATCTTCTTACATATTCATTTCTTAGCTTACCACATATTTAGATAAGTGGTGCTCCACAATTCTGGTTGATGGGATTTCAAAAAGGAGTTTGACTTGTCTGCACTGGCGCTTTTCATTCTTCCAATATTCCTGAAGCTCCTTAGTGGTCATCGAAGAGTTGGGACTTAGGGATGCATTGGAATCTAAAACAAACATATTTAGTATTTCTGATTATAACCTTTGCATTTGGAAAGAAAACTATTATGCATTTATTGTGAAAAAAGACCCTAGAATTTCTGTTGCTGTTACAGCAAGATCTCAAGACATAAAATAAGTGATTTGACTGCTAATAAAGACAGGTCTGAATTCTTTGAGGAAAGCTATTGTGGTCTGAAATTTTGAAAGACACCAAACTGGCTATGGAATACAAAGTTATAAAGTACTGACAAGAAATATTTTATATCTGGGTTGTAACCTTGGGCACAGTCTGAGCAGGAGATATGCTTCACCATCAGACGTATATATTCAAATACTGACCCTATTCAAATATTTCAGCTAGAAATATTTTATATCCCTCCCTCCCTTAGTCTTTCTCTCCTTCCAGAGTCACACACACACACACACACACACACAAACACACAAACACAAACATACATACATATGCATATATAAAAATGTAGGACAGCTGGTTGAAGAGTTTGATGTAGCTTTTTTTATGGGTGAATTCTCTCTCTTTGAAAATCTACTGACAACTGTTTTCATCAGGTGACATATAGGCTAGCAGAGTGAATAAAAGAAATGGAATATTTGTATTTCAGTGGGCAAACCAGTCTCAATTTCCAATCAATAATATTTCTGTCAACACAGTCAGCTGAAGTCAGTCTCCAATGTATCTAACATTCAGACAATGAAGGTAAATGGCCATAAATGAACGGGAAGATAACAGTGTGATGCAGAAATAGAATTGTAAAGGCACCACAGTTCTCCTTCACTGGCCCAACTTTTATATGTTCTTAATCATTTGGCCATACAGTTTCAATTATCAAGGCCTTTAGGGTTTGGCTCAATCTCTACAAAGCATATATTTCCTAAGAGAGGTAGTGTTTATGACATCTTTGCAGGCTGAAAATTTTGATGAGATTATAAATGTTTTGGATTATATTTAACATTTTATCTAATAACAGATGACAGCAATCTTAGGCACAGTAAAAGTTTAGTGCTGCTTCTTCATAAGGCATGTGTGGGACAACTGCTTGAGATTAGCTTCAACCACAGTGTCCTTGCTGATCCTGCCAACAAGTTCAGATTTTGTGATGTACAGAAAGTGTACTCCCATGAGAGGCCTCCTGATGATCACTGTTTTGATTCCTGGTGTGTAAACTAAATCTGACATATATTTTAGGTGCAAGGGATTTAAAACAAAAACTGTGTATATATACCCACCAGGATGACCTGTTTAGCTATTGCTACATTATTACTGCAAGTTTAATCAAGTCTTGTTTTCAGTGGAACATAGCAGTGTAAATCCTGACTGCTGTTGCAATAAATAAAGCAAAGTTTTTATATAAAAGATTAATGGCATAAATAGCTACATGAAAAATAAAATGAAAGGATAGCACGAACCTTTTAACTCACCATTTTCTAGGTTTTCTTTTCCCACTTGGCATGAAATTTCAGCTTTGGGTTGATTTTGTTCTTCATCAGATGGACTTGTGGTAGAAAATGTAGCAGTCTTGTTTGCAGCTTCCAACAGTTCCCTCTCTGCAGTGCAGTGTGAGTCTTGGTCCATTGCAAGTTATCACTGAAAAATTACATCCCCCCCCAAAAAATAAAGACATTTATATTAGCATGCCTTTAGAGGCATATCTCTTTACTGCAAGAACAAAACAACTGAATCTGGCAATGGCTAGGTAGAAGGAGAATTGAGTTTTCTAGTTATTATACAGAAGCATTCTCCATTTACTTGTCTTTTTAACCTATATACTGTGTCGGCAGTAGTAGATCTGTATGTCTGTTCTGCTAGGATTGCTATTTTACCACATACTGATAAAATGCTAAAAAACCACCACCAACAACAAAAACTACCTGTTACATCATTACTTACAGTTAAAACAGTTCTAGGAGCATCCTAACAACTTTGCCATAGTGCTTTTTTCTGTGAGTTAGCATGAGAGAAGTGTTGCACACAATTCAGGCAAGGGGTGAGAATCAAATAACGGAATAACCTACCTCTAAAAACCCCCAAGTCTCCCTGCTACAAACGTAAAAATAATACCTAAGCAGTGGTTATTAAGTAATGAGAGGATTTAGGACAGGGATGTTACTACATATCATTTTGCCTTCACACATTTACCACACAGTTATGCAAAGCTGAACACAGAGGTGAGGAAACTATTTCAGCAGACTTACTGATTTCTCACAAACTGCAAGGCTATAAAAAGAAAAGCAATTACTTTCCCTGCTGGAAAAAATAGAAATGTAAATCACTTTCCTTAACAGAAATCCTTCCTTTGCCTGGCTTGGATAAGCAAATACATACACATTGTCATCCTTCTTAATAAAAGCCCTTATTTTTGGATTTCAGACTAGGTGGCAAAAGCTCTCACTGTTCTTCTAGTCCTTCAGATCTGCTTTTTGAACATGAAGGGTAGTGACTTATTGTCTAAATACTCAGTCTTTTGAAAAGCATGACAGTTTAACCCAAGAACATAAACTTGAAAATATTTGATTTTAATATAATCTCAAATATAGAAGATTAAGTGAGGAATCCAAAAGTGGATGAAAAAATTTAAATAACTTTTTTCTTGGTTGTGAACTGGTATAATTTTATAAGTGAAACTGTATTTATGTTTAAGTTATATATCTTTATATGTAACTTTCTTTACATAAAATACACATATATATTTGCATATGAAAAATGCCACTTTAAAATATGACTTACCAGAGAAACACAACACAAGTGTAAATAGAAGGAAGTGAATGTTATTATATACAAGTCTTCTGCTATGAATATGTCTGCCTAGAAAACTATCTGTACTTCATATAAAGTTTCATTTTCACAGCTAAAAAGCATTTAACTAAGCTACTGTTTATTTTTACATATGAAAAACATCCAAAACAATTAAAAAATTCTGCCACAAATTACACAATTTTACTTTCAAGAGACACTCATCCTGTTCCTTTTCAGGGTAAATGCCACTCCAGCTCCTTCACTCAGTTGTAAGTAGCACTAGAAACCAAAGTGCACAGAATACTCACCTGAAAACTGCCAAAGAGCTTTTAGTTGTGGTGCATATGTAGTCTGTATGAAGTCCTGAAAAGCCTGCTTTGCATTTTCAATTTGCAGAAAAACATGTCTGTTTTCTTCAAACAGGCACATTCGGTGTTTTACAAAAAGGAAGGAAGAAGCCTTGATTAAATCAGACTTCCTCGTCCAATTGGCTCACTGGTTCAGCGCTGGCTGATTACGCATGAAATCCCCTATCTGCCTCAAACAGCTTCTTGCTGTCTGTGGGTGAGGTATGGCCTGCTGTCCCCAGAGCAGCTCCAGCAGCAAGGGCAGGTTTGCAGACCCCACTGTCAGCATTACATGTGCACACACAGTCTGTCAAAGGAAAGAGTTCAACATTAAATACACTGAAAACTTCTCTACATGGATTCCTGAAACAAAAAAACCCACACTTAACAAAAGAGAGATTAGGAAAAAAGAGCCAAAAAAATGTAAATGTACTTACATGGAAAAACATACCCCTTGGGACATCTTTAAAATACAGACTTAACCACCAGTTCGGAAAAGAAAACGCAGATGGTACCACAATGCATAGCCTCACTCTATGTAAACTTCTGCTTCTGACAGAAATCCTGATTCTGCACAGTGCTTAGACATATGATTAATTTCAAGTATCTGCTTAATTAAAGTTCAAAAAGGAGCATTATCATATCTGACATGACTACTAAACTTGAAATGGGCTTATGTATGTGCCTAAAATTAATCTTGTGCTTAAATTCTTTGTTGAGCTGAGGATAAAAATGAAGAAGAATGATGCATTAATCCACATGTCCATTGGCCCAGATGCTTTTGCAGTTCATCTCACTGTGGAAATTTGCTTTAAAGTATCAGGATAGCTAAATAAAGATGCTATCTTTATTTAGTAATGTAAGCTTCCCCATTGCCAAAGCTCACTCACTGAAAAACCAAGTGATTTTAATGCAGCACAAATGTGGGAGGCAAACATCCAAGAGACTACATGGATCCTGCCCCACACATTCCTTCACAACAAACAATTTAAAATAATGTGAAACCAGGGCCACAAAAACTGGCAGTGCTTCTCTTCTGCTTTATTTGCAACATAAAACAATGCCAGCTTTAACTTGGACTCAGTCTAAATGTAGAAATCTTGCCAAAATAGCTGTCAGAATGATGAAAAATCATTCCCATGCAGCTACAGCCATACTGGCAAAAGCCCTAGTGTAGATGCTGTTATACTGGCTGAGTCCTTCAGCCAGTTTAGCATGTTCCTTGCAGAAAGTGATTTAAGTCACACCAAAAAAGAAATCTGTGCTTGCCAATATAGCTCTAAGGTGTAGCTATATCAGCCAACTCTTTTAAGTGTAGACAAAGCATGAGTTTCTGGCTCTAGTCTCTTTCCTTTAAAGTTAGATTTATGGGTTTGGTTACAATTGTGAGCAAAAACCAAGGGGTAATTCAGTGCATTTCACTCATGCTGAGAGTTCACAGATGTATCTAAGCTTTGAATTCTGAATCTGTTAATTTATGTGTTGCCAAAAAGCAACACATTATTTTGTGACACTTAGTGCTATTGTCCTGCTCTTGATAGAGCTAAGAGGAAAGTATGACCTCTCATTTCAATTATTTTAGAATATGTAAGTCCTAGTCAAATTAACTTGAATGATTAAAAAAAAAGGTGAAATCTGGTATTATGAGTATGACTGACTGATATGTAATCATTTACAAATAAAAGATGTTCTGCAAGAATACTGCCTGTCTCGGTAGAGCCAGCTATTATGGTCACAGCTGGCTCCTGAATAGGTTCCTCATGCCCAGGAGCTGTGACATACATGATGAGTTTAGCAGGTTGCTCCTCCTCATCCTGCTCCTATGAGCTTGTGTTTGGTCTAGACAGCCTGTGGCCCTTCACTGGGATCTAAGGTTGTGTTAGTCTGGCAGCATTTTACTTTCTTAAATATCTGATTAGCATATTAAAAAAAGTCTACCGTTTACAGTAGTGTTTGCTAGCAGAATGCATAACTAGTATCTTTCTTTTTATATTCTCAGTTCTTTATATTCTCAGTTCCACTTCCAACAGTCAAATATTGTGTAAAGGGTTACACAGTAGAAAAGGGGAATTTTCACAATGTCAGCATACCTTTCTGAGAGATGGGCAAGTGCACTTACACCATCATTTTATCTGATATTCATAAAATTGTGGTAAATTTTAATGGAAAAGCATGTTCCATCATAGTCAGTGATGCAGTAATGGAGAAGGTGTCCTGAGTGAGCACTAGCTCACTCAGAATTTGTATTCTGTTAAAGTACTGACTTTGGCATACATAAAGAGAATGATGTTAAAATACATCTATCAAGGGATATGGAAAAAGAGTGTTCTGCAATACCACAGAAGTGAGGCAAGGTTAAAATTGTAACACCGCAGTGCATAAAACTGGTTGTCATCAGAGTAAGGTACTCCATACTAGCTTAAGATGAAGACTCATTTTAGGAAGACTAACTTAAATGTTTATGTCTAAAACTTGGTTAACCAGCCACCAGATGAGCTAGCCTTGTGATGCCATGTTAAGGACATCTGTATTGAAAGACTGTACTCATGCTTTTGATAGTTAAAGAACCAGGAAGGAGTGCTGCAATAATGTAAAACATCCTACCTTGAGTTATGCCCTGATGATTAGGGCAGGTCACATTTTCCCAGATAGATTACATAAAACTAGGCAGACAAAATATTTAACCATAGAATACAAAGCTGGTATCAGAATGAAAAAATGTGAGATAACACCAATGTTATAGACAAACTACAGTTTGCTGCCACACTTTACTGGCATTTTATTATAGGCACAGCAAGGTCTTTTTCTTGTTAAATAATGTGGCTGTAATACCCTATTACTAAATACTTTTCAGCTTCTCTCCTAAGAAGCTTTAGACAGTCTCATAAAGTGTGTGCTTCTTTTTCCCTTTCAGGCCCCAACCTATGTAAGTAAAGCTTATTTATCTTACCAAATCATTCATCAGAACTGTAGATAATGAGAAAAAACAAGAAGAGGCAAAAATAACTGACATATTTATCCTCTTATCACATAATTACTATTTAGAAAGTACCGTAATGTTGTGTTTGATGCTTCTACAAGAACCTTTCCTCTCTTTTTTTAGTGCAGCTGGATAAACACCTACCTTTTTTATGTTTGAAGTAGCAGAAAAATTCAGCTGCTCTGCATGAATATTCTGCGCTTTTAGGGTGATGCTGTGGTAGATGAATACCATACTCCTATCCTGGCAGAGCATAAAATTATGTTCCATGCTATTTATATAATGTCTAATTGTACAGTGTTGGGTCATTTGAAAGTGGAATTTGTTTCCCATAGTTCATTATTACAAAACATGTTTCTTTTAGCAAGAGTGTGGTTTAAAGAAATAATTCACTGTTTAATGGCAAGTATCTTGTGCTGCTGTTACTGACAGGGTTTTCAACATGAAAGAAACCTAACAGGCCCATTTTACAGTGCCAAAGCCCTATTACCACTTTACAACTCCTTTATACTTCTAAAGGAGTATGAAGGAGCTCTAGAGTAAACAGCAGTCTTGGCCTGCCTTTCATCTGTGGTCTGTAAGTGACACAGAGCTGTAACGCAAGCCCAGTGGGTCAATAGGATATTAACTTGGGTTATATTTCACAAGCACTATTCTGACTGTAGAATGACAGACTTTCTACACGGTCTATGCTGGTCACTTTTCACGCTGAAATCATAGAGGATTAAGTATATAATTACATGGACTAGAGTTATTAGGTATGCCACCTGTAGTCATTTATGTCTAATATTTTGAAATTTTATTCTTATAATGTATCTGTTTTCTTTTCTTCTTAAATATAATTGTGGTGTACTTAGGCTAATACTAATAGTCATGTTCCATGTGTAATTTATTAACACCCAAAATATAAACATAATGAAATTTGGGATAACAGGATTTATAGCAGACATACTAATGCATTTCATAGTAGTTTAAAAGGTAGCTTTATAATGGAGGAGAATGCAGCTGCTGTGTATAGATAGCCACCTTGAGGATTAGCAGAACATAGCTTAGATTTACCAGGTGCCTTTCTGCAAAATGAAGAAATATAATGCATAAATCTTAATATATTTTCACTACTATTTATTATTTAGAATTAAATATGACTTTAAAATACAATTTCTCTCTTTAGTGACAAAATGATTAGTATGAGCATTCATTCTACAGTAGAGGGAATGTCCTCATTGTTTCCTTGGGAGTTTCCAATAAACCGCTGGTTTCTGACAGTCGATTTGTGTCCTTTCCATCTTGCACACACAATAACAAAAGCCTGTGTTGTACCTTCCCATTTTCCTATCCAAAATCCACAGTAGTGACATACATTGCTTCAGAGCTCAGAAATGGGCAATCCAGTCTCGATCTGGACCTGTGCTGGATCTGCTTACTGTCCCTCTAGATTCTGGAGATCTATAAAGAGCAGACTTAACTGAAACAGCCTGTGCATTAGCTAATATTGAATGACACATTACAAAATTACGTAAAAATATGTGTTAAAGGAATGTTAAACATGCTAAGAGACGAGGGAAGTGTTTATTGATATGTTAATGTTCATGTAATCTCCCTAGGCACAAGATCATATGCTTTTTTTCTTTTTTATGAAAATGCTTCTTTGTAGAAAGTCTATTTCTAGCAGTACAAAATTTCAGAAGTGTTTTTAAAATGAAATTTAAAGCACCAGTTTAGAATACTCTGCAATGAAAAAAAGCCTTCTCTAAAAATAAATATTGTCTTCTGGAAATGCTGAATGCTTGAGTAGAGCCTTTAAACATAACCATCCTGTTGGGTGATTCCTTTCTATTCTGGAGTCCGTTATCTCATCTATTATTTAAGAAGAGCTCACGATATATAAAAACTACTGGCACTAGGTGGATGAAATAGAACAGCATTCAGATGACAGTCACATTCAAAAGTAGGTCGGTTAAAAAGAAGCTACATTTGGCTTTTATTAAATCAAATATTCAGTAGCATTACTTACATTTCTTAAGTCAAAATATTTCAAAACTAGGTATTGAAGTCAGAGCAAATCTGGCATTCATAAACAGTCCTTAGGTAACTCCATAGCTGCCTTCTTCATGAAGGCTATGTGGTACTACCCCCAAGTTTACCAAGTCATTGCAAGTCGTTGGTAGCACTACACCAGGGAGAGCATGTTGTGTAATATGTATGTATGGCTAGGCTTCACGAACGAAGATCCAGGGAGGGTTCCACCCATCCTCCTCATCAGCGCCTTTTCCAAGCGCACTGATAAAACGAGGATAGTGGATAGCACCCTCGAGCCTGTGCAATGGATTTTTTTGGGTGAGACGCAGCATGCACAGAGCTGGACCCACCCTTTAGTCCTAAGGTTCATCTGCCAGGGCCTAGCAAGCTTGGACGGTGGCAGTGAAATCCTTAGGATGGAGGTTTTATTAGAGTGTCTTTCTCTTAGATAGAAGGCCCTACAGGGCTAAACGAGCTCCATCTGCCCGGGTTTGGAATCAGACTGCCAGAAGGCTAATGAGCAGAACCTGCCCATACAAGGATTATAGGAACATGGGTTTCACTCCCCATACTTTCCCGTGGGCAATGAGTTTAATGCTCCCTCTGCTGTCGGCACAGTTATCGCACCAGGGGCCACAGGAGACCCCAAGTGATTTTCAGACTGTGCCTGCGTTGTGTAATAGCATTGCAGAGAACCACCCTGCCATAGTCTCTCGAGCAGACACGAAAGACCAGTTACACTCAGTAGTTTTTGACTTGCAGAGGTTTCTAGCTGCGAACTGGAGCGTTGTGCGATCCCCGAAACCCCCCAGCACCACCTCCACGCCAATAGAAGTACGCGCAAGCGCTATTCTGTCAGTTCCGCCGTAGCTCCCCACGTCCCGCCTTCGAGCTCTGACGACCAATCAGCGCCCTGAAGACAGAGCGTTCTTCCTGACCCTCCCGCCCCTCCTCTGCGGCTCATACAATCTTGTTGGATGGATGCCCCGAACGTGGAGACGCTGTTCGTCGATAGCGCTACGAAACGGTGGCCTCGACGCGCTGTGATTGGCTGCGGGAGAGGCCGAGGGACGAGAGGGCGGGCTCGCTGGGACAGCAGGGAGGGTTTCGCCGGCGGGAGCGTCAGGCTGTTGTGATGACGATGAAGGAACGGGGAGTGGGTTGGGCCGCTGTGCCGGGCGCTGCAGGGCTGTGATCGGCGCCGGGTAAGTCCCGCAGGCGGGCGAGGCGCCGAGGCTCGCGGCTGGGCATGAAGAGGTGAGCAAGCGAGCGAGGGGCGCGGGGGCCGAACGTTGTTGCGGGACGTTGCCTGATGCCGTCGGGTTGGGGTGAGGCGACTACGCGGCCTGGCCTGGTCCCACCGCCTCGCGCCGCTCTCCCCGGCCATTGGCATGGCCGCCGGCCCCGCGCTGAAGGCGTGGCGACCACTTCCCTGCGGCGGTGAGGCGGTGGGGCTAGGCCGCGGTGGTCGGTCGGGCTGGCTTTAGCTCCCAGCAAGGCTGTGCGGGGGCGCGGGGCTCGGGCCCCGCTGTTTCCGATAATTCAGCGTTAAGTCCCGGACAGCCCGTTGCTCCGACCTCAAAAGTGTTTCGGGGCTTTCCTTCCACGCCCTGTACATAACCGCCCGGAGAGGGAGAGAGAATTCTCAAAACTGGGGACGAGAGAATAATTATTCTCGAAACCTGAGCCCTGCATCGAGCCTTGTGCCTTGCAGGGCCGTTATGTGTCGCATCTTGCCTTGCTGCGCGATCAACAGATACACCACTGTTACCATTGAACACTGTTAATGAACGAAGTTAAATGTGATTTGGTTTTAATTTCAAAATCTGAACGTATACGTTTAATTTTATTGAGACGACTTGAGTACCATGTTGACAGAAAGGTTGTCTGCAGAACAGTAATGGTGGTGTATTGGTGTAACTTGCCAACTCTAGTAATGCCAGAGGATTCTGATAATTGATAATGATTTTTTTTTTCTAAAGTGGAATAATTGTATCAAATTTATAACACTCAACAAAATTTAGCGGGGTTTTTTGGCTGCACTTTCTTTTAGAAATCATGAAAGTTCATGCTGCTAGTTTGTATCAATATTTCAGCAGCTATTTTGAAAAAGCAATTTCTGTTTTTTCCACTCAGCTTGTGTTGCAGTCATGCAATGTACATGTTCATGTACAATTCTGTGTACATTGAGCTGCAACTAAATATACTTGTTTCTTGTTTTAGCCTTCCCTTTAGAATGATTTTTGGACTGTTGAACCTAACTTTGCATCTCAGCTGTTTTATACTTGATATTTAAAGGGGAAGTTGTGTAAAAAGCAGTACAGTTGATTTTAGCCTCTTTATTTTATACTCTGAATCAGAGTTACAGTCTTGTGTGTTCATGCTGAAACCTGATAGCTGATTCAGACATCTGCCTGTAGTTCATCTTAGGCTACTGCAGGGTAGAAAGGAAGTTCTCGTATTTCAGAGCAACCTGGTTCTGTGATTCTGTGCCTCTATAGTGACAGCAGTGACTCAAGACAGGGAAAAAGGAAGTTAGGGAAGATTTGGAGTTAGGTGGCTTATTGTGGCCTACCTCTGACATTTTAAAAAATATTTTTCCCAAAGTACGTAACATTGCAGTCATAACTGTGTTTTGCCTGTTGTTTCCCAGAATGAAAATATGAAAGTAATTCAGGTAGTAGGTGGAGCAGACAAATGCAGTTGAACAGACCCTGACACTTAAACAATGCTGGTGATAGTCAAGTACTCTGCTGTGCAGTTTTATCGTTGCTGGTATGTTGTGCAGTGTAATGATGACTTGTTGCTAAGCATAGTTTGTTTGGTTCCTAAGTTAATTCTTAGTGAGGTCTGATAGTTTATTCTGTTCTTAGTACAATACATGTGTGCTGTTTGTTCAGCAAGTATACTTTACTCACAGAATAATCAGTTCCATGGAAAATGGCTGTAAAATAAATGAAATCTTAAAATTGGTGTTTATGTACATCTATTTCTGATATATTGTCAGAACTTAACATCCTTTTCAGCAAGCTTTTCTATGTTGTTAAAATACTAATTTACCATTTTTATTATTCTAAAAGAAGGGAATTTGTATTTTAGAGCTGTAGATTTTCTTTGACAGGTGACAGTGGTGGTAGATAGGTTTTAAACAGAGGCATTTTATATAGCGATAATGAACTTTGTCATAGTGGAAAAGTTTTTGGTACTGTTTTCAGTGGCTTTATGACATGTCTGCACATGAGTAGAACTTTGAAAGACAGACCATGCACTGTATAAAGTGGCTATATAATATAATCTGGTTGCTGCTGTTAACACGTTTTTACACTGAATTCTTTACTACAAAATGTGTGAAGATTATGTAATATTGCAGCATTGGACTTGCAGGAAGAGTATACTTACTAAAAATAGATATAAGTAATATTTCAAATAAAAATTTAAAGATACTTTTTTAAGCTATTGAACAGACTTCTCAATTTATTATTTCCATACATACTTATTAATTATTTCTTTTCGTGAAATAGGAAAGGTAATGATCCCTTTAATGTCAGAGATACTTGTTCGCAGAATTTTGGGTATCGAACTTTGTGGAATGGTTTGCCAAAGGGAAGTGAAGTGCATCAGCCTATGAAAGCTCAGAACATAAAAACGAATTATGAAGAGTAAGACAATATCTGTTTTTACCTAGTGTCTGGAAAGAGTAAAGGAATGGAACTAGATAGATCCAGAGAGGTTATTCTCCCCCTCTCCTCTGCCCTGGTGAGGCCCCNCTCTATTTTAGTATCTGAGTAGATCTGTAAAAACTAGTGGTCACTTAATCATGTTTCTTTGGGGTTGGGAGATCCTCTTGTGGTGTTCTTCAATTCCCATATAAAACATTTCTATTTCAATCCGATAGTGTATCAGACTTTTTTGTGTATCATCAACAAACATTAAATCCAATTTACATGTATCAGATGAAAATCCAGAACAATATTTTTTAACTTGAAAACAAATTGACAGTCTACCAGACTTTATCTTGGTGAGATTGGAAACTATCCAGATTGTGTCCCTCAGTTGTTAATTACTTTGCAGATGGACACACTTCAAACCACTTAATTCCTGTGAGCTACTGCAGCAGCGCTGCAAAGTGTGTTGGTGACATTGACACCCACGTGTAACATCTGTGAAGAGAAGTGTGCTGTGTTCACTTTGAGTGGATGCCTGGTACAAGAGCAAGACTGCGCAGTAATGTGTGAAATCCTAGTGACTGAAAGATGCTACTTGGCATAATTTCAGGTCACCAGTTATTACTTTGAAGGGAAGTTTTCTTAAATACTCATTTTTGTTTAAAAACAGACTATGAAAATAATTACAGTACTGCTGGATTCCATTGCTTTCTGATAGCTTCTGAAGCTGGAATCAAACTGAGTGGGAGAAATAGCAATAGGTTTTGTGATATTTGAATGCCATCAAAGAGAAGATCTGGAGGAATAGGGTAGCAAGAGGAGATAAAAGGACAAAGAGTATTTGCTCTTTATTTGCTGAAATTAAATCTATACATGATCACTGAGATTCTCTTTTAACTGAATGCCAACTGTGGCATCACAGATTATTAATAGAAAAGTTCACATTACAGTATATTCTTAACTTGTACACTACTCTTTCTTGCATCTTTAGTACAGTGCAAATCCACTTAAGGTGCTGCAGATCTTCATGTATCCAGTATGATCTAAACTGTAGACATATGTTATCCGTGTATATATTTTATATCTGCTACCACATGCAGTGAAATATTTTCAAATTGTTTTTGTTTTGTTTATTGATTGTGAACTGTAATTCTTAGGATGGTATTTAACTCTGGTGGATTTTTCCAGGGTTTTTAAATACAGAGGTGTATTTCCTACAGTGTTATCTTTCTAAAATGATAAAAAGCCTCCAAGTTTTTCTTCAGAACTGCACATTGCAATGCTGACACAATTTGTTTTTCGTACGTTTTTTATTGCTCGCTCTGGAACTCTCCATTTTTATTATTTGAAGAAATGGCTGTGATAAATTACTAAAGTTTCCATCTTCTATTGCATTATTGCATTGACACTATTTTCTGCTTCACTAAATCAAAATGTTTTGTGGGATGACAGATGCACTACACTTTGTTAGCAATAAGTAGTCATTAAGCATGGGAGAAGATCTTCAGAGTGGAAAGCTTCTGTAAAATATTGTTTGTAAGCTTGAGCATTATATTTATTCCTGTTCATCTGAAGTTAAGATTTTTTCCTTTCACTTATGTATATTTTCTGTGTTTTATTACGCTTTTTCCATAGCCTCTTGCTTCAGTGAACTAGAGAAGGAAAGGAAATACACAGTAATAACAAGTGGGAAGGAGTACAGTACTATGTCTGTTTTGAGACCATGTTCACTGTCTTGGGGTTTGCTGGACTGTTTTTACTCTGTAGGAGGAATGGGGCTGGTCACAGATTTAAGTGATTTTCTGTTGTTTTACCTAAGACTGGCTGTAGTTCTCCAATTTAATGTTGCTACCTTTTCCCTCCTTTTTTTTTTTATTCTAGGCTTTCTGCTCTGGATTTGGTTCTTTTCAAAATGAGTGTTGCATTATTTCACAGACATTGGACCCTCCAATAGAATTTGTCAAGACCAGCACACATAAATCAACAGCTTATTTTTCTTGAAGACTTCTGGGCAGCTTTTACAGTTTTAATCACCATGAATTCAGGCTTATGGAGTCAAGAAAAAGCAAGTTCATCCTTTTGGGAAGAGCGGATCTTTTACTTGCTTCTCCAAGAATGCAGTGTCATAGACAAGCAGACTCAAAAGCTCTTGAAAGTGCCCAAAGGTAGCATTGGACAGTTTTTTCAAGACCGTTCTTCTGTGGGACACTCCAGAAATATTCCTTGTAAAGGCAAAAAACTGCAGATTGGATTAAAAATTCTGGAACAACCTCACGCAATCCTGTTTGTGGATGAGAAGGATGTTATAGAAATAAATGAAAAACTAGCTGAATTGCTTTTGGCCATTACTAACTGCGAGGAAAGATACAGTCTGTTTAAAAGCAAAAGCAGGTTAACTAAAGGCATCCAAATAGATATTGGCTCACCTGTTAGAGTACAGCTGAGATCAGGAGATGAGAAATTTCCTGGAGTTGTTCGCTTCAGAGGACCCTTAATGCAAGAAAGGTCCCTAACAGGGATATACTTTGGAGTAGAGTTGTTGGTAAGTTGCTTACTAAGGGACAGACTCATACATCCTTTATAAGATGGCCTAGAACTCTTCTATTTAAAGAGGCAGTTGTTATAAATATTTTCAGGGCTGATGGTTTTGTAATGCACTAAAATGGCAACTAGTTAAGATAAAGAATGTTGCTGTTGTGTGCTCTTAGTATGGTATTTCTGCAAAGTTAATGTCAACCATAAGCTTTTGAAGGATTAGATTCAGGACGGTGCCAATCTTGTGTTAGAAGTATATTTTTCTGAAGTTCTCTTTAAACGTTTCCCAAATTCTTTGCAGTTCACATTAAGAACCTCAGGGAATATCAGACCCAAGTGCTTCTGAAAATCAGTTTTCTTTATTTGGCATCTAAGTGGAATTTTTGAATGCTTAACATTATGTCTAGTATGAAGTGATTTTTTTATTGATATGACAAAATCTGGTGATGGAAGCAAGATTTGCACCTTAAGAAAATATGCTTCTCTGAGTAAAAAGGCTTCTGCCTGCAACTATTTATTCCTCTAAGATTGACAATGTGTATATTTGCTACAAATTCCAACAGTAGAATTCTCTTAGTATAATGATAGTTCATGAGATAAGTAAGTTCTTACTGCAGTTTCTCCAAAACACTGCATTATGTTAACGCTTTTGTAGTAGGTTGCTTTTGCATAAAATACACTGCCTTTTTTTTTTTTCTTTTCCTTCTTCTTCCTCCTCCTGCAACACTTAGGAAGAAGGTCGCGGTCAGGGCTTTACTGATGGACAGTACCAAGGCAAGCAGCTTTTCAGATGTGATGAGGACTGTGGGGTTTTTGTCGCTTTGGACAAACTGGAGCTGGTGGAAGATGATGACAATGAACTGGAAAGTGACTATGCAGCTCCAGTTGACACAATGCAGGTAGAACTTCCTCCTCTGGAGATCAACTCCAGGGTTTCTCTGAAGATAGGAGAGAGTATAGAGTATGGGACAGTTATATTCTGTGATGTCTTACCAGGAAACGAAAGTTTAGGATACGTTGTTGGAGTGGACATGGTAAGAAAATAATCTGACTTTAATAACTTTTGCATGTGTGTTAGCTAGTAAATGACATGCAATATAGATGAAGAAATGTTATCCACAAGCTACTTCAGCGGAGGCTGACCTAAAATGGGAAATAAATACTTGTGTTCAAAGATCCCCCTTGGTGATAATTGTTTTTTGGCATCAGGTAAATGGTATCCTATTTGATGCTAAACAGTTCAGGAGAAATACTCTGGTTACTCTGAGGAGCCTCCACTGAGCTACTTGCAATGTTAGATGTCAGTCTTGAAGTAATGGAGTTAAGTGTGTGCCTTGTGAAAATGGCTTTGTTCTGCCTTTTAAGTAGGCTGGATGCCTTTTTTTTTTGTTAGCTGTTTTTTTTAAAGCTTTTTTAAATGTAATTTTATTTTTTTTTACTTTTTTTTCTACGTTAAAAATACTGAGTTTTAAGTACAGAAGTTGATCTATCAAGAAAATGTGAAACCTGTCAAAATTATTTTAAACTTTTGGTAATTATGGGGTGTTCTGGTTTTTTAGATCAGGTGCTTCCATTTTCTTGATTGCAGTAGCTGTTGCCTAACTGTGCTGGAATTGTTCTAACTTGTTTAAAAAGAATGGATTTTAGGAGAGTAATGCTTGTTAGAATAGGAGCTGTTTCTCAAAAGAACAGTTTTTAAGTCTGTGTTTGTCTTTAAAGACTGTAATGTTTGACTGTTCAAAATCAAAGTTTCTTACAGGAAAATGTAGATGTTATTAAACCTTCAATTTCCCACTTCTTATGTTCCTAAAGACAGATGTGAGTATTCTGTACCATGTAAATCCTCTCTTGGGATACATGTAACATGTTTTTCTATTTTTAGGATAATCCTATTGGAAACTGGGATGGAAGATATAATGGAATACAACTGTGCAGTTTTGCAAGTGTTGAAAGTACACTTCTTTTGCATATCAATGATGTTATTCCAGGTATGCTCTGCTTTCTTAACCAGAAGGCAGGCTTTGAGAACATCTCAACCTAGGCACAGTTACATTACTGTGGAGTTAATATCCTAAATTCACTTGAGTTAGTTTAACCTTCTGTGTTACGCTTCTCTTCAATTTCCTTGTACTTTGGGTTACAGTCTCACTAATAGAAAAGGTTTAATATCGAATAAAATTAATGTCTAATTGTCTAGTATTCATTAATATGTGAGTGTCTGTAACAGGAATCTTTTTACTGAATGTTGTTCAATTTGCTCCAGGAGTTTATATATCTTGGATCAGAAAGCTGTTATTTCTGTGCTTGAAATGTATTGATAGTCTTATTTATGCATTCTGTGAGTAAATACTTGAAAATTCATAGCAAGACTGTGGGGAAAATTCACTATCCATAGCAATTCACTGAATAGTGTTATCTTGTAATCAGTGTGGTCCCCCGATTCCTTTTCTGAAGAAAGAGAAAAGTTTAATGTAAAACTTGTAAACCTCTATCTTCTGGAGAGAGGTACTGAGTGTGCAGTCTTGTACAGCCTGTGATCTGTAATTATTGCCCTCTCTCTTCAATTGGGCTAACCTTTCTTATGTTCACCTCCTGCTTGGTGTTTTAGTTGAGATGCATGGTTTTGCACGAATTCTCCTTTCTTGTCTGGAGAATTCCTGGGCATTTCTCCATTTTTGGGAAAAGAGCATTTGTTGTACGTGTATTGGTAGAAAACAAAGTGTAGAATTTCATGCCTCTGTTTCCTGCAGTGGAAGTGTGCACATACTCTGAAGAACATGAAGTCAATCTGTTTGATGCGTGTTCAAGAAATAATGGTAGACTTCAGAGTAAAGTAATTGCTGATGTGATAGAAGCAAATCCTGTATATGTAAAATGGTGGTTATGTGCCCAACAAGGTTTTGCTCCACTGGGTTTTAAAACTTACAATGCTAGATCTTGGTTCAGTTACATTTCAAGTTGAACTTCTCTCTGACATAGTGAAAGTATAGAAAAGGGAAGCTAATACTCTCTCATATACCATGTCTTAGAGACTGTGTCACAGGACAGGAGACCTCCCAAGCTTGCCTATACCTCAAGAGGTGGTGGTGACAAAAGCTTGTTCAATCATAGTAAGCCAAAGGCTACAGGTATGTATGAGAAGTGATTTTCTTTACCTAGATAAGGTTATAAATTTCTATTGCTTGAGAAAGCGTGTTGCACTGCATTTTCTCTTGCTTAATTTATTATTTCAGTTACGTACCAAGTTAAATTTCTCTAAACAAGAATATTACTACGAATTTATTAAACTAACACCTTTAGTATAGTTAGTTACAACTGCTCAAAATACATTCACTTTCATCAAAAATGTTTTGAGGTTTAGCAAGAATGCAAGAATATATTATGTAGTTGTCTAGTATAACCAGTTCAGGGCTGCATTCTGTTCCAGGTCTGGTTGTGTTTGGTTTTGTTGGTTTGTTTGGGGTTTTTTGCTTGTTTGTTTAAAAAAAAAAATATATATAGTTTACTGTTGTCTTCCTTCTGCAGGACTAGAAACTTAGGAATTTTTAGCTCAGGAGCAGGTCTCCTTAATAGTGAATATGTTAGTTTTGCTGTGATTCAAAGCTAAAATTGAATTCATGAAATACAAACTTACTTTGACCCTGGGTTTGGCCAGCTCTGAAAATCCTCCCAGGGAAACAAACCTACAAACCCAGAATGGAAGGTTTTTTGTTTTTTTTTTGTTTTTTTTTTTCTCTTGAATATTAATGACAGTATATTCTGTAAGCTTTCATTCTACCTGGCATTGGATGCTGGCACTGAAGTAACTCTGGTTGTATGTTGGCACAAATTATAGCTGTGTGGAATTGGATCAGTAATATTTTAAAACAAAAAAAATACCTGCTGCACTTTTGTATATCCATTATTTATAGTAATGAAAAACTGGCACTTGAGGGGTATTTTCTGCCTTTTTCAGGTTGGTGACTTGAAATTTCAGCTTGGGAGGATTAAGCTGGTTTGGGATAAACTGCTGCCTTGTTGCAAGCTTAGAACTGTGTTAGCTTTGGGAGAATTTGCTGCTTTGTGGAAGGGCAGTTGTGTCTCCTTGAAAGTGTAGTAACAAATTTATACAATGGAATGAGCACACAGATAACCTTTTGTAACTAGAGATGAATCTCTTCAGTAGAACATGTTGTTTTCCAGGATCTACCTCAGAACCTGGAAATAGAAACAGATCTGAAGTCTTCTACACGTTAAATGGCTCATCAGTTGACTCTCAGCCTCAAACGAAAACAAAACCCCCATGGTATATTGATGAAGGTAAAGAGAGATGATGGCCTTTCATGTAGGACTGCACTTTATTTAAAAAACAAATCAAAACTAGAGTGAATTGATGGTCTTCAAATAAGTACAAGTTTAAATTTAAAACAGTTGGAACATGTCTTTGCAGAAGACATACTATATCTTGGAACCCCTATGAAAATACACTCTGTCTTAACTGACAGAGTTGTTTTATTGTGCATGTAGGAGATTGCATTCTTGGCAATGTATGTGCAGCTTTGTGGGAATGCATATGTCTTGCAGGCAAAATAAAAGCTGAGGCTTGGAAGAAAGATACAAAGGTATTCTTTGTGGTCAAGTATACAGAATAATTTTATTTTGCCTGACCTTTTGTAGCTAATGTTACAGATTTAAGGGAACTGTACTGTTCTGCCATGCCAGCTCATCAGTCTGGAAGTATGTGGGGGGGGGGGAATAATCTGACTAAGCATACATATTTTTTCAGTATTTTTAAAAGTTAGTTCTGTAAAAATCTCTCTCTGAATTCTTAGAAGAATGGATATTTGTACATAAAGGATCAGTTTATTTTTATTTGCTTCCAGATCTCTTTTTTTTGGTGTCTGCTCGGCTTTTCTATAGTGCTGGCGTAGTGACTGAAGGGGTAAATCCTAAACTAGTCATGTTAATTTACAGTGGAAACCTATAGCGGTAGTAGTCCCTGAATTCCATGAACTGTAAAAGAAAATGGGTTAAAATTGTTCTTGGTTGCCTAATAGATGTTGTTCCAGCAGCTTGGAACTCTGTTTAAAAATAGTTTATTATAATATTTAAAATAAACAAGGTAAATGTCCTGTCTGGAAAGGAGCATGGAATTCTGGATGTTAACTTCAGTTAATAAAACTGTGGGGAAAAGAGGTGATGGAGTCTTTTGCTCTCTCAATACCAGTTGTGTATTAGAGACCACGCAGAGAGATGAGGGAAGATAGAGAACCACTTGTGCTATTACATCTAGTGTTATCTCATTTATCAAGCACTGCATTTCATGACTTATTTAAATCCTTTATTCTCTATAGACAGTGATAGATTTCTTGTGTTAGAACCAAAGTATATTGTGATGGAGCCAGGGGAATAAACACTTTTCCATTTGCAAATCGTGTCTGCAAGCAATTGCGTATCTCTGTATAAGCTGTGAACCAAACCTCAGGCACACTGACCAATGAGTTCTTCCTAGCTTTGCCCATTAGAGTCATAATCCTTGGGGCTGTTACCTTGTATTCAAATAAAAGGTCCAATGTGGAGGTAAAAAAAGACCCAAAAAACAAAAAAGGCTTTTGGTTTTCAATCTAAAAATCTAAACCTAGTTGTTGTTTCTGGCTAACATCTCCTTTCTCTGTGGTTTGTTTCCATTGGTTTGTGGTAAAAGTGGTAGGGCTAGAGCAGTGTTTCCTCAGCCACTTCTGTCTCTCTTGTGTTCCCAAGTAAGAAACATCTTCCTGCATGCCCCCAACTGTTAGTGCTTCCTATACAAGGACACCCATTAAATCAGTGATTGCAGATCCATTTCATTAGTTTCATAGCTATGTCTTTCCTCTTGTAAGGGCAAAAATTCCAACATTTACTAACATCTTGCTTTTTGTTTTTACAGTTGCTGAAGACCCTGCAAAATCACTTACTGATTCATCTCCTGGATTTGGGCATTCTTCACCACCACTGCAGGCACCTTCAACAAACTCTGCATCTACAGAAAACAGATTTCACTCCCTCCCTTTTAGCTTGACGAAAGCATCAAGTACTAATGGTACTATTGCACATAGTCCTCTCTCTTTATCTGTTCAGTCAGTCATTGGTGATGTAAATACTACAGCTAACCAGGAGAGTCCATCAACAGCAAGCCCAGCTGGGAACTCACATGGTCTTGAAGCAGGTTCCTTGGCTGAAGTTAAAGAAAATCCTCCTTTCTATGGAGTAATCCGCTGGATTGGCCAGCCCCCTGGAGTAAATGAACTGTTAGCTGGACTGGAACTGGTAACTATCAACTGTAGTTCGTATTAATATTAATGACAGGTTCCTAGTTTTGTTTCTGAGAGTTGGTGCCTGTATACTTTAGAAAAGCAGTCAGTCTAGAGGAATTTGTCCAGTCAGGTTGCTGTGTGACTCCCTGTAACACAGATATGTTCTTAGATGAGCTCTGACTGCTGTGGCTGCCCTAGGCCTTACTCTGTTAGTAGGCTCTGAGATGTCTGTGGGGTGGTTGAATTTGTAGGATTGGTCACTTACTGTAAAGGAGAGCCCTTTGCTTAAGTTATGGAGATTTAATTGAAAAAGCCAACCATATTTAAAGGTTCTTTGAAATGCAGATAAAATACCCTGGCTGTAAGGGTCTTTATTGAATATCAGTAGTTTGTTTGTTTTTCACGTACCAGCAAACAGGCAGCATCAGAGTTATGACTGCCAAGAGTCGTAACACTGGTTAGTGTATCACTACAATGGTAGTGATATTGCTGATTGGACAGACATGTGCTTTATGTATTCCTATGGGTACTTTGTAAATTCACAGTTTCTGGAAACATGAATTACTGCTGTGTACTGACATTTACTCTGTGGCAGCTGCTGCCAAGGTTGTCATTGGCTAACTGTTCAAGTGTACACAATTAGGGAGATGGGGTTCTTTATTTTGGGCTAATGTTAAATGAAATTTCAGATAAAGCAGTGTACAATTATGCAGAACAATAAATGTCTTTAGCAAGGTTGGAATTTCAGCTGATACAAAAAATAGTAATGCTTGTGGGTTTTTTGGGTGAAGCTCAAGGCATAGTCTACACGTTCTGAGACTGCAGCTTAGGATGCCCTGTGTTAAACTGGGGTCCTGGACTTGCCTGTCATACATTTCTGCATTGAAACCTATCAGTTGTTAGTAAGCAGACAACATACCTCAAATCATGGTATCAAAGATAAAGAATTATAATTTATTTTCATATCTATTTGTGTTATCTTTACTTGATGTTCAGTTTGTGTATTCTGAGGCAGGTATTTCTCTTGTGCAGGCCACAGTCACGCTGAAAGCATTCACATTACCCATTCCTTCGTGATTTGAGTTTTAAAAGGTGCTCGGTAGTGCATGTGTGTTCTTTCTAACTACAGAAGGATCTGCAGTGACTAGCTAGATTAGTTGGGTTCCTAATGTTGATTAGGTTTAATTCTTGCTCTCCCACCTCCATCAAGCTGCTTTGGATGGAATTTTTGTTTTATTTTGGAGTGAAAATTTAAGCATGAAGGAAAAAAGTGTGAGTCTTAATTTCCTTGGTAAATGCAGTTAAAGAACACCTCAGCTGAAACTTTGTATATACTACATTGCATAGCAGGCTTCGGAGTACCTGAAGGGTGACTTACGGGTAGATACTTTGTCAAATGTCTTACTATTGAAGAAACAATGAAAATAGTGACTTCTCCCTTGAATTTTCAGGAAGATGAATGTGCAGGTTGTACAGATGGAACATTTAAAGGAACTCGATACTTCACTTGTGCTCCAAAGAAAGCTCTTTTTGTTAAACTCAAAAGCTGCAGGCCAGATTCCAGGTTTGCCTCACTACAGCCTGTTTCCAACCAGATTGAACGCTGCAACTCTCTAGGTACTGAGCTTCTGCTATTACTTATCAGCTGGGAGCTGACTGGGTTTTGGTTTCATTGATTCCTGCAATATGTTCTTTGTATTAAACACTTGCAAATCTGTACAGGTATTACTTAAATGAGATTAGGTCAGTCTGTACAGAACATAACATTTCTATGGATTACCTTTTTATGCTTAAAAACAAGAAAATGTTCATATATTTGAAGAAATTTCATAAAATTAAGGAATTTTTTGTTATGCTATGCATTTTTTTACTTTAGAAGTTGTAAACCAATCTTGCTGAAATTGGTATTTGCAGCTCCAGCAATATATGATAGCATTATCAAAAATACAGTTATTTTTCTATAATGTTAAATTACTTTCTTTCTAAATACTGAAATAGAAAAGCATGTATTTTTATTGTGGAAGTTAGTGGTGAAAAAACTAAAAATTTTTTTTTTTTCTAACTTCAATATTTTATATTTCTTGGGTCATTGTATTGCCTAGGACAACAGCAAAGAAAAAAGTGATGCTTATAAGACAGTGTTGGATGAGTGTAATGAGACAAGAACTTCATTCCTGCTGGATAAAATTAATTCAGTGCTGCAGGCTTTCTGAAGCACTGTAATATGCATTTTTGGTGGAATGTAAGTCCTTGTTCACTCTCTGGAAGACAGTGTGTCTCAGCTATAATAAAATGCTGTTCTAGTCCAGGGAAGGAATGCTAACACTAAAGCAGCAACTTAGCTATAAAGCATCAATAGGAAAATCTTGAGGGGGATAACATTTAAAGGCTTTAAAGTGTCTCTTGAAAAAAAAATTTCAGCCTTTGGAGGTTACTTAAGTGAAGTGGTAGAAGAAAACACTCCTCCAAAAATGGAAAAAGAAGGTTTAGAGACAATGATTGGAAAGAAGAAAGGTATCCAGGGTCATTACAACTCCTGTTACTTAGACTCCACCTTATTCTGGTAAGTTCATAATTTATATAGTGGCATCCCATGCTAGAAATGCAGAACATGTGATCTCTGTTGTAGTGATGTCTCTCTGTGTTACTGTGCAGCTTCCAAAGTCATGCACTGCAGTCTTTGACACATTACTATGCTATTTCAGTTTGAACAATTCTGCAGCATTTGCTGCATAACATGAACTGATAATAACGTCCAAATTGTCCTGCCCCTTATGTATCTATACTTTGCTTGACTGAGTGAGTCCCTGGCCTGTAAATGGTTGAAGGATTAAAGAGTATGCAGGCTGGAGAGTGGAGGGAGGGAAACATCTCTTACAGCTTATTTGTAGAATTCTGCCTGAGTAACCAGTTTTGAACTCTGCTGCAGAAAGGACACTGGGTTAGAGTAGACTTGGACTCTTTAGTAGAACTGTGTTGTCCTTTGTCCATAATTACGTCTTTTTAAGTTTTAGTTCTTTTTTTGTTCCTGTGGCTTTGCTTGATTTGTCTCAGGTTGCTTAGGAATCTGAGTAGTTGTGTTTTCCAGAATCCAAACAACGCTCCCTATCTTTTTTCTTTCAGCCTGTTTGCTTTTAGCTCTGTTTTGGACACTGTGTTGCTCAGACCTAAAGAAAAGAATGATGTAGAGTATTACAGTGAGACTCAAGAGCTGTTGCGGACAGAGATTGTGAATCCTCTGAGAATGTAAGTAAAGACATGACCTCATCTCTGGTCTCATGGATATTTTGTACTAGATCCTGCTGTGTATGCGTTCCTATTGCAAACCTGAAAAGTTTGGCTAGGTGCTGCTTCCAGTCTCTGCAGTTAGGGGTTTCTTTGAGTATTTATACTTGTTCTCCAGAGCAACTTTAGTTAATGCTAACTAGAAGTACTCATTATTTGGTGATAAAATACTCTCACTAGTCCTCCATTGCAAATGAGATCAGCATAAAGCTATTGTAAAATTTCTATAGGTATGAATACAAAAGCATTGATAAATACAAGTTATGTTTGTTCACACCATTTGAATTTACATGTTTTTAATGCTGCTGTTCTTGACAAGAATAGTATTTGGGTTATCATCTGATCTGGAGTTTCTCAGATTTGGCAGGGCTTCAGAAGTTTCATTAATTTTTACATGTGGTCTGCAAGTGGTCAAAATGCTTTTTAATAAAGAACTTAATAATGAGCTTTAGTAATTTCTTAGGCACAATGAACAAAGGAAACAGCAAAAATATGAAGTTAGTTCTTTTTAGCTTTATTTTGTTTTTAAACATGCAAATAATACAGTTGTTCTGACATTGTGGGCCATCACTGAACAATTTATCGCAAAGTTTTTTCTTCCTGGACCCTTGTTCCTGTAAGGGTATGTGTACTTTGCCTGGTGTATCCCAGAGTTCTGTGGTATAGATAGCGGGATGCACACCAAGTACCAGAAATCTCAAGTGATTGAGAACTGAGTAAGATTGAGTCTTACTTCTCCTACCTTTCCACCATGCTTAAAACTTTCTTTGCACTTTTTGTAAAGTTTTAGAGGAAAAGATTGAACGCTCAGAACTTCAGCTTCTTAGATCAGCAATACAATTCTGTATCTTTTTCTCAAATACTGAAATACTTTTTGTTAACAACTCCTACAGTGCTGTTGTTTATGTGACATGCTGAAAATGATGCATTAAGTGGTGCAAATTAGAGTGAAAACAAATCAAAATTTTCTGACAAATCAGAAAACAGTTGTCCTGGTAAGTTGATGTTTAAAAAAAACTCCTGAAGGTTATGCAAGAACATCGAACACTACACTAAATTTATACTGCATTAAAAAAACCCCAACAACCTGAAAGTCAGATCAAATATGAGTCAATACATAATTCTTCAGAAATACTGTACACAGTTAGAGAGTCTGTATTTCAGCATTTAAAAGGCTTTTCTTCTTGCTTCTCTGACTTGATCAAAACCTACCTAACATCTTATTAAACCCATTTATCTTAGATATGGATATGTATGTGCTACAAAAATAATGAAACTGAGGAAAATACTTGAAAAAGTTGAGGCTGCATCAGGATTCACTTCAGAGGAAAAAGGTAACTGGGGAGGTTTTCCTTTCTTTGAGATTTGTAAGAATCATAACGTGGAGGAACTGAAATACCTTGGTATAAAATTGTACCAGAACAAAACACACAAGTATTTCTCTGTAGCAGATATTTGTGTATCAGTAATATCTTTGCCAGAGATTTGAGTGACAACTGAGTGGCAAAAAAGTCTTTTCAGCTTCCTCATGTCTGTAAGGAACCCTAGCTGAGGAGTTTCTGCATAAGTCTTTCACTGACTGGATTTCTTCTTTTCTTGCCTTCCTGTGCCCATGTAACTCCTTTCTAGCAGTTAGGGGAAATCTAAGGTTGTTCCTCAGAAATGAAGACTGTGATAAGGCTAGGGTCTTTGTCCCCTTATAAAATGTCACTTTGGTCCCTGAGGAATAATCTTGCCACTACTACATTTCATTGTCACAATATTTATTTCAAGAATTCAAGTATTTTAAGAAATAAAATGTGCAAATCATATTAGAAAAATCAATTCCCAACGTTTTAATCTTGTGCTCCATATAATGATCACTTAGCACTGTATTATGTAGCAGTTTCGTTTCTGTTTGGGACAACACTACTTTCTTTGCAAATGCTAAGTGCTGAAAACCAGTATTTATTGCTGTTAGTGGCAGGAAGAGAAATATTCCAGAAAACTCTGTTGGAGGAGAATAGAGCTCTGGGAAGCTGGTGTTTGCTGCATTCTTGATTAGAGACTTTGGTCTCTAGTTTAGATGAACTTTGTGCTATTGTGTGGTTTTTGTGTGTTGCTGTCACTACTCCTCACTGCTGCTCTGCAGTTTCACTGTTTTCTTTTGAAAGCTTTTATTTCTCTGGAAAAACTGTGTGGTGCCAAATGATTCCTTTGAAATACAGAGCATCTTTTTTTGGTCTATTGGAAAGCTTTGTTGCCCTGTTGAGCCTGTGCCTTTAATTAGTGCTATTTGACACCAAAAGACTAAATGGAGGTTTGTGTCATGAAAATGTTTATAGTTTGTCATAATCTTAATTGTTAATAAAGCTGTAAAAATGAACTTCTTTTTCTTATTAGAAGTTTGAAAAATTTCATTTTAAATCACTTTTGAATAATGTATGGTTTTTCCTCCCCCCTCAGATCCAGAAGAATTTTTGAATATTTTATTTCACCATATTCTAAGAGTTGAGCCACTGTTGAAAATAAGGTGAATCTTTATTCTTTGTTGAACTCATCTATTTGTAGAGGCTGATGAGGGTTTTTTTCTTAAAAGCATAATATATCTCAATGCAGAAAGAATGTTAAATAGACTATTTTCTGGTAGATCTTATTTTCCTAGTAGAATACAGTCATCGTTACAGTAGAGCTTCAGAATCTGATTTTTAAAATCTTTTTTTTAGATCAGCAGGTCAGAAAGTACAAGACTGTTACTTCTATCAAATTTTTATGGACAAAAATGAGAAAGTTGGAGTCCCAACAATTCAGCAGCTACTAGAGTGGTCATTCATCAACAGCAACTTGAAGTTTGCAGAGGTTGGTGACAACTGTTGCTTTGTTAGAAGTGATGATACCTAGATCCTTGCCCATTCAGCAATGGGGCAAAAATAGGATTTGGTGTGAAAACAAAATGCAGACACATTGGAAATGGAAGTACTAGGTCAGTTTTACAGGTTGCCTGCATTACAAGAATATGTTAAGGTTGACTTAATGACAACTAACCTCTGGCTGAACAGACCAAAGTAATTTAGGTAAAGAACTACTAAAAGGAAATGTCTTAGTTACTGCCATTAAGTTGTCTTGAGATACCTCAGAGGATGGAGGAGTGTAGTCCAGCATATTTAATATCATACTTGAGCATGACTGGGACTTCTGACATTTGACAGTGGTTTTGATGCCATTTTCTTGGTTGTTTCCTTAGCTGTAGTTTCTCTCAATGTCTTTATTTTACTTGCCATCATGTTGATTTTGAAAATGGGCTGCAAGTTTAAATAACATGAATATGTTTATAGCATTAGAAGTCTATCTCTAGATTTAAATAATCATCTATCTTAAGCTCATTACATTATGTTCTGACATTTTACCTAGGCACCCTCTTGCCTGATTGTCCAGATGCCTCGTTTTGGAAAAGATTTCAAAATGTTCAACAAAATTTTTCCATCCTTGGAATTAAATATAACAGACTTACTTGAAGACAGTAAGTATGTAACCTTGTGTTGTGTAATGAAAGAGTTGTTGAGAGTGACTACAATAGTGAAAGTACATACTGCTGGTAGTTTTGGTGGGAATTGTTTTATTAACTATTTAAGAAGGTAGTGTGAGATGCTCAGGCTGAGGAGACATGAACCTTTGCTGACTAAAATGATTTTTTGTTTATTATATAAATTAAGAGCTATAATTCAGAAGAATGTATAGAATATAACTTGATTATGTTTGTTTAATTCTTAAGTATCTGTACAACTAAACTTACTGCAAGATAGTGTTCTAGATTGAGTTACTAGCAGGAAAACAATTCATTAATATGGCGGGTAGGAAATCTTAAAAGCTAAGTGTAGCACCAAGATTGGTTAACATTTACAATGTTGACTACATTTCATTAGTCTTCATCAGTTTGTGCTGCTTGTTTCTATGTTTTTTGTCATTAGTTTATCAAACTAGAAGAGAATTTGGGTTAGTATGTAAACTTGCAGCATGTAGTGATGGTGCATTTTTTTTAACTATAAATCTATCATTTTTTCTTGTGTGGCTAAATTTCTGGCATTTGTCATTTACTTAATTTTTCATTCCATTACCTAAGGAAAGACACCTGTTTTTTAATTTGAGATAGGAATTAATAAAACTGCTCAAGTTTATTAGAATAATAATTTCTGAAGCTGTCATGGCCTTTCCTTTCACTGTCATGGCCAGCAGCTTATGCTATTTATTGATTTGGGGTTCTGGTGTTGACAGACATAGGGATGAAGCTAGCTGTACCAACATGATGAGAAAGAACTAACTTGATTTAAAAGCCTGTTTTTACTTATACATGCAGGTAATGGAGCTTAATATTTATCATCTTCTGGTTTGCAAGTTGCCACTCTAAATTTTTTCTTTTTATGTCAAAGGGAAGAAGTTATATACAGTGGTACATTTCTACTGTGATTAGCAATCTGGTTTTAGCTTTTTTTTATACAGTGCTTTTCTCCCATTTGAAGTAGTAAGCCTCCCTCCTTTCTTGTACCCCTTGTCTCCAGTCTGTTTTTTAAAGCTAATACCTTCTTTCAAAATGCAGCTCCCAGGCAGTGCCGTATATGTGGAGGACTTGCTATGTATGAGTGCAGAGAATGTTATGAAGATACTGATATTTCTGCTGGGAAAATCAAGCAGTTCTGCAAAACCTGCAATACACAAGTAAGTTGTTGTCTTTGTTCTTCTACACAGGTGTAACCCAAATGGTCTATGTTGTATAATCAAAAGGAAGGCATAAGAGCATAGTGAGACTCTCTCACTGGTACTGGTGTAACTGTGCCCACCAAGTGAAGTGTAGCCCTTTGGTGACAAATCAGGAAGTCCCCTCAACCCTGCAATGTATTCACCAACAGTTTGCTCTTAAAAACATAGCAACTGCCAAAGCTAGGACTGAATACAGTAGAGAGGTAGTGATTGTAGGCAGCTTGGAATCTGTTTCCTGTTGCCTGCTTTAAATCCTATTTTTACATACATGCTACCTTGTTTGAATCGATAAATTCATGTCACAGACCTGCTTAATCACAGAATCACAGGAAGGGACCTCTGGAGATCATCTAGTCCACCCCTAATTTTGAGAGCTGTTTGGTATCTTGCATGATGCTCCTAGTCAAGGCCTGTTTTTAAGTCTGAGCGTAGTAGGAGAAATCGTTACATTACATCTAACCTCCCTCCTAACCATAGATTGGAATTTTCTGGGCAATATTAACTACAGTGGTGGGGAAAAATAGAAGAAAAGTTTAGTCTGCTGTTAGTGCAATTCCTTCTCTAATGCCATTAATCTTCAGTTCAGCAGTAATGTTCTTTTTAGCTTTGTCTGCCACTGAAACAATCTTATGGGTTTTGTTGCTTTTCTCTTCTGAACTACCACTTCAATTGTAGGTTCATCTTCATCCCAAGAGACAGAGCCATAAATTCAATCCGTTGTCACTACCTAAAGATCTGCCAGACTGGGACTGGCGCCATGGCTGCATCCCGTACCAGAAGATGGAGTTGTTTGCTGTTCTCTGCATAGAAACAAGCCACTATGTAGCTTTTGTTAAATATGGGAGAGATGACTCCGCCTGGCTTTTCTTTGACAGCATGGCAGATCGGGATGGTAGATTTTTTTATTCTTACTGATTTTCTCTTACTGTTTTTACACGCATTACTATTTTAAATTTCAGTCCCTTATTTTGGAGATATTAATGTTGCTTAACTTGATGCTGGAACACTAATATTGACCCAGCCTTACCTCAGGGCATTGATTTCATCACTGCTGCTGATTTGCATAGTCTCTGAATTTCACCTGAACAGGAGACCTTAGTAAGTAGGTGGTACAGAAGTAACTGCACAAGTTTTCTACCAACACTCTTCTTACATTTTTCTATACTTTGCAAGTTTGGCAGAGACTTAATTTTCAATAATCGACTGCAGGAGTGTGTTCTTCCCATCTGTATTTAAGTGGATGTACACAATTATCTGATAATATCCAGCATTTTTTTACTGCTTTTCCTGAATGACTTATTCTAGACACCTACACTAAAAGAAACAGTTACACATCACAGCATGTATGCCATTCCTTTGGATCTCTTTAGAGTTAGCAGTGGAAAACTGTTACCCTGTAATAATACAAACGTCAGTAAAACAAGTGTTCTCCTAGATACTACTGCATTAAATAGTCTTTCAATAAGGACTCTGTTCAAGTCTGGTGCCTGAGAAAACAGTAATAGATGCAAGTGTCAGACTCACAGTAACAGTTCCTTGTGTGAAGAATTCTTGAACCCCTCTGTTACAGTATGATTTAGTGGAGAAGAAGAATCTTGCCTCCTGTTGAAAAAGAAACTGCTACAGGAGTAAAGTCTTTTTCCTATATAACAACCAGAAGGCAATCAAGCTTTGTTTCAGAGTGCTTGAAATGTGTACAACTGAAGTCTGTAAGGAACCACTTTATTTTAGGAATATAGATCACATGAGATACTGGATATCCTGCTGATTTTAGTTTTTTTTTATCACAAATGCTTTTCTTCAGCAAGTGCTGTAAGCTAAAAATGTCTGCTGGGGAACACTGTAATGGATGTCCATACTTGTGTTGTTTGAACTTGCTCATTTTTACGTGGAAAACACTACAAGATATTCTGATACCAAATGCAGTTTTTCTTGAATGATACACTTTTGATATAAATTTACCCTGCCGCAGTCCAGAATGGAATAGTTAGCAGGTTTTTGGACTGTCATAATTAAAGTACATTTTAAGAGCAAATGTCTGTAGATGCTATCCTAATCTATTTCTCTTTCTTTATTATGGTTAAAAGGAGGTCAGAATGGCTTTAACATTCCACAAGTTACCCCATGTCCAGAAGTTGGTGAATACCTGAAGATGTCTCTAGAAGAGTTACACTCACTGGATTCCAGAAAAATTCAAGGATGTGCACGAAGACTACTTTGTGATGCGTACATGTGCATGTATCAAAGTCCAACAATGAGCTTATACAAATGAGCAATGTCTTCTATAAAAACTGAAGAAAAAGTATAGAGTTATCAACTGTTGCATTTGCTGCATTTTTGGTTAGTTTTAATGCAACCGTTGCTGGCAATGGATGCGATGACAAAGCAGAAGCTGACTCTGAGAGCAAAAGTATTACTGTAACAAAAACTACATGTGGAGTTTTGTAATCGAAGTAGTTAAGGATTTTGCACTCTAGGAAGTGTGCTTGTGTGTTTGTTTTATAAACAAAGTCTAAGTGAAGTTACTAAAACTTAAACCTTTAAGTGCATTGATTATACACAGGCTTTTTTGAAATGGTTAAAGGTGGAATTTTATCAGGAGAAACCTCCTTAGTTAGTCCATTGAGAAGGTAAAGATACACATTGTTCTTGTTCAGCGCATTCCTGTGGACTAAGGATGAGGATTCTCTTGTGTTTCTCTACCTTCCACTCCTACTTCTCCCCAACCTTGATCTTTTTAGCGCCACAGATTCTCTCTCTTCAAGAGAGAATAACTTCAGTTTTAGAAAGACAAATTCTAGACTGTTCATTGCATATTAACTGTCTTCTGTTCTCTACTACATTCTTTTCAATTCACACATTTGCATATTGAAAAATCTGCATTAAAGCTCTGAATTCCTAGTTTGTGGAAATCGAGCAGACAGATTTGCTTTCTCTTAACTTGCAGTTTTTTTGGAGCAGGAGAGGAGGGTATTAAGGGGAAGCATAATTGCTGAAATAGAAAAAGACATCTGTTAACTTTAATTGCTAAGTGTCTATTTTTAAAGAAACAAAGCAGTCTGGAACAGAACAGCATCTACACAAATGATTTGAGGACAAAACAATAATAGTGGATTGCCTCAGGGAATGTTACTGAAGTGGATTTTAGTCCTTCATAAATCAAAACTTACTTTTCTACATTAAGCTACTACCTGGGAATATGTTTTATATCTGACTCGTCATTTCAAGATTAATGATGAATATTAAAAAACTCTACCTGGAAAGGTGAAACTAAATAAATGTAGATCAGTTTTACTATATTCTGAGTACTTAATGACAACTTGAAAAGCTGCAAAACCTGTGCTGATGTAAAACATTACACTTTGAAATCTCTTGGTTCCTGGTTGGAATGAAATACTGTTGTTTTAGTTGCCTTTTAGCTACTTCTGTCTACACTTACTAGCAACCATGCAAATGTATTTTATATATATCTATATCTAAAGATATAGATACAAAAATCTGGTTGTACAAATTGCATATATATAGATATATATATGAGATGTACATTTCAACTCCTAAGATGTTTTATATGGAAAACTTCCTTTCTGAGATCAAGTCTATAGAAGAGGTGACAAAGTGTAATAGAAAAAGCCACTGTTCTAAAAACAATTGAGATGGATCCCATGTTGTAGAAAATGTGGTTGATTGATTTATTCTTCTTGGAAAATCTAAAATCTTTCTTTGGGACATGCTCTACCACAGACCAGTACTAGAGAGAGCTTTGACAATTATGCTCAAAGGACTAATCTGTCTAAAGCAAGAGGTGCTGAGGGAGTTGAATCTGTTCCATTAGCTGCTGCATGAAGTGTGCTCTTAATTTTTCACTCAAGAGCAAGAAAGTTATTAAAAGTCTCACTGTTGCTTTTGCCTCTAATAGTCTCCAGGCTTCCACATTCCCTTGTCTTATTTATCTAGTCTGTGCTTAACTGAATTGTTTCTTCAGTTTCAGTACTATTATGAGCTTCTTGATCTCCTTCTCTCCTGAAAAAGTTCAATAAGGCTTTCGGTGATGGACTCTGTAACCATCTGTCAAATGGATGGGATTTTGTCCATTGACTCTTCTTGGCTACATACCATCATGCTCTGGGACAGCAGCTGCAGGTGCTCAGATGTATCAACAAAAATGCCGTAGCATCTCCTAGGCAGTGTCAGGTAGAAAGACTAGCTGTAGGTCCTGGCTAGAACACATGTATTTATTAAAAGTGACAAGAGAACACATATAACTGGAGTGCAATGCCAGCTGCATTTTGAGGAAGTCCAGCCCCAGCCTCTCACTAGCTCAAGTCGTGTTTTTAAGTAGAGCTCTTGGCAAAGCAAAAGCAGGAGGAGGCTTGCAAAAAAACAACCAAACAAAAAAACCCCTGAACTTGCTCTCTACAAAGTTTGATACCTTTATTCCCCTTGGTGGGACTCAACGTAGTTGCAAACAGTGCCCCCCTTCTGAACAAGAAGCAAACATAAAGGCTTTACAAAACGAACAAGCACAAACCTTTTGTGTACCAATGAGACCAATTTGAATGTCTGGATTCTTTATTCACCCTGTAACGAGATTTATTTTTTTAGTTTTCATAATATATTGACTTTCACAGCTTAGTATGTCTTCCACTCATGTTGTCTCCACCCCTCCATATATTGCATATTACCTAAAGTTATAGTTACCTTACCTCTTCCTACCTGAACTTGAGAACAAACAGCTGTGGAACCACCATGGCTGGAGGGGAGACTTGAACTTGGCCACCATTAAAGTTTTCTAGTTGAATAATCTTGTAGCAAACTATCCAGTCTTTTTTTACAACTACAAATATCCAAGCATTTTTTTCAGGGTGCAGATTCTGAAGTGAATTAAAATAGATGGGTGGAAATTAACTGCTTGACTTCTGCCTCCAATCTTCTGGGCTTTGACTGGAAATGGAAAAGTTGTGTAAACTAGTAGAAACATACAGAAAAAACTGGGAGTTTAAATGCATTATTGTGCATGCTTCTCAGTGATGAATACTGTGTTCTGAAATGCAGGCAGTACTCTACAGCCTGCATTTTGTACTACTGTATATTATTGTAAAACAGGAAATAGTTTTGCAAACAGTGTATGATTACATGGTTAGTTATTGCTTATCAGTTAAGAGGGCTGAGATGTCTTCTATAGTGTAAAAAAAAAAAAGAAAAAGCTGTTAGTTTTGACAGCTGACTCTTCTTTTAATCTGAGAAATGTTGCTTGCTGGTGTACTGCCTTGGACTGGATGGGAATGAAAGGTTATGGAAACTAACCCAAATTTTTAGTTCCTTTTTCAGAAAGGAGCATACAAATAGAAAAGTGATTCCACTGTGAAAGGAAACTTGTAAAATAACTTACATGCAAGGGTAAGAAACTGGTTATTTTTTAGCTTGAATAAGCTATTTCAAAGAAATGGTCTGCATTTTAAAGCATCTACTGCTCTTCAGTGTAATGCCCAAAGATTCCAGTGACTAAGCACCAAACTTTTTATGTGTTTAATGCATTTGGGAACCTCCCAATCAGTTCCTTTCTCATAGTGGTGTTTGGTTTTGTTTTTTTTAATAAGATGAATGTGCCCATAAATTAATAGCATTTAGCTTATGCTTGGCTCTTAAGCTAACAATGGCCTTAACCTGGGAGCAGAAAAACACATAGAAAATTTGCTTCCTGAGAGCATGTAAAAAAACGTACAATTTAATAATGCATAGACTGTCATAACTGGGGAGAAAACCTGCACCCCTACACAGCTCAGCCCCTATTCTGCTAATCATTTTAGAAATAGGGGGTTCAAATCAGTACAAAATTGAACAAATCACTGCATCACTAAATTCTTGCTTATTTTGAGCACAGACGGTAAAGAGAAAAGGTATTATAGGTGATGCCTTACACATTACTAAACCAAAAAAACTCTAACTCACCCCAAGCCCCTAGAAAGCTACATCAGAATGCTTGTCTTTTGGTGTGGGAAATATAAAATATACAAGTATGTATGTTCAGTAAAGGTCTTTCTAATATCTCTGTTTTCCTGAAAATGCAGTACTGTGTTTTACTGAACAACCTTGTGAGAGTTCCTTTTTAAGCAAGTACTATGTGTAACAGGAATTACTCAAAATCATAAATGGTTCATTTCAATGCACTTATTTTTCTTGTGCACTTTATAGTCCACTGCCTAGATGAACGTGGTCACCACGATCCCTAACGGTAGCCTGTTTGATACAATGCCGAGGTACAACATGCTGCAAACTGGACTTCTATGGTTTTAGAACTGAATTGGTTTAAAAAGCTGCTTGAAAGCTTTGTGTGTTTTTTCCCTGTAACAAAGCATGTTTTGCTCTGTTCTTGATGTTTTGCTAAATAAACATCCTATGTTTTGTGCACAAATAGTTTCTTCAACTTACAAAGGCTGTCTTCAAGAATTAGTGAAACAAACCATTGTGTCAGGTTGCC
>VWZO01019281.1:705007-728418 GCA_013396975.1 Bucco capensis
GCCCCCCCCATCATAGAGTGAATTATCTGCTGCTGGAAAGGGATGTACCATGTGCTCTTACTGTATTACTGTTGATTAAAAATATTATTCCTATGGTTGTATTCTTTTCTTCAGAGGCTTGGAGTTTTGGGAGTGTAACAAACAACAGTGAATACAGTGCTGAAGGAGCTTTTTTTGTGTACTTACAGAAGGATTTCTTTTTTTATAGTCTCAATTTCAACATTTCTAGGACACTCAGGAATTGCTGTGCAGTATCAAATCTGTTCTAGGTATACTACTTGTGTCTTACCAATTAGTATCTGATTCTATAATGGAAAAAGGTGCTAGAGCTAGCTGTAGTTTGCCTATGGGGGGGAAAAAAACCCCATATTTTAAAATACTGAGTACACTACATTTCTGAACCTGGCTGATCAGCTCCTTCTCAGATTATACTAGCTTCAGTGCTGCTCCCATAGCAGCCATTTAGAAGGCCTGCACACCAAGTTTAGGTGCATTCTTTATCTAGCTAAAATACTGAGAGCCAGTATTTCTAGTTTAATTTTTTAAAATTTTCTGAGTAGTGTAGTAATAGTAATAATGAAAAAGTCTCTCCTGGGACTGTAAAACAAACACTGCCAATTTAAGTATTTTAAGAATCTTCATCTTACTGCAAATACTTAAACACTTGTAAAAATACTTGCAGAGGATATTTTTAGGAAATGTGTTGCCTACTTCTGCAGTGTAAAGGGTTGGCTTGTGGGATGTTTTGGGTTTTTTTAAAGTGAAATTTTCATTTGCAAGATGACTGTTACTTGTTTTTTTAAAAGCTAAGGCTGAGCCCTCCTGTGCCTCACTAGGGAAAAGATTCTCAGAAGATTTCACTGAACGTTCTTGCAGCAGTAACATCCATGGTCAGCGCTGACAGAGCTGAGCTCTGCTGAGCAGCTGCAGCTGGAGGTTCACCTGTATTATGGTTTCCAGGCACAAGAGGGCAGTGCCTGTACCAGCTGGAAACGTCTGCTCTAGACCTAAAGCAAGGCTTTTAAAAAATGAAGATTTATATCCATGTGTGTCTACACGAGTATTGAAATCCCGTTTCTTTAGTACTGCTCTTAAAACTACTTTTGAGCTAATGTAATTAGGTACCTAGAAAACTCATAGGTTTATACATTTCCCATATACACCAAAACCTAATGCTCTTCAGCTCTTCAGGTAATGACACGCAGTGTCTCACCTAGAGCCCAGAACACACACATGTTTCATTACATACCCCAGAGAGAGACACTTTACCTGCCTGCCTCTCCTGAGGCAACTCTCAGCTCAAATGGAGCCATCTTATAATAGCACATGGCAGTTATGAGGGGAGGTTTGGAGCACAAACAAGGTGGTAGGCTCACCCACTCCTCCCACCCCCCTACCCTCCCAATTTCCAGTTAAACCCTTGTTTAGGCAACGTAAGTACTTGCAGGTGTGGTGGTAGAGATGGAATACAGCCATAAGTCCTCTTTGGAGTTCTGCTGCTCTATGCTCAGTCCAGCTCTGTGACCTGGAGGTGTCTCCAATGCAGTGCAGCCCTTGGCCTGGGCTCTGTCTGCAGGGCAGTGACAGCAGCTCCTGAAGGCAGAAGTGACACAAATACAGCTTAAGTGCAACACCCACACTAACAGACAGGCAGTCCTACTTAACCAAACGCTTCGGTTTCTAATTTTTTTGAGGAGTCTTCTCTTTCCATCCTATTTATCCTTCATTTTCAGCTGATTCCCTCCATGAAAAGACATCTGGGAATGTAAGGGGAATTGCATATAAGTTACATAGTGATTTCTTTTAAAATGGTATATCAATTGGCTAGATTCACCTTCATGTTCTAATGAGACCAGTTTGTATATGCTAGTGCTCACACATTAAGATGCTATTCACTAGGGAGCATCTCACATTCCACACTGTATGTTGTGTTGGTTTTTTTAAACCACACAAATTTCCTACCTATCGAAGTGATTTGCAAAGGTAATTTTGTTTCTACTCATCTATTACAATAAATCAATGAATAAATAAATTATAATACAGCAATTAAATGTATAATGAGAAGGGCAACAACTATTAATAAATGCAGAGCTAGTTGCCCAAAGGTGAACAGACTTCCCCTCTCTTCTTACAAGCCAGGTAATGATCTTTGTATGACCAAGAAACAAGCAGCTGCTAAACATGTAAATGAAACCAAGGGATATACAAGTTCACACTATAATACTGCTCTTCAGCCTCACATTATCAGTTCCTCTGTGACTTTTTCTCTGAATATTTAAAGACAGGGAGGGGATATGCAGTTATTTTTAAATGAACAAAACAGTACAAGCAGGTTATAAACTAGTGTAGCTTCTAATTTTAAATATGGCTGCAAATTATAACACTGCTCTAAGTAGTTTGATATTGCCATAAGGAAAAAGTTCTTCCTGCTGTAGTTGGCATGCTCCAGGGTGCTTCACATTTCTGCAATTCTCACCTAGCGTCACTGTTTCTTCCTATTCAAAATTAAGTGCCAGAGAATTACCATTTCATAGGAACATCGTTATTTCTTTCTACATTAGCCACAGCAGTGGATCCCTAGTCATTTCTTTCTACATTAGCCACAGCAGTGGATCTCTTGTCATTTCTTTCTACATTAGCCACAACAGTGGATACCTTGTCATTTTACTCCCACTCCTTCCTGAAAGTGCATTCTCTCTCTCACTCTCACACCTCTCCATGTTTGTATTTACTTACTTACATGCATGCTCTGCTGCCTGCGATCACATTACTCAGAAAATTTGTTTTTAAAGGAATGATTGATGCATTACTGGCTTTGCCCCAGTCTGAGCTGACTGGCAAGAATGATCCATTAGCACAGGGATGAGGAGATACAGCACTGCCCAGAACATCAAGTTGTTTATCTAAAACTTTCTTATATTTAGAATAATAAGGGTTTTTTCCCTGCCTGCATTCAGTTTTGAGAATTTCAAGGGCAGCTCATTAGTTAGCAGAGACTTCAATGAAGCTACAGTGGTTGATTTATTGTAATAGATGGTAGGAAACAGAATTATCTTAGCAAATTAGTGTGGCTGATAGGCAGGCAGGCTAGAAGATAAGATGCAGGCTGGCATCTGACTTGACCTGCACATGCTTCTGATGGAGTTACACTGATTCACAATTGAAGATGAGCTGCTACACTTAGAGAAAATGCTCAGGAAGAACAAACAAATCAGCCAAGAATGTGGCCAGGAACTGCATGCAGTCTGCTACCTGGGAGCACTGTCCTTGATATTGTCCAGCTGCTCTGCAGTTTCTAGCCAAGGTGAGAAATACTAGCTAAACCATTCATAGCTTTTATACAATTCAAACATTCAGCAGGAGGCTGTTTCACAGAAGAAGCTGGACAAATTTTTTTCAACTCACATATTGCAGTCACAGAAATTCAAATGTATTTACCAACCCTAAGGAAGCAGTTTCTTTGGCTTTCCATTGCTGCACCTGCCCGGGTCTTTAAAACCCAACAACAACTGGCATGAGGGGGACCTACGCTAGTCAGCTGACCTATGGAGCTTTTACTAAAGATACACATCTTACATGGGATCTTTCATGCACACTTTAATTGCCTGGACATTTGTTGGGAGAATTACACAGCCGCCATACGCAATCCAGTAGGCTCCTCCAAAGCATTCATGGTAACTTTCTAACTCAGTTGGTGGAAGAACCAACAAGGAGAGGAGTATTGCTGGACCTTGTACTAGCAAATTAAGAGGGACTCATTGAGGATGTGCAGGTAGGGGCACCCTTGGCTGTAGTGACCATGAGTTGGTGGAGTTCAGGATTGTGGGCACTAAGCACAGGGACAAGAGCAGGATTGACACCCTGAACTTCAGAAAGGCCAACTTTGGCCTTCTCAGGGAACTGCTTGANAACTACAGAGGAGGATGGGAGGAAGGTAGTTTTTACCCCAGTTGATGAGGTTTGGGTCAGAGATCAGTTGAGCAAACTGGACATCTGCAAGTCCATGAGTCCAGATGGGATGTACCTGAGAGTGTAGTGGAGTTTAGTGGAGCAACCGATTCTATGCACGAAGTCAATTCTCCCATAAGCTCAAAACTGCAGAGTTGTGGAATACCTTATCATAAGAGCAGGCTGAGAAATGCACACAGAAGTCCTGACCCCTGCAGATATTGGCATCAGTGGGTGGTCAAAGCCTTCCTACTTGTGGATTAACGTATTTATCAACAGCGTGTAGAAATGAGTGGGTAACAGTTTTGCACTGTGCTTAGTAGCATTCATCCTGTCTTTGCAGAGGCTGGGAAACCTGCCAGATCTTCTACAGCCAGAACCAATGGCCACCTCTTTACGTTCTTACGACAAGTGTGGGGAAATTAAATTATCAACATGCAAATACAATGATAAACATGGAGGGGGAGGTAGTGTGTGGAAATGATTCCTTTCTGCAAGGTAAGAACTCAGTGATAAATAGATCTGTGCATATTTCCCAGTCTCATTCCTCACTTGCCAAGTCTGATGCTATTTTCATTAGGTCATGTTACCATACATGTCATTTTATACAAAGGTGCAGTATATCACAACTGGAGGTTGAGGTGCTTGTAGTGAACACAAATGAGCTTGTAATGGTCCATCTGCTTTGATTTTATTTAGTGATCCCTCAAGGGCTGGGAGCTAGAGTGAGAATAACAATGCTTCAACCCATCTGCTATTGTAGTACCAGCTCCAGTTGAATTATCACATGTTCTGAGTGGCTGGCATATGCTGTGACATAAAGCTACAAGGAAGTGTTGCTCTCCAGCTGTTGTGTTGACAAATACTTTTCAGCCAGTCATTAAGTTCAGCTCAATAACCAGGGGGAAACTGCAGCTAAAAGTTGATTATTATTTTAAGTATTAGAAATCACTAGTACTATATATTTTATTTAAAAAATGTGTCACTAAGGGCACACATGGTATATGAGTTCTAACAATAAAAAATTCTCTGCGATACCCATCAATTTTTGTGTTATAGGATTGGATGGGCATCTCTGTAACTGACAGTGTAAATCTTAGTAAAGAAACTATGGCTAACCTTGTTTAAGAGGCAGCACATCTGAAGCTGTGTATGTATAAACTTCCTGGCTTAGTGATGCTATGGGCCACAAGCACTTCTGACCACAGAAGGAACAACTGAGAAAGATTGCAATCTGAGACCCCATACAATGATTGTCTTTAAGATTTACCTGTTGAACACAACAGGTTCAGATGGCTCATGTGGCACTGCACCTTATCTAGGCTGCAAAGTGTGATTGCTAAAATTTTGCCTTTACTCCCTCTTTCACCACTGGTGGCCTGCTGAAGAGGGTGCTCTCAAGACACCCTAATTTGTCTAAGAGAAAGTCTTGGAAGAGTATTTGTGGATCTCTGCTGACAATGGTCAGATTCTGACCTTCTCCTTCCTCCCTCCACCCTGTCCTCTGGAGGCTGCTGTGGATATGGAATCTGCCACCGTGTCTGGGAACAAAACAAAAGGAATTTCCCACTGTTTCAAAGGCTGATATACAGCCAGATGTATGTGGGAAATGTGAGGTCCCCAGGACTATCTATGCTCCTCACTTTCTGCAGATAACGTACCCAGAGAGGGCCCATGCCTTTTGGGTACTGTCCACTATTCAGCAGACACATGTTCAATGACAGTAAATAAAATCCATTCTTGATATTCAAAAACAATCTCCAGAATTCTCATCCCTAATCTGAGAGAGCCCTGCTGTGCAGGTGGAGAAGGGACTGGTGAGGAGTTACAATCAGAAGACACTAAATGATGGTACTGAAGTGTCAGTGCTGCCACTAGGCCAGGAAGGCAGGAGGTGTCAGTGCTGCCACTAGGCCAGGAAGGCAGGAGGGGCTCTCTGGAGCATGGCTCTTGTGCATTTCTGTTAACCATTGCATTAGGGATTCAGTTCTTAAATACGACTTAACGCTTATATTTTGTCTCAGAGACACAATAGGCACTGTTCATACTGAACCATTTCAGCTTTAGAGGTTTATATTTCCTATTGTATCCAAAGACCTGTGGGTGCCAGCTGTCACTGGTGCTGCTGTTGTATTATGATCCCCTGGCTAGTGCAGGAATTGTTGATTATGTTGCCTTTTGAATCAGTTGATTACCATGAATAATAGGCCAAAAAGGCTGTCAGCATTTTGACTTTAACTATAACTGTTACAATTAATTATGGGTTTAATTAGCATATATGCCTAGCAGTAGAGAATATAATACTTCATGGGTAACAGATGATCCTGCAGCTGTAACATAAAGTGTGATACAGGTTGGGATACAGATAGTTATTAATAAATGGCTTCTATTGTTTGAGGTCCTTATTTATACAAATTAGCAGGCACGACATAATCAACCCAAACTGTATAATTTATAATAATTGATTTCATTTTGACTGACCACCAGTCGGCCTACTACATGCCCTCAGAAGAAAAATAGCCCTATTAGGATAAGTTTAATCCTAAACATAGCTAATGAATCCTATTACTTTAAGGTCATATTTGAAGCTTTTGTTAATTGTCAGAACCATTTTAAATTGATTAGAGTTAAATTAAATCAATGTAATGTTTAGAAAAACAATATTTCTAATGGATGAGGCCAAGCTGACCTCAAATAAACATATTTATCAACCGATTTCAGTGAATGAGAAGGCTAGCAGCTGGGCTCATAATTCACGATTGTCTATAATATGGGAAATGTCACTATCTAGGCAATTAATTATGTCAGGTAATAAATCTGTTGCTCACAGTTGAGCATTTGCCAGTTGGGGTAACAATCCCCTCAGCAAGGTTATGATGACTCCTCCTTCCCCAAATCCACATTTTAGAGTAGCAGAACAACTACATACAACTTTAGAGGGAATGGAAGTGTTTTCTTAACTGCCAATTACCTGACAACGCACCAGACTGTGATAAGCATGGAATAATTTCTCTACCAGGTAATTTCAAATAACAAGGATGTTCTATGAAGAAAACATTTCTCCTAGGCTCAAGAGGTTGGAAACTATTAACAGTTCCTTACAGATCTCTATTAAGTCATTGGTTTGCCGTAAATATCAAGTGGCAAAATATATTATGATCAGAGAAATAATTGTTTTGCACATGCCTGACAGTGTGAGAAATTCAGAATGGGTTAATATGAACTAGGCTACATGATATTTCACAGGTAATGATGGGTACTGTTTAATACAACAGGACATAGGAAAAACGATATGCAGAAGAAGGATCAGTTTAACGTTAATCATGCATTCAGCAGCTTAGGAAAACGTCTGGCGTTATTACAGACAAGTGACACAAAACATCTGTTCTCTGTTCAGTATTTTGTCAAGAAAAGAGCAAAAGTGAACTAAATTTTTGTAAAGAATATGTGAGACAATAGTGTAAGCATGGAACAGCAGTAACCAGAGACAGATAAATTCTCATTTGTAGAGGATAAGTGTAACATCAGCTGTCTTACGTCAAACAGCTCACAGTAGAAAAGACTAAGTATCAGTAAAGCAATACAATATTTGTACTGAAAAGGCATAGGATATGTGATGAAAAGGTCACAACATTAAAAAGAAACTGGAGCAGTTCAAAAAAGGTTCTCACTATTTTTCGGGGTGCTTTACTTACTATCTAGAACTAGACTTTCTACTTTCAATATTGGTTGAAGATGACGTGTTCCGGTCAGCGTGCTGAAGCAGCAATGTATCTGCAATGAGTGAATCATGCTCTTACTGGAGGCTATTCTGCTTTTGGAGCATCAGCTGTTTTTTATATGTCAGATTTGGCCATAGGCTTCAACACTGAATCTGACTGTTAGCCCTGAACTGTACTGATAAATGGTCAGATCCTGACAAGCATACTCAGAAGTTAATATAGCCTATGCATTTGTAGATTTTGCACACAGAAGGTATGATGCACTAGCAGGTACACACTGCACCTGCGTGTACCTGATCGACATTTTGGAACCAAAGTGTTGGCTTCATAAATTAGGTATGTGTCTTCAGTGAACCACATCATATTGCTCTTAACAGCCACAAGTGAATTTTTTTGCCTGAACTGTATCAACAGCTTCATATAAAGTAGTTGTGAAAATAAGTACTCGTACACAAACTGTAAGCTTACATGCATTATGAACAACAGGTACATAAAAAGGCCTTTCAGTTGTAATATAAAAATAGCCTCCTATGAGAAGAAGAAAATACAGATGCTTTCTAGGTACTCGAAGAAGGGAGAGCATGTTCATTAAAAGGTCCTGCCAGAAGGTTTTTTTCATTGTCCCATGGACAGACACTTAAATCTGAAGTCATCTGGCAGGATTAGACCCTTCATATGCAGCATCCAAAACTCCACACCACAGCCAGGGTGCCTTATCTCTGCTGCTCATCTTATAGAGGCTACAGGCAAGGCTCAGTCCACGTTCACCCTTCCATGATAGGAAACATATCGGTTTACAGTTTAGCTTCCCTCATGCTTTGCCATGAGTCTGCTTTGCGGGCTGGGCCTGCCTGTATTTATGCTGTAAAAGCTGCTGCTCAGCCACCACTTCTGATACAGTGAAGCACAACTCATCACAGTGGGTAAAATCCAGCTTTGCTTTCTATTTATGCTAGACTTCTACATGAAGGTATTTGTGTTACTAAGACAAGCCATACTAAAAGAGAAATTTACCCTAAAACACACACAGACTTCAATTGTAGAAGGCTGAAGCTGCCACTTGACTTCAAATCTATGGCAGATGCCTTGCAAATACTACTTGCAATTAAGCATTTAAATAGAAATCAGTTACATCTGTATAAAACTTATCACTAGGTTTGGAAAAATGTAAGAAAATCATCAGATGTTAAGTACTGTACAGAAGAGCTGCATTAGGATATTAAGACAATCTGTGGGTGTCAGAAAGAATGAGAGATTGTTTTCCTATGTGTGTATATAAGTACTATTTCAATATTCGGGTAAAAGTCCTCCTCCTGCCCTTCCCCCTCCCTCCCCCCCTTTCCTTTATAGCAAGGAAAATTGCTCTTCTAACCTGTCTTCAAAATGTAATAACTTCACTTGCAACCAACCACTGTAGACCCTGACTGGACTCTGAATTATTACTGTGAGATGAAACATTTCTTTAACAAAACTGAGTCCTTTAATATCCCCCATCTCCGTTATTAGATGGACGAATGAATTTTACTTTGAACATAACATGTGGCATTGTCTGAAAATTGCTGGTATGAACTGAAGTTGGCAGGTATTTTCTTGCTCCCCTCGTCAGTGATTGCCATTTATTATATGTTGCACCTTTATCTGTCAAATACTGCAGAGCGCTATATTGATTTGTGTCTGCCGCAAAGCAAAGGTCACTTTGATCAACATACTACAAAACCAGAAAAAGTAGGGTTCTGACATTTCATTACCTGGGAAAAAAAGGACTAAAATAAATAAGAATATGTTTGAGAACAGTGCACTTCAATATCACAGTGTGCAGTAACTGTAATTAACAAAAGAACTGCTCTATTGAGGTTAAAGAGAAAAAAAAGAGAAGGCAGGTTTTCTTGCAGGGACTTTTCTTTACATGACTGATTCTGTAACATTGCAGCTGTGATCTTACTGAAGGGTTACATTCATTACAAATCAAATACATTGGCTTCTCAGCTTCAGACTTTTAATAAGCAATAAAACTCATGAACTCTTTAGGAACTGGAGAAGATTTTATAAAACTTCTTGTTTTGTCTAAGAAACTCTAACGAGCCTGAGGACTTTCTGTGCTACACCCAGAAGAAGAGATGGTCCCTAGCTTCCGAATGTACAGTCTGAAGAGATAAAACAATGCACAGGAGAAACATCCAGACCCACTGCTACACATGCCTTGCTTAAAGTCCACAAGGAGTGAAAGGCAGAGTCAAAAATTAAGCCCAGATCTCCATTTTCTAATTCTAGTTATTAGAAGCTTGGTTGTCTTTCACGCCTAGCACACAACTATAAGGAAATTGGTGTCCTAGGTGATCAAGTCTTGTTAGTTTTCTTCATGTCTACTATGTTTTGGGCAACCCCTACATATTGCTTGACTGGGATCAGCAAACATGACTTTGCCTTCTATAAATATAATAGACCAAACATTTCTGTGGAAATTTTTCATTCTTGCAGAAACTTCTGTTTTACATTCTAGGAACTCGCTTTTAAAATCAGTGTAGTTCCACATCCCTTTCCCTTTCTTACTTGTTCTGCAAGAAAACTTGGCATTTTTTCATAAAGCATCTATTTTTGGTAGTAAATATAATCATTTTGTGGTATGTGTGGATTTTTTTGTTTGTTTGGGTTTTTTTTATTGTTGGTTTGGGTTTGTTTTGTTTTGCCTTTTTGTTTTGGTTTTGTTTTTCCCTATGCAGCACTCAGATGGCATCACTCAGGAGCTGAGTTGCCAGACTGGGCTTTTCCTGGGGCTGGATCTGGTAATTCACATCCCTGGTCTTTCAACACAGAAAAATGAATTGGTGGTCTTAGAAGTACTACTGCTCTATCTGAACACAGGCAAAAAGTGGCCAAAATGCTTTCTTATCATTACTGCTGTGAAGTTTTCTTTCTTGTTCTGTTTTTATATACAGTGTTTAGTTCCTCACCTGAATCACGTTTGCACTGAAATACAGCAAGCAGTTATACCCAAGATCTTTTGTTACACCATCGATCACTAGGGCGCATATCACAGCTTGCATGGCATATGGCAGTGCTTATCATGTCAATAACAAAGTCTGAATAATGCAATTCTTGGCTGTAATTATCTTTTATTATTATCAAGGGTCATTCCTGGGCTCTTCATCCTTTCATCTCATGTGGAATTTTGGGCTTCCTTATTATTTAAATAGCCAGTGTGATTGAATTAGTCAATTAGCTCAGCCTTAAGGGATGAGCATTGATCTAAACAAAGGGCCTGATTCCACAAACTTGTTGCTGTGAGGAAGAGTCCTACAGGGAGCTGGTTGGCAAGAGCAAACTTGTAGGAACTGGCAAGCTGTTGTTTGCCTATCCCAGTTAATTTACAATTATTAGACCAGGTTAAAAAAAGAAAAGAATCAATATTTTCCTACTAGGAAAGTACTGCTTATCAAACCTGAAACCTTCTACAGGGACATTTGATTTTATAAAAGTAATCTGTTTGAAAAAAACAGACATTGCTATATACTGCTCTGATGTTACCGTTTTTTTTTTCTCAGAGTGACTTTAGCTAGTCATATTGTAATTTAAAATTTGCAAAATTTAAATTAAAAATGAGAACAAAATCTTCTAACTATAAGAGAGGAGTCCTGACTGCTTTTAGGTATTGGAACAGTTTTGCTGTAAAATCCTGATTCGCAGAAAATGTTCCACTAAGCAAAAACATAAATTCTGTCTTCAAAAGTTACTTCAACAAGACAATGTATGTTTCCTAATCCTAAAGCACAGATTAAAATCCCACACAGCAACAGGGCTATGTATCTCTTAAATATCTGTGCCTAAAAGGAACACTGGACATGTATGCAAATGTAGCTCATCTCTCTCATGCTCCACCATTCTCACTCCCTTTATCTTGACATGTTTACTATTTCTTCTACACTGTGCTTCACTGAATAGCAGATCAAACTTCAAAGCAACTTTTAGTCTGAAATTTGTTTCCAAGCTCCTAAGCTATTCTTTTTCTGACAGCAGTGGATAAGAAATTGTCACTACCACTGGTGACATGTCATCGGGAGATACAGGAATAACAGATGGGCAGCAGTGAGATAGCAGGAAGTAACTTCTTTAAAAGACTGTGTTGACATCACCAACCATGAAAGCAGAGGTAGAATGACCCCCAGAAGGGAATCCAATCTGCTCAGCTCTTCCTGACTCACAAGCGGTTTATTTATTTTTGTGCATAGATCATATTGGATTTAAGATTATTTGACGTTTTAAACCACCTATGTTAAAATTACTGGATTAAGGACTAAGGAGAGATTGAATGGATTTAGCCACTAACTTCACTGTTTTAAATGATACCACTAAAATAATAACTCTGATTGGTGATGTAACTAGTGTAGCTGAATGCCATTAATAAGAGTCAAGAATCCTTGATTGCAATGTGAGACCAATGGGTTATGACATTTTGATGTCAGGCTGATGGATCTGACTTTCTAAACGAAGAATGACTCTTCAAAAGTATGGCTCCTTATCAGCATATCTAAGCAACTCTTGACACTAACCATAATGCCCATTATAGCATATCAGAAATCATCACTTTGGGTGGGTGGCCATGATGTCTGAGAAAATTAATTGTTCTGATTACTGCAAGATATTATATTACATAAAACAAAATAATGCATGACATTTACAAGGAAAGTACCACAGAGCCAAGGCAGTGATTTTTTTATTAAGCTATAAGTGTATTTTGTATTTAATAGATGATCCACACAGCCTAAAAGAAATCTGTTCTTTCTGACTGTAGAAGGAAAATTACATAAAGCACATGAGCTTCATTTGCTGCATTTTATAATGGTCTATCAATTTGTCTTCCAAACCAGGAATGACACAGATCCACAGGAAAACAGACTTCTTGATTTCAGAGTGCCAAGTTAGTGCCAATTACTTCTGAAAATCTCCTGGTATGCTGAGCTTTATGTATTTTTCTTTTTCTAATGTGGCTGTGTTATTTATAGTAGATTACAGTCCAGTCCAAAGTCTTGCTCTGGAGTATAAACTCCATTGTATAAATCTGTTGTACAGTGGATAACATGGACACTGTCATGGAGAGTACATTAGATGCAGAGCATAACAATACTCACGGTAATAAAATAATGCCTGAGCAGTCCAGCCCAATATCCCATTCTGAACTGAGCACTACTATTGACAGAAGTTGATATTACAAAAGAAAATGCTAAATATAACTTTAAAACCATGTTTAAATGTGCTCTCTTCATCAGTACATTATATTTTATTGTGTCCTTCAGAGTTCTTGGAAAAACTCTGAGCCAGTGAAGGAAAACCAGTTACAGCAGAAATTTTTGCCACAAGGTCTGACAGAGTGAAAACATAAAATGCCAGGAAGAGGCAGACTTACCTCTGGAGATAAAGCACCCAACTAGCCTCCACTACTAGCTTCTGAATCACTATATGTAGGATATGCAGGATTTCAAACAGACATTTGAAGCAGTTTCCAGCCACCACATTTAACATTATATTAATTTGGCTTGGGGGACATCATAATGTATTGACTTCCCATCTAGGACACTAAGACATTAGACAATTACAAGCTCAATAATATCACCAGTTCTGCCAAGTCTTGCCAATTATTTTGTCTCCCTAAGGACAAAGAATACAGAAAAGCTTCATACTGAGAAGATGACCTTTATTAAAAAAAACAAACCACCAACAAACAACCACTATTTTGAAGAATATTAACCCAGGGAAAGATCTGCTGAAAGAGATTTCCCCTCCTCCACTTAAAAAAAAAATTGATGTCTGACTGAAGTAGACAATCAGGTGGTGATTTACTTTTGAGTATTTCTAGTAGGAGTTGGATTCTAAGCTGTGTATCAGTTTTTAGAAAAGCAAAGTCTTAAAACCAGTTAATTACTTAATAAATGGTAACAATTACAAAGCAATCGTTTTGCAAATTCCTCTCTGTTTTGGAAGGTCATCAAATTCTTAACTGCATTATGATTTAGGCATACCATTTCATTTTTGTGGCTGAAGAATGTATGTCAGAATGGCTCTTGAAGAGTGGCAATTTCCAACATTTGCTATGCTTGTAGACTTGTTATTTCAGATGACTAATACGAGGTCTTAGGAATTCATATTCACATATATGGTATTGACTAATACTTGCATGAGACACACAATTGGTACTGCTCTGAGCAAAGAGCTCTGCTCCATTTTAATCTGTTCTTATTTCATGTCTACACTAATTGATTACACAAATCACAGGACAGTGGAAATCTGTCCTGGATCTCAGTTGCTGAAACACCACTGTAAATCAGTAAAATTGTTAGTGTTTTCAGAAGAGCAATTGCTTGGTGCTTTATCAAATCTTAAGAAATCCAACTAACATTCCATCACTGCATCATTGCAGAGAAATCCGAGTAAGCAAGGCCCTAAATGTCAATTCAGATTCATAGCACTGTAGGCTGTATTTTAAATCAGTTTCTTTTCTGAAAAAATCCTCCAAATAAATAGCTAAAATTCAGCTATATGTTCTTCCTCTCTGACTGCTTCCCTTCCACCTGCTGCATTTTTTTTCTTTCCTTTTTTTTTATTTTTAAGTAATTTTACTTTTTGATTTTACCTTCTCTGGAATATATCAGTGTAATTTTTATTCTTCAAAGTCAATAAACTAATAGTCAGTGAAGTTTCTGCAATGGTTGGCTATGAAGGCCCCCCTCATGATTGATCTCAGCAACACACAGCCAAAACTGCCTGACATCACTTGCTGAAAAGTGATTTTATCATGTATGCTGAGCATCATTGGAGAGACTGTGAAGCCACTTTTCTAGAAAAGACAACTGCATGTACTGCTCAGACAGTAAAAAATGCAACAGAAAAAGCATAGTGTAAAGTCTACCTACTGCTGTGAGAATCTTGCATTTATTTTAAATATTTTCCCCCATAACCATTCAAGTTCCTTAACTTAATATGGCTAATTTGGAAATGATGGTTTGGTTTTTGCATTTACTTGACAGTTATATATTTAGAATATATAAGCTACAGCTTATCAAAGAGAATGCAAAAAATAAGGCATGAAATACCATGTTGTGCACATCAATGGCTTTTAGCATGACATGTAGGTTTAACAATTACAGAAGCAGTATTTCAGCAATGTGATTCTCAAACTGTGTTCCACAGACCACTGCTAATCCATGAAATTGTGTTCCATTACTTGCCAGAGATGCCTAGGAGTATGGCCATTACAAGTCTGGCAGTGTGCACGCACAGAGCTCGGACACACTGAAAGATGAACAGTGAGGTGCATCTGCAGACCATGGACACATTCATGGCAGTTCACAAAGAGCTCCACAAACATCCAAACCCAGGGCCAAGTCTGAGTTTGTCAACAAGTGGAGGCTGGCTTAGTACTGTATTCTAAGTACTGCTTAGCCTTGATCACCTTTGAACTGATTCTTTACGGAGACAGTTCATTGTGCTTTCCATTCAGAAATATCTTTATATATGCCAGTAACTCTTACTAAAGGCAGACTTAGAAAAACTCCAAACCCTCAGCTTACTGAGTGAGGTAGCTCATCCCTAGACTCAGAGTTTCCAATTTTAGGCAGTATCTGACTCTTAAACTTCCTGGGAAAATGTGAGCTAAGGGTGACCAAAACAGCTACTTTGATCTGCAGAGCACTTGCTACAATTATCTTATTACCTTATTCATTTCTGTAAGGTGTTAACCCAGACATCCAGGATGGTAATTTAGATGTTTAGATGTTATTGAACTCCTCATCTAAGAGAGATCTGCACAAATTGCTGTGAGTGACATCTCATCTTAGTGTCACAAGGGGGTGATAGCCGGATGATAATGCCACTTACTTGTTTCTTCCCCCATCAAAAAGAAGAAAAGTCAAACAGGACAGTGAAGCCCCTAGTAAAGCATCACAGGAATTCATTATATTGTTGATTTTTTTATTTTTTCAGACTGTAAAAATGTTTTGAGCTTGGTGCTGTACAACTGAAGGAACTAAAGATGACCGTCTCCTGAAAAAGATTTCCAAGAAAAGCAGTGCTAGTCATAGAATTGACTAAGACAGTCCTGGTCAATAAAGGAGTCTGTGAATTAAATTTTTGTTCATTTGCATAGTGTAAAATGAGTATCAGTTCTGATTAGCTGAGCTTGGTTTGAAAGCTGGAAGAGTAGCACTGCCAGCACGAGCTGGAGAACAAGTCAAAGAGAGAATACAGCTGTGTAATTATCACAAGAGATGGAAGCAAACTGAAGATTCTCCTATGCAGTAAAGTAGTTCCTGCTCTCTCTCCCTCCTGATTCCCACTTTTTGTTACAATGAGGGTTTGAAGGAACAGATTTTGAGAAGTGAAGCACAGTAGTAGCTGAAAAAAAAAACCAAGAAGAGTCCTGTGAATATAACTGGAAGACTAACAACTGCATAGATGAAGTAATTTGAAAGAAGTGCTGCTTCTCAAAGGTGCTCAAAGGTGCGAAGTTGTGTAAGATTTAAAGGAGGAGGCTAATTCAGTTTTAGGACATCGTTAGCTCTTATTTCATCAAAATTCCTTCCAGCCACTTATTCAGACCAATGAAGAACCAAAAGAAGTACCCACGGCCTATTACTTAGGCTATCACTTGAGTGTTTCAAGGCCATAACTCATAGATGTGATTTTCCCCACTCCCCCATCTCATCCCACAGAAAACTTGTGATTTTATGTGCTTTTTTATGCATGTATTAAACAAATGGCACAGCTGAATAGCTTTTCTTAAAAACTGGACATTCACCAAAAAGAAGTTTGCCAGCACAGACAATTAGGCTTTCTTCTTTTAACAATAGATTGACTGACTGGCACATTTGAAATGCGAGCGTATTTTTTATTCCTCTGTTCACCCTTTGAGCTGATAAACATGAACAATGGGAAACAGCTGGGACAGGAAAACATTTTAGTTTGTATTTTCAAAGCAAGCAAGAAATAAACCCATCAGTGGGAGCCAGATCACATCTTCTGCCTTAGGGGTAGTCAGCAATTGGGGGGAAAAATACGATCCATATTTTTAATCAAACATTACATATTTATTAATGTGCAGCTGGCCTATTGTGTGCATGATTTTTTTTCTTTAACGCTGTTGCTGCGTCCGTCAGCCTGACATTGTTCTGTAACTGACATTACTCTATAAGGATCTGGAAATGCACAGATTTAATAGGAATCATTGAGACAATTGCTTTCTGTATTATTAGGTCTGTGTGACGTAGGCACCATCTGAAATTCAATTTTAGAAGAAAAATAAGATATTGTTCTATCAGGGCAATTTTGTGCACCTGTGATACAGTAAGAACATAGACACCCACCCTCCTATTTTCCTCCTCACTCATCTAACTTCATGGCCATTTAATGATACGTGCCACTCTTTTGTTAAAAATGTTTGGGCAAATGTATTTGATGCTTATTGAGATTAAACTTTCAGTACATCTCCCTGGTAGCAAAGGTTGGGCTGTTCATTAGTTGGAGGTTTGGCCTTGTCAGGTTCCATTGACTGTTGGCTAAAAGGATCACTTTATCATCATTTGTCTGTAATGGAGACAGTCTTTATTCAGCCTTGATTCCTCTGGGGTCACAGCTGTCATAACTTCACTTGCTTTATAATGCAGACCCCAGTTTCACAATCCCCTTAGGTAATTGTCTCATAGATTCAGTTTACCTTAATATAGGTAATATGTTATTTATAAAGGAATACAAGGGAAAGGAAGGGATGGTATTGCTTAAAACATCCCCCTCCTAACCTACTGCTTGGGACCAATCGTTTGGAAATTAGTTCACATTCTGAATGCAAAAGGGAAAGATACTTTTCCAGAGTTTTACTCTCAACTTTAGATACAGATCTCTACACAGAACCCTCAGGCCAGGTTGCCCACTAATGAAAGCTGAGATAACACGATGGATTTTGGCAAGGCTATAGTGTTTTGGAGAAAAAGGCTTTCATTTGCTCTTATTTTCAAGGTCCTGTATCTAAAAGAAGTCTGAGAGAGTTCGTGCTTGTCTTTATTTTTAGAGTTTACTTTGGTTTCGAGATTTCTTGCAACAGAGTAAGAATTTGCAACAGAGAATGTACAAAAATGTTTAATCACAAACAACATTTCATACTTTTTTGATTCACTTTTCACTAGGTGTGTAAAACTGCTGCCACCAACCTTTTCATTACATAATAGGATCTTCCACAAAAATATACCATTTAAGTGGGTGATGCAGGGTATTCTCTTCCTAGGTTTCAACGGGAGCCAACACAAACAATGGAATACTGCAATTCCTTCCTAATACCATACTGAGAACACCATTTGCTACACTTTCAGCCCTAGGCTTCTGGTTCATTTGTGGGGTAAGCCCTAGGTATTGCCCTACTGCTGTGCCTGCAGGAGAAGCAGGACTGACATCCAGTGACTGTGCAGGACTGTGATAGGCAGATGATATTCAGGCTCCTCAGAGAGGTGGGCTAAGGTGACTGTGTTAACGTTTTGAGTCAGAAAGCAAGAAGAAGGATGTACTACAGCTGCACCTTCTAAAGGGGGCCCTCACCTAGGGCCTCTGAGGAGGGTATCTCTTCTATAGAGCTCATCCAGTCTTGCAACTCTTGACACAGGGATTGGGAATGAGACTATTTCTCTCAAAATGAGGCCAAAGAATCAGTTTTGACTTAGCAAAACCTGAAATACTTTACAAAAGTAGAATAGCTCCATCAGGGCATTGCGAGAAGCCCATTCTTGACTGCCTTGGTAACTGATGCATTCCCCTTGCAGGTTAGATATTGGCTTTCAAGAACCACAACCAGCCTGACCACCAAAAGAAGAGGGGCTGACCAGTTGCAACATTTGGTCATCTTTGAAATTCCCATTAAAGAATGGGAATGAGGAAAAAAATAAAACTAGAGCTTCATTTTCATATTGGTACTACTGCTTTTGCAAACTTTTCTAAAATCTGCTGGCAGTATCAGTTACTGTAAATATGATCTACTTATGTCTTCTAAAGATTACACAGAAACAATTGTACAGTTCATATAAAGTAGTTGCCACACTAAGTTCTTCGTAGCCCTACCAATGAAGCTTTGCTTTTCACTGTTTTCAGTAGGAAAAGTGATGTTAAAGTATCCACCACAAAAAGCATGTAAGAGACAGTTCTGAACAAGTCCTAGTATAGAACTATACAGGTCCAGACAGATACCTCTTTGCAGGTAACTGCTTAAGGGGGGTAATTTCAGACATTAATCATTAAAAGAAAAATATAACAAAAAATAAAGAAACACCCTATGGTGATAGTCTAAACTTCAAGAGGGAAGTTGTGCTTTCCTATGCATTTATGGAAGTTTGTGGAAGCTCAGACCCATAGAATGGCCCCACACCTTCCTCGTCAGCAGGATCCAAACACCAAATCCTCTCCACAATTCACTGACCAGCTATTTCTTTTTCAGACTGTTTCCTGAACAATGGCTGTATTTTTGAAACACAACATATATTCTAACAGCAGCATATTCTCACAGTAATGTTTTGTTCAAGTTCCACTCAGTCATATCTTGTGTGTGCATTTGTGTACTAGCATGTGTTAAATTTCCCAGCCAATATCTCAACTAGAAGTTGAACTTCATTTAAGCTTCTAATTCAATGCCAAAACTCACGGCACTGTAATATCAGTTGGAGGTTGATAAACAAACAAGGAAATGGAGCCATAATGCTGTGGAAAGTTTCTCTACAAATATTGGCTTTCATTTCTTTTTTATTATTTTCTCCCAAATATCTTCCTTATAGATAATTAATTCAAAATAGTTATAAAGAAAATAAGCATGACATAGGGGGAAAAAAAACACCAAACAAAACATCCCAAAGCAATCTTGTAAAGGGTTGCATGAAAACTGGATATAAATGCCTGTTTCTATGCACTGCTGCATCATCCATGAAAAGAGCCTTTAAGACAACTCATCTTAGAAAAGGAAAATGTCACTAGATATAGTGTTGATCATTAGGTGTATTACAGTGCATTCGTCTGCTTGCACCCCACTTTGATGAGTATACAGCAAAGATGGCCACAAGCACTCAGAAAGTTTTATTGAGGTTTAAATCTTCATTCAAATGATGTAAAAGGGCATTGAATGAAGATTTAGAACTCTATAAAGCTGCTTGGCAGTGTCTGTGGCAATCTATGCCACATAAAAACTGAAACGCTTCTACTTTGTTATTGAAACATTTCTACTGTAATTCTTTAATATTAGGTAGCAGCCACAGTGTTGGGACTTTACCACATCTGGGAGTATTTCACTTACTGAGGAGCTTGCCTGCTATCAATTGTGCAGGATATTATAGAACGTATACACTGTTGATGTCTAGGAGATAATGGAAGAGGAATTGTTACTGCAATTACATATTATTATGCTTTTCAGAAGATAATGTGGGTTCATTCATGTGAGTATTTTGAACCAGCAAATACCCTAATTGCTTACATGTCTGTTATAATCCTAAATCCAGTTAACATATCCAATGTACTGTTGCATTTTTATCTGGCCATTTACATGTGTTCTCTTTATGATTTTCCTCCGACCTCCATGAACTCTGCAAATAAGGAACACAAGTGTCTTGCACATTTCCTTAGCAGCTTTGGTCTAAGCACCCAACCAATAAAATAGAGACAGAGCAGTGTGCTTTTTTTCAGGAATATAGAATAAGCCTGTGAAAAAGCAGGATAAGTGCAAATGATCTGATTATGCTGTAATGACAAATTTATGTAACGAAGAGCGTGTGTGCTATTTCAACTGTCCTTTCACAATATATTCGATTGACAGAGAATGTGTGGCAAATTACTCACCCATTCACTTAACCAGGAAACAAAGGGAGATGATTAAAAACCATCAGTATTCTGAAGCAGCAATCAAACTGACCCAGCCAAGGAGTGAAGAACAGCAAGCCCGGCCAAAAAATCCTGTAGTCGTCTCACTTTATAACTGTAGGGTTATGCCCAGCATGTTTGGCAGCCTTTCCTGAGGTGGCAAGTGCGAGGACAGAGGTAACAACAGATAGGTACATGGGAACAGCATGGTTCCCAGAGTATTCTCATCTTCACACTGAGTGACAAGAGTATGCTTGGAGAAAAGATGTGTGCTGTTAAAACTCCTGCTTAATAATCCACTAGAGGGAGCTTATGTATAGCCTCTGCTAGGCCAATTATGTCAAAGAGCTTGGATTTGCATAATTAACAAAGACAAGGTAGTTATGATGGGGCTACCTGCATTGCTATTCTTTTCTCTGCCTGTCGTCCTGGAGCTTATTCTTGGAGTCTCCAGTTCAAACCAGAGTACCTATCTGCTTTTCCCAAGTGAAAGCAGTGTTCTCATTGGTGTTAGCTGAGATTCACCTTCATTATTGACAGACTCGAACCCAAAAAGAGTATCCACTGCTGAGCAAAGACATACACTTAAGATGAAAAGCATCAGCAAAGTTTAACTTAGCCTATCTTCTGTCTTTGTATCAATTCTGACTGTAAAACAATAATTCAGTCCCTGTGATTCTCTCAGAAGAAACATGCGAACAACCTGGACTGGAGACATTGATTCCCTTTTATTTCAGTAGGATGAGGCTTTCAGCGCAGTGTTTGGCTGGGACTGCTTGCTTTCCAAGTGAAAACCCCGTTCCCTTTCTCTGGGAGATAACTGAAACAAAACTTGGTGTCCTTCACAATATTTAACATACAAATACCTCCAGTTTTTTGTAAAGGCAAGTTTAGCTCTGTCATACCAGAAATATGAAGTTTAATTTAGTAGCAAAGATGTACTTGCAATTAAAATTGTAGCTAAATGTAGCGATAACACACTTCCAAGTTACATACCCACACAGTACAGCCTAGCTAAGTAGTTAGATACACTATCAAAAAGCTTATCATAAAACTTGAAATTGCTGTATCCTTTACACTCATTTTGTTGCCTTTTTTCTTTCTATTTTTTCTGTTGGAAAACTTATGACTACACTTCAGCTGTCACCAGCTTTCAAGGTTATACTGATAGGAATAAGAAACATATTCCTAATCTGCATACCAATGCATTGAGAATGCAAAGGCAGGCTTTTTGCCATTGAATAGATGATGATAAGGTCTTAAGTCTTCTGAATTTCTTGTGTTGTACTTGTATTATCATATGATTTCTTAAGCCAGGAATGAATATGTAAATTTCTTGCCACTGACTTGCTCCAAAATAATGGACATTACACTTGCACAGTGGCAATTCAGAGTGTAAAATTGATTAATATTTGTTTTCAAAATGACATGCAATGATGTATGGATCCTTTTACAACTTAAATTAATACTTTAAAGAGATGAATGGTCTCTACAGAGGATGTTAAAGTTCAAGCTGAAAAATTTGCATATTTATATTACAACCAACTGATAATAATTGTCGAAACAGAATGTAATGTGGTTCGTTTTTCATTTTAATCTGGTTGTACTCAAACACAGGACCTCATTAACTTCCAGCAACTAACACAGCATTATCAGTCCCCATAAACCAGGCTTGCCTTGAATTTATGAATTTCAAAGACTATTTCCAATGGTGAATCGCTGTTAAACACTGGGTCAGCCACTAGCATGTACACTCCATGTCATATGCCACAAAAGCATGAAAGTTGCCTGGTCTAAAGTGTTTGAGAATCTTAGGGACAGTTACCCACTACCTAGTTGACATTTGGAATCAAAATTCAAGTGCAATACAGACATCCTGCCTCAGACGGCTCACTCAAAGAGAATTTCTTTTGCTCTGAATAAGTGAAGTCAGGAAACACAACTTCATTCACTTCCGAGGTTAAGTAATAGTCCATAACAGTAAAAGAAGAGCAAGAGATCACAGAATCATGCAGAATCACAGAATAGTAGGGGTTCCTAGGGACCTCTGGGTTCACTAAAGCAGGTTGCACAGGCTTTCTTGAACGAGATATGTTGCATCCAAGCCACCACAAAACTTAAGAAACAAAATCAGGAAAAGGACAGGCAAAGCACTAAAACCTCTCATTCAGCACATGAATTCACTGGTCTTACATGTTGGTCACTAAAGTATGACTAATTTTTTTCAGATTTAAGGAAATGTACCTTCTTACAGAGCTCTGTACCAGGACCTGTGCTATAACATATTCATAATTGACCTGGAAAAATGGAGGAGTGTATGTTCTGGTGACAATATAATTGCTAGGAGAACATCACCTAGGACAGTCAAAACTTAGACTGATCAAGACTTTGAGAAGTGGTGGAATCACCATCCCTGGAGGTGTTCAAAAAAACATGTAGACATAGCACTTTGTAACATGGTTTAAAGGGCATGGCTGGAAAGCTGCCCAGCAGAGAAGGACCTAGGGGTGCTGGTGGGCAGCTGGCTGAATAGGAGCCAGCAGTGTGCCCAGGTGGCCAACAGGATCCTGGCTTGGATCAGGAATAGTGTGGTGAGCAGGAGAAGGGAGGTTATGGTGCCCTTGTACTCGGCGCTTGTGAGGCCTCAGCTGGAGTAGTGTGTTCAATTCTGGGCCCCTCATTATGGATTTGATGGGTGGACTGTTCAGTGGATAAGGAACTGGCTGGCTGACCGCATCCAGAGGGTAGTCTCCATCCCTGGAAGCGTTTAAGAAACGTGTAGATGTGGTGCTCCAGGACATGATCTAGTGAGGGCAGGGGTTGTGTGGTTTGTGGGGGGGTGTGTGTGTTTGTTTTTTTTGGGGGGGGTGG